>JAGSMT010000035.1:3600000-4200000 GCA_029286875.1 Lamproptera curius
TTTTCCGAACCGGTGATAATGTGTTTGACAATCAATAAGCAAGTGTAAACTTCTATATTGAATAAAGATATTTGAATTTGAATTTGATTGGTTTGAATTGTGCTAATACAACTTTATGTGGTAATAGTTCTTCAAGTACTTTGTGCAATGATTATTATCATAAGCCTTTATCCATCTACTGCTGGACGTACGCTTTTTTCAATGAATGTGAAGACGGCCGATCCCCTGCTATTCGCTGCCAACTTGAACCGGCTACCGCGCGAAGATCAGAAATCCACCAGGTCGGCCAAAGCTCCGTCTTCATAAACGCAGCCTCCACTCCAGAAAATAGTTGGCCCATCCATTCTTCTGACTGTATGACCACTGCCACTTTTATGAGCTAATCCTTTCCATCGTTATATATGTATGACTTTAGTTATTTGACGGATCAATTCGTTACGACTTTTATTCGACAAAGAAACTCTGAGCTTAGCGCGCTCCGTTGAGCTTCGACAAACTTCTAGACCATACATAGATCATAACTGCAAGCCCACCAACGTCTCGGCCAATATAACGTTATCGTCTGCAAAAATTAGGTGTGAAGGGTACTACTCCCTGTTGATGAAGTCATCCCCCAAATCATTAATAAACAGTTTCGAGCAGAAAGCATCCCCAAGTTGCACTCCTCGATGCATTTGGGTCGGTCACGTTTGGCCTCCCGAAATCAGAACTGACATAAGCGCAGCACTATAGAGATCTCTCAACACTTTGACCTATCGGTAATCGGACAAAGTTAACAAAGTGTAACAGTTTAAATACATAGTTTTACAAATCAGACTTAGATATAGGAAACTTAGGGCAATTGTGACACTATTTTTGATCATCATTCAGGTATGTTATTAAAGATTATGCTTCTAAAGTTTAAATGAATACAAATTATTAAAAATTAACTACAAAAACCGAAAAATGGTCACAGTTTAAGTAAAATTCTTATGTTTTTTTTAAGTGGCCATAATTTTTAAAGCAGACGGAATCGATTGATTTTCTGATTTTTCTGATGATGTTTACGATCAATACTGTGACCCCGCTTGATTTTGACGTTGAGTTTTAGGACCTGTATATTATTGAGCCACCAGAACGTCGAGCAAACACAGCGGGATAATACGCTCCAAAATCTACGCCTGTGACCCACACTGGGACACTGACAGTATTGGTTGTATTTTTTAAAAAGTGAATGTACTCTTCGATTAAAATATTTTTCAATCCAGGAAAATAACTACGTTTTACCATGTGTCAAGAGTAATCCCTCTGCAATACTTATAAACTTATATACTCATAAGCTTGATCGTAAATGTTGTCTTCCTTGTGTTGTTACAGACCAAACAAAAGATCCATAAGAACAAGGATAAACCAAACCAACGCAAATCCCCGCCAAAGAACACTGGTTCTACCTAAGATGATATTTAAGGTAATATATATTAGAAAACCATGCTAGTTTTTACATAGATGATTGGATATTATTACCTGCTTGTGAATCATACATTTTTTCGACATCTCAAGATACCATAAGCTCAGTATCTTAAGATCGATATGTAAAGCAACATATGACCCATGACACTGTTGAGGTCATTGAGCATAGCATTTAGGTCCGCCGCATAATATAAACAAAATATTGCTTTATTCCGTCGAAAAAAATGTATAAGTATTTTGAATGACTTAATTACGAACGGAATCATTGTCGCCTATTTATATGCTTCAAAAGACCTTTTCAGGTCTCTCCAATCGCAAATGACAAATTCAAACAGTGTGGCAAGTGAGCAACTCGCTAGCTAATTGACGGCGCGGTGTTGCTATGCTGCAACGTTTTCGGCGAATGAACAATTTTATCCGGCTAATTAGTTTTAGCCTAACTCCATATTCGATGTTGCCAGTGTCCATTGCTTTACACGAATTGGTTACGTTTTGCGCGTCATTTGATATTGATGCACTAGTGTGAACTATTAGTAATGCAAACACTTCAGGCAAATATTTCATCATGTAACGACACGCTGTATTTATTGACGTGTATCTGTTAATATATTACCATTACAGTGTTAAAAGTATTTATAGATCATCAATCAACCAATGTGCGTATTAAGAAGAGCACATTATATAATTTTTATTCCTAAATCTTTGCTATGGTAGAAAGATTGCTGAATGAACAAAAATTACTCTGAATAAAGCGTATTTGCTAGATTCTATTGCAAATTATATATTATAATAGGTTTTCTTTTATTTCTTTTACTTATTTTTCTGTGCAACTATCAGGCAAACCAGGATTCTAACCTACGACCTCCAGTTTCTAAAGCTCAGGCCCATAACACCAGGCTACGGAGGCAGTTAGAATATAAGCTCTGAATATAGATATATGCACGCTATTGTTCACTTTAACGACGTTAACTGACGTTAACCACTGTTGTGAATATTCATTTTTTTTTTTTAAATGTTTATTTACGGTAGTATATATTTTACCTATCCGACTGTAGTTTATTTCAGATTTCTTATGCTATTTGCTTACTATCCCGGAACCTGTGTGCTTGCCAGGTGATATAAGCCGCAGAACGGACGACCGCTGGAGTCGAAAGTTCGGAGTGGAGACCGAGGCCGGCAAAAGGTGTAGGACGCCCTTTTTTGCCGTTGGAAAATCCAGCTGACGGATACTTCGCGGCCATAGTGAGGGAGCAGCAAGGATATGTGGGCTTCCGGGACCAAGATGGAGCGGCCAGTATACCCACTTAAAAACTAACGCTCCTTTCTCATGTCGTTGTTGCCGCCGCAGGCGCTGCTAACAGTCTTCGGCGACCCCGGCGCAACGTGACCCCACGGGCCTCTTCTCTCGGGTGTTTTGGGACGGACCTCGCAGGTACCGTGCCGGGCAAACAGCAGGTATCCCTCGAGCCTTCCTGGGCGGTGGGCAACTCTTGCCGGCAGCCGGGGCAGTGTTCGGGAAGGTTGGCGTGTTCGCCACTCTTCGGCGCCCTGGCCTTCTTCTGCGGATAGCCAGGCGTTGAGACCTCCTGCTCTTTTGCGGTCATCACGTCCTCGCAGAATGCAAGGACGGCGCCCCACGCCTCACCTATCGCTCTCCTAAAGTCCTGCGCACTACGGCAGGAAGGGAACGTCGTGCCTCACGACACTAAGTAGCACTCATTGCTCAACCCAGGCTTGCCTCCTTCCAGCGTGGCAGGGCCGTCTCTACGCACATAGGCCACAGTGGTGGCACCTCTGTAGTGAGGAGGGTTCTTGCCAGAAAGAAGAATGACACAGAACTTAGCATTTGGCCTCAGGGCAATATCTTTTATTATAAAAACGTGAAAAACCAAGGAATATTTCACAAGGGACCGTTAGAGGTATGCCACCCGTTGCCTGTTACCGTCGCAGATCAGTAGTATGTTAAAACACTGTCTTCGTATGAAGGGCACCGTAGCAAACTTAGAAAACGAGGCTAGCGTCTCTCCTTAAGGCGATGAGCGGATTTTTATCCACTTACATTTTTTAAACCTTCGACTTGACACGTGAATATTGTGTAATAGGATTTTAAATTAGGTCTTAGTTTACTGAATAGAATGTTCCTTTGAAGAATCCTTTTATTTTTTATAAAAAGTGCATTTTCTGTGATGGAACATAAAGTTAATTACATAGGGGTTGACCCTTAAAATTCAACGGACTATCAAAATTGAAAGACAAGTCAGATGAAGCTTTTTATTAAATTGTTTTCAGTAGACATTGAATTATTTTGAAGTATTTTGAAAGAAGCATTATTAAGTTAAAATTGTTTTCAGTTTCTTTGCACTGCAAGTGGCTGAGTTATGGAAGAAGGAAATTTATAAACCTTATATAATTAGTGACAAATAGATAAACATTTTGTGAATGGTAGTTCGTCAATTTACGGCAAGCATCTTACAATTTAGATTTATTTACCACACTAATATTTATAATTGTATTAGTGTCAGGCTATCTTTGTTGGACTTGTGTTCTTGGCTATTTAAAAAAAATGGAACTCTACAGGATAGCTACTTTGATTATTTCGTCCCAAACGTGTAGGGAAATTGCTAATCACCGAATTGCCATGAAGAAAAATATGATTTAGGACTATTGGATATGATAATAGACATCCGGCTAAGATAAACTTTGTTTAGGTTACATTGGTTGTAAATTTTATAGCCCAAATATACTGATATTGAAAGCAATATATCCTTTTGCGTTGAGAAGGTCAGTTTATTTTTGTAATAACCGTTCTGGTCCTCCGTAACTGTTGAGGTTATGTAGGGCATAAAATTATGTTATCGTTGAAGATTATATTGCGTAAAATATTTAATAAAGTTCTTTCAATAACAGCGGCCAAAAGTGTGCGCTATTATCATTTATTTAAAGATGTGTACATATTTTTAAATCAAAACTATTTTTAAAGCGATACAATCAATGATAATGCGATTTTAGGCATAATTAACCTAAAGGGTATTATTTTAAAATACTTTGTTTTAAATATTAATGACAAGATGCAAATAGCCTATTCAGTTAAAATTCTAAATCATCTTACGTTTGGGGAAAATAATTTTTCGGGTTTATTTTTCTGGTTAAGCACCAATATGGGTAAAACATTGATTATCTCGACGGGCAAAACTGTTGAACAACTGGTGTTTTAAATGTTAACGGGATGAAATATTTTGATTTTAATTGACTATTAACGATATGAGCACTTTCTCTGATGTTTATTTTCCATTGATATCAAAACTAAGAACAATATCTATTTATAGCAGATTCGCAAACTCATATTATACGAGGTAACCGTTGCTTGTAATCTTGGCGACGAAATAGTTAATAATTTACGCATTCACAATTTGCATATTGCAAGCGAATTAATTAATATACATGTTAACCCCAAAAAGTCATACTTCAGCATAGGCAACGATCCTTATTATCATTACTGAAATCATGCGTACCATAATTACTTTGTTCAAATAAAAATATAAGGTTTTTAATAAGTAAACAACAAATCACCCACCAACCCCCATTAGACCAGCGTGGTGGGACACGGTCGAAAACCCTCTATTCGAAAAGGCGTGCATTAGGGTAGACCCAGTGTCCAACAGTGAACTAACACAGGCGGACACGGTCACTACTGCGCCTTATATCACTCCGGTCGTTTTGGTTTTCCGTCCTATCGGAATATAAGACTTTTAAGGAAGAGAAAGTCTGTTTATTGTATACAGTTGGTTGATTTCTAACAAAGATCTATTTAAATTATACATGTTATATTTCATGATACTATTAGTACTTTGTACTGTAATTTAATATTAATCTATTATGCAAATATTTAAAGCATCTGTGGTTTGCGAGCACGTATTCAAATTTTGTGGTTTTAGAATGAATGGCAGTTTTACTGATTTCGTTAAATTCAATTTTATTGTATTAAATAATTTTATGGTATAACAATTTTAATGTAACTAAGACTACATTTGGGTTATTGGGGTTAGTGCAGAAAAAACATAGACAAAGAAAGCAAACATAGAGCCCTTTCTGACCGTTGTCTCTTACTAAGTAGACAAACCAAAATCACATAGTTTTTGTTGGATATAATCCACTTCACTTCAGGCAAAGATTACCCTCTCCTAGCATGGCGATATATTTCTTGCGCAAAAGCTTCTGAAGGAGGCGGAAATCATATTGTCGTGGGTTTTTACGTCTACCAACGTTAATGTCGAGGGGTATGTCCTGAACGGTCAACGCAGTGCGTCGCTAGTGTGCTCGATTCGGAGGAAGAGGGCTTAGGGACCCAGAGGTTGATACAGATTTGGATGACAATAGGATATTTTTGTGTTATTAGCCGAGGTGATTACCACGGCTAGAGAGTGTGCTTTAGATCGTGATTTAAATTAAACATTTAAAGTACTAGACGTCTCAGTGAAGGTGGTGGTAATAATATGTTGTGGTTTTATTTGTCTGTTAAATTTGAATTAGATGCCCCTTGGATTGGGCCCAAGCCTTTCTTAACTTTAGATGCAGAGCCGCTCAAATGTCGCAGTTTCCACCGCTTGTACTATACACACACATATAAGCATTTTCAATTACCTCGTATTACGTATTACAGAGCACTTCTCACCGTTTGTTCTTCTAATAATTAAATACTTAGAAACGCCTAAAAACGTTATTTCAAGTCAACATCAATAGCAAATTTAACAACACATGGTTACATAAACCTACGCGTTAAAGCATTATTTCGTTAACCAAACACATCGAAGGTATGATTTAACTGTCTAACGACATAATAATAATAGTAAATTAACTGATAAATCCAGCAGTAGAAAACATTTTTGATCATAACAAAAAACAATAATAAAGAGTGCTAGACCAATAAGGTTTCAGGTACAATAAACCATTGGCTACAAACAACGCTAGTTTTATGCTGACACCTTGTATTGATTTTCAAAGTGTACACATTTTTTTTTAAATACAGTAACAATAGTGAACTCATTTCCAGAAAATAAAGTTTAAACAAAAATATAATAAGGTGGTAATGGAAATGACAAAAAAAGAGTTTATAACGAAATGTATAAAAAAAATTAAATTGTTAATTTTAGGAGAATTAATAAGTATTAAAGTTATCCAGGGTCATTTAATATTGATCCATAAAAGCGTAAACAATTTAAATGCAAATATATGATTACTATGTACATGCAAAATAATTTAATAATGTATTTTTGTGTTAAGCATGCATGATGATTCAGAATATAATTTTAATAAATATTTATTAGCGCGAAGAAAATTATACCTTTAATTTGTATATAATAATTTAGTAAGTATATTGATAATATTTTTATGACATCCTTGTAGTAAATTTTTTGCATAAAGCCGATCGACATTTTAGTATCCAATTTGCAGATAGTCGATTTAATATTAATGTAAGTTTTTAAAAGGTGACATAAAGAATCTTGAAATTATAAATAGGGTAATATTCACCCAATATAACTTCAAATATTATTCAAAAAATACATTTTTGTTTTTTAGACCATGTAAACTTTCCTTTTTTTTAATATATATGTTACCTCAGTGCTCCTCTCCTAGTGCACCGATTTGCTTTATTCTTTTTTTAAATGATAGATATCGGCACAAATAGCCACCGCGATTATACTATCGAAGATATTCTCTTGTAAACGTAGACTTTAACCTCAACGTCAAAGTCAAAATAATTATTCAATTTGACTTTATGAACTCCAAAAATTTTCCACTTGCCACCGGTTCACAAACTCAGACCCGTCCAGAGAAGAATCGGCAAGAAACTCTGCGGTCTTTTTTTTTAAATTAGCATTTACAAAATTTGACTAATACATATTTTGTTTTAAGTTACCAGGGGATTTGCAAGTGCAGAATTTACACTACTTCCACACAACTTGGTCCCCAATATAATTTACAACAGAATAGTAAGCTTTTTCTATAAGCGTTGTTTTGACAACTTTCAACACTGCAAAATTGTTGTTGCAGTTGCAGACAAGTTGACAACTCGAATCATTCAGTTGCGTTTGGCAGTCATTTAATTAAAATACATTCTTATACTATTATACATGAAAGATTTTTTTAAATTGTGAAGCCAATAGTTTTCTTGTAAAGATTTTAAAAACCAAAGGTTCCATTTTGCTTATTATTCCATGACTGAAAATATGTATAATATATCGTGATGATAACATATCGTGCCTAAAAACGTAAAACCTTTTTAGGCATGATCGCTCGGTTTTTATACCATTTGTTTTTATAACATTCTTCGATTATTTATTTTTATTTGCTGGCATACTGCTATAAACGTTATACAAGGAAGTAATAAAAGAATCACAAGAATTGTAAACGCTTATTGTGTGCGATCAACAAATATGTGATTTTTAATATAGTAACAGACAAAACATTAACTACTTGGACATATTGAATCCGGTTAAACGAGTATGCTGCGCTCGGCAGACCTTTTATTAATTTTTAAATTGCTAGAGCTGTACGTCCGCTAGCTAATACTAATAAAAATGCTCATATATCCAACCTTAACCGGATACAAGTGACGTGTATGTATGTTATGAACAATTCTACACCTCTTTATTACGCGACACCATATTGAAATTTTATTGACTTATTGTTATCCTTTTTTTGACCGACTTCCTAACTAGTTGCTCTACTTTTTAAACATTATAGAACAAAAGGACTTTTTACGGATTTTATCGCGGTTATTTTTAAATTTTTAAATTCCCGACGTTTTGACCACTTCCCAGCGGCCGTGATCACGGAGATATCATGGGTCTTGTTGCCAGGGCTGAAGCGGGATTTCTAGATCTTAATTGTTATAAAATATTTTTACTCTTCACTCCGACCTATGGAAAATGAACTTATTTTATCAGTACAGCCGGCAGTGGTATTATGCTTGGGTTTTATATAAAAATATAATTGTTCGTTCTCTTGGTATTGTACCGTCTTAAAATTAAAGTAATGAAAAAAACTGAACATCACGTTCAGAATTTTTTCCATAGTTTCTCATAAAGATAACCTGTACAAAGATGTTATAGCGTTCTTAGAAGCATAATATTTTTCCTTTACGAAGTAATACGGATAATTCCTAGTGAAGCGTATTTACCCCACTACATGTTTTGCTTGTCAAGCAGAAGTCTATTTTGTTTCTTTTTGCTTATATTCCTATTCTGTGGTTGGCCTAAGTTGGCAGGCCACTATTTTACTATTTTCTTTGTAACATATATTTTTTTAATATATATGTAAAATTAAAAAAATATATTTTTACTAGTTTTCAGTATGGTAATTATTAGTAGACCAATCTTTTCGTATATCCGACTTCTCTGTACCAATATCTTAATAGTGGACAATTTAAAACCAAAGACGTAGTGACTGGTGGCGTAAAATGTAGTTTCCCTATCGAAATTAATCCTTGGCGTTGGGGAAGCAATCGCACAAAAACCAACAAACGAAAGTTAATAGACATTTATTGCAAAACTGTAACATAAGCCATACATAAGCCGATCGGATATAGCATATCTGTGGTTATTATCCTAAACTTTGTGCACGTTCACTTGAAGGAAAACGATACATATCTTAATTTTATGGAATTTATCCAAAACTATTTAGTCTAATAATTAAATAATTGAACATCGTCTGGTATAATTTTAGTATAGTAGTAGTCTTAGTGTAACTGATGGGCAATTACACTAAAACTCGCACCGTTGTAACCGAAACTGAAGTATCCCTCACGATGCATATATAAGTAATATTTTATGTGTTTCACAAATTCGAATAGGTAAAATCTAAAGAAGATCCAAGAGAAAAGGCTTTGCCTTTTTCACAAGGGACCGTTTGCAGGTAGTGCCACCGCGTTGCCTGCTACCGTCGCAGATCAGTAGTATGTTAAAACTACTGTCTTTCGGTATGAAGGGCACCATAGCAAACTCAGAAAACGAGGCGTAGCGTCTCTCCTTAAAAGGCGATGAGCGGATTTTTGTCCACTGACTTTTTTTTTAAACCTTCTGACTTGTACACGTTAATATTGTGTAATAGGATTTTTAAAGTAGTTCATTGAATAGAATGTTCCTTTGAAGAATCGTTTTTATTTTTATAAAAAAGTACATTTTCTGTGGTGGAACATAAAGTTAATTACGTAGGGGTTGACCCTTAAAATGTTCAACGGACTGTCAAAAATTGTAAAACAAGTCAAGATATTGAATTATTTTGAAGTATTTTGAAAGAAGCATTGTTAAATAAAATGACTTTACGGATATTATCGCGTTTATTTTACATTTTAAATTCCCGACGTTTCGAACACTTTCCAGCGGCCGTGGTCACGGGGTAGACTAAATGTAAAATAAACGCGATAAAATCCGTAAAGTCATTTTATTTAATAATGTATAATATTCGCGCAAGCAATAGAAATAATTAAGCATTGTTAAGTCAAAAATTGTTTTCAGATTCTTTGCCACTGAAAGTGGTTGAGTAATGGAAGAAGGGAAATTTATAAATCCTTATATAATTAGTGACAAATAGATAAACATTTTGTGAACGGTAGTTAGTCATTTTACACGATAACGCGTCTTACAATATAGATTTGTTTACCACACTAATATTTAGAATTGTATTAGGGTGAGGCTATCTTTGTTGGCCTTGTGTTCTTGGCCCTATTTAAAGAAAAATGTAGAACTCTGCAGGATAGCTACTTGGTTATTATTTCGTCCCAAAGGTGTGTAGGGAAATTTAGCTGATCACCGAATTGCCATGAAGAGAAAGAAAATATGATTTAAGCGACTATTGGATATGGTAATAGACATCCGGTACGTAAGATAAACTTTGTTTAGGTTACATTAGTTGTAAAATTTTATGTGCTTCCAAATATACTGATATTGAAAGCAATATATCCTTTTGCGTTAGAGAAGGTCAGTTTGTTTTGTAATAATTTGAAATTTGGCCTCCGGAACACTTGGTTGAATTTTGTTAAGGGTTTTCAAATAATTGATGTTGAAGAAATTATATTTAAACATTTTATTAAAGGAATTCCTTTCAAATAAACGGGGTTAAAAAGTTGTTTTGGTAATTACAAATTTATTTTAGAAAGTTTCCTTTTTTAAAAAACAATTTTTTTAAAACCGTTCTTCCTTATAATGGATTTTAGGGCATAATTAACCTTAAAGGGTTATTTTAAAACTTTTTTTAAAATTTTTAATGTTAAGGCCAATGGGCCTATTTCATTTAAATTTAAAATGTTCGTTTTAAAAAAAATTTTGGGTTTTTCTGGTTTCACTTAGATAATTAGGTTGATTTAAAAGTTGTTTAAATTTAATCAAGATTCTTTGCCCATTAGTTAAAATTCAAATCAATTTTACTTTTTGGAAAAAATTTTATTTGCTGGCCTTAAATAATGGGGAATTTATATTTTATTAAACAAAACCAAATTTTTTTGAATTATTTAAAAAAAAAACATTTTTACCTAAAATGTAAATTTTACAAGGATAAGAAAAGACAATTTAATTTTCAGTAAAATGGCTTTAAAACTTTAATTGGGTTTAAAAAACATTTTTACTCTGAAACCCAGGCCAAAACTGTTGAAAAACTTTGTTTTAAATATTAAGGGGTAATATTTTAAATTATTAATTGACCCAACTTTAACAATATTTGAGAAATTTTTCTCTGATGTTTACCATTGATATCAATACTAAGAACAATATCTATTTAACCGATTCGCAAACTCATATGATCGGGTAACCGTTGCTTGTAATTTGGCGACAAATGGTTATAATTTACAAATTCAAATTTGTTATTTTGCAAACCCGAATTAGTTTACATTTAACCCCAAAAGTCATATATCAGCGGCAAACGGATCCACCCTTTTATCATTACTGAAATAATGCGGCCCCATAATTACTTTGTTCAAATAAAAATATAGGGTTTTTAATAATTTTAACAACCAAACAACCCCATTAGACCAGCGTGGTGGGACACGGTTCAAAAACCCCTCTAAAATCGAAAGGCGTGCATTAAGTGGGCCCATTGTCCAGCGGTGAACCAGCACAGGCGGAACGGTCCTACTGCCCTTAATTATTCCACTCGGTCGTTTTGGTTTTCCTCCCTTTGGAATATAGGAGTTTTTAAGGGAAAATCTGTTTATTGTATACGGTTGGTTCATTTCAACAAAATCTAGAAGATCCTGGATTAAATTATACATGTTATTTTCATGAACCTTTATGGGTTTACTTTTTTTTAATACTAATCTTTAATTCGTTATCTATTATGCAAATATTTAAAAGCATCTGTGGTTTTGGTAACGTATTCAAATTTTGTGGTTTTAGATTGGCAGTTTTTACTGGTTTCGTTAAAATTCAATTTTTAGTAATTAAATTTTTTGGTATAAAATTTTAAATGTAACTAAGACTCCATTTGGGTTATTGGGGTTGGTTTCCAGAAAAAACATGAACAAAAAGCCAAACATAAGAACCTTTCTGACCGTTGCTCTTACAAATGAAAAAAAATCACATAAGTTTTGGTGCGAATAATCCCTTCCTTAACAAATTCCCTCTCCTAGCATGGGTATTTTCCTTGGCAAAAACTTCTGAAGAAGGGTCCATTGCCGTGGGTTTTTAAATCTACCAACGTTAATGTCCGGAGGTATGTCCTGAACGGTCAGCGCGGGCGTCCCGCTGGTTTACTCATTCGGAGGAAGGGGCTTAAGGGCCGAAGGTTTGATACCAGATTTGGATGCTTCATTAATGGCCGACAATGGGATATTTTGGTTATTAGCCGGTTGTTTACCCACCGGCTGAAATTGTGCTTTAGACCGTGATTTTGAATTAAACATTTAAAATTAGAACGTCTCAGTGAAATTGGTGGTAATAATATTTTGTGGTTTTTTTGTCTTTAAATTTGAATTGGGTCCTTGGTTGGGCCCAAGCCTTTCTTAACTTTAGATGCAGAGCCGCTCAAATGTCGCAGTTTCCACCGCTTGTACTATACACACACATATAAGCATTTTCAATTACCTCGTATTAACGTAAGACCACTTCTACCGTTTGTTCTTCGGGTTAAATTCTTGAAATGCTAAAAAACGTTATTTCAATCAACACCAATAGAAATTTAACAACCTTTGGTTACAAAACCTACCGGTTGGCTTATTTCGTTAACCAAACCAACATCGGGGTTGGTTTCTGTCTAACTCATAATAATAATAGTAAATTTTAATTAAATCCAACCGGTGAAATCATTTTTTGATCATTAAAAACAATTACAACAATCCAAATAAACCAACATTGAAATAATAAAAAGGTTGCTGACCAAAAAAGGTTTTCAGATACAATAAACCGTGGCTACCAAACAATGACACCTTTATTATTTTAAAAGGGGTAACAAAAATTAAAAAAAAAGGAAAGAAAAAAATAACGAAATGTATAAAAAAAATTAAATTATTTATTTTGGGAGAATTAATAAGTATTATCCAGGGTCATTTAATATTGATCCATATAAGCGTAAACAATTTAAAATCAAATATATAATTACTTATGTACCAAAATAATTTAATAATGTATTTTTGTGTTAAACATCATGATGATTCAGAATATAATTTTTAATAAATATTTTTAGCGCAAGAAAATTATACCTTTTTAATTTGTATATAATAATTAAAGAAATATAATTGATAATATTTTATGACGTCCTTATGAGAAAACATAAAGACGATCCGACATTTTATTACCAATTTGTTGGATAGTGATTTAATATTAATTAGTTTTTAATCGATGACATAAAAAGAATCTTGAAATTATAAATGGGTTTTCAACCAATATACCTTTCAAATATTATTAAAAAAAACATTTTTTTTTTAGACCATATAAACTTTCCTTTTTTTTAATATATTTAACCTGGTGCTCCGCTCCTAGTGCCCAATTGCTTTATTCTTTTTTTAAATGATGAATGGCACAAAATAAGGCACCACATTGCCTTTCAGAATATTCTCTTTAAGCGTAAATTCCTCAACCCAAAGTCAAAGTCAAAATAGTCTATTCAATTTGACTCTTATGAACTCCAAAAATTTTCCACTTGCCGCCGGTTCACAAACTCAGACCCGTCCAGAGAAGAACTGGCAAGACACTCTGCGGTCTTTATTTTTTAAATTAGCATTTGCAAAATTTGACCTATACATATTTTGTTTTAAGTTAAGAAGTTTTGCAAAATTTCAGTTTAAACCTTCCCCACAACGGTCCCCAATATAATTTACAACAGAATAGTAAGCTTTTTCTATAAGCGTTGTTTTGACAACTTTCAACACTGCAAAATTGTTGTTGCAGTTGCAGACAAGTTGACAACTCGAATCATTCAGTTGCGTTTGGCAGTCATTTAATTAAAATACATTTTATACTATTAACCATGAAAGATTTTTTTTTTAATTGTAAAGGTTTTCTTTAAATTTATAATACAAAGGTACCATTTTGTTTATTATTCCAAGAAAATATGTATAAAATATCGTGATGATAATATTTGCTAAAAACGAAACCTTTTTAGGCCGATCCCTCCCAAATACCATTTTTTTTATAACATTCTTCGATTTTTATTTTTTTTGCTGGCATCTTATCAACGTTATACTAGGAAGTAATAAAAGAATCACAAAATTGTAAACGCTTATTGTGTGCATCAACAAATATGTGATTTTAAATAGTAACGACAAAACATTAACACTTGGACATATTGAATCCGGTTAAACAGGGTTGCCCTCAGATCTTTTTTTTTAAATTGCGAGGCTGTACGTCCGCTTGCTAATTTAATAAAAATGCTCATTTCCGACCAAAGATACAAGTGACGTGTATTATTATGAACAATTCTACCCCTTTATTAGGAACCATTTGTCGAAATTGAGTTTGACCATTCCCCCGGGGTGCAGGAGATATCATGGGTCTTGTTAGGGCGGCGGTTTCTAGATCTTAATTGTTTAAAAATATTTTACTTTCACTCCGACCTATGGGAAAAGAATTTTTTTAGTACAGCCGGCGTGGTTTTGTTGGGTTTTATAAAAAAAATTGTTCGTCTTTGGTATTGTACCGTCTTAAATTAAAGTAAGAAAAATAAACAGTTAAATTTTCCATCTTTCTATAAAGATAACCATCAAAGATATTATAGCGTTCTTTGAACATAATTTTTCCTTTAAAATGGATAATTCCAATGAGCGTATTTACCCCACCAATGTTTGTTTCAAAAAAAGTCTATTTTTTTCTTTTGCTTATATTCTGTAAGTTGGCACCACTATTTTACTAATTCTACTATTTTCTTTGTAAAAAATTAATATTAGTTTTAAATAAATCCGGACATTAAAATAAAAATATTTTATTAGTTTAGTAGGTAATTATTAATACAAATCTTTTCGTATATCCACTTCTCTGTCCAATATCTTAATAGTGGACAATTAAAACCAAAGACGTAGTGACTGGTGGCGTAAAATGTAGTTTCCCAATCGAAATTAATCCTTGGTGTTGGGGAAGCAATCGCACAAAACCAACAAGCGAAAGTTAATAGACATTTATTGCAAAACTAACATAAGCCATGTAATTGATGGGCAATTACACAAAACTCGCACCGTTGTAACCGAAACTGAAGTATCCCTCACGATGCATATATAAGTAATATTTTATCTGTTTCACAAATTCGAATAGGTAAAAATCCTTAAAACAAATATTTTGATGCTTTTTATTAAAAGAAAATAATCAACACCCAAACGTTGCTGCGCCACAAATGATATTGTAAGTAGCAAAACGGAATTAACAGGATGTCTATCACGGAGTTAAAATTTTTACTTGTAGTTTACATGTCGTATTCGCAAGGTATGTAATTCTTTATTTTTTACATAACAATATGCAATTCCAAAATGAAATTGTGTATTGATTAACGACAAATATTACTCGTTTAGTTTACTGTTAATGGTTTTATTAACGAATAAATTGAACATTTAAATATGTTATTATTATAAATAAAATGTCACAAGACAAAAAGTAAACATAGCCGATAGAACAATCGTCTTAACAAACCGGACCAAAATAGAACACTCGCTCCGTGGCAGAATTATTCCAGACACCGCTTCAATAAATCGCCTTACAAGCGGTAAGTCGAAAAATCAATATTCCAATAAAGGTGGAACAATCTTATCAATATCGACATAGTCCGATCACAGCTTAGGCAACTCACCCGTGTTCCCGGCTTGCGTAATGAGGGTACGGCCTTTAAAAAGATCGAGCTCCCAGCTTTATTAGCATATATATTGTTCTGTATAAAACAATACAATGTACAAATCAAACTCAGTAACGATTATTTTCAATTTAAATTACTATATACATTATATACTACTAATACTACATTCACCACACCATCAGCCTGTGATAGCCCACTGCTGACATAGGCCTCCCTATCACCTCTATCCATTGAGGGTTTATCGCATCCCACCACGCTGGTCCAATGAGGTTGGTGGATACGGTCCAAAACCCTAATGGATAGAGGTATAAATTATATATATATATATATATATATATATTATTATTTGTCGTTAACCTTACCAAATAAATTCTTTCTTTACTATAATAAATAAATTTAAAGGTTATTATTATAAATGAGTACATTAGACGTTTAAATCGTATAACAACTGTCGGATTTAGCGGTTTCTCAATTAGTTTCGCCTAATCATTTTTGTACATTTTTTATAATTCAGGAAAAACAAAAGTGAACGCTCATTGGAGCCACTCATCACCCACTCCTTAACGGCTCATCGTGGCGTCCACTCGTTGTCAACGCGTGGTCCACTAGTTGACCCCGCTGTCTACCAATGGACGACGAGTTGACAGCACGTTGAAGGGTGCGAAGTGGGTGCCGAGTGGCTCTAAAAAGCATTGACCTTTAGAGTGATCTTCACAAATCAGAGAACGTCGCCTTAGCGACCCATTCTGACTTGGTAAAGGTCCTTGGTTTAAAAATCGGAAGTTGTGGATTATTATCCTTTGAGGAAACAACCGCAAATAAAGTAAATGCGTTGTATAAACTTAACATAACCTTTAAAGTCAACTTAAAGATGTCAACGCCATCTTTAGAAGTCACGATAGTTGTGGCTAGAAAAGAAGCGTAAAGCTAGTAAATTTAGCTTTTGAAACTTAGTTTCGGTTAGGTATTAAATTAGTGCACTAAAAGTACCTACTCTTCTCTAAACCATCTCACTGATAGATGACAAACACGAAAGTCTAAATGCTCAGGAGTGACTGCTTTTATATTTATTATTAAGTAGCTGCTACTCATTCAATAGTAAATGCAATATAAGTTTACCACGGTCTTTTTCATCTATCCATATTCCAAATTTATCATGGAGTCGGCTTCTAATTCATCCAGATTTACTTGAATAACAGCTTTGGTTTGCAGAGCGATTGGAATCTGACCTTTATAAACTATATATACTAAATATACTCCATTCTATGGATGAAATTGTTGTCAATAAATTTGATGGCACAACATATCATATACTGCCAACGATGGATTTGACAATCTTACGACAATTTCGTCAAAATTTGTCTTTCAAAGTTAAACGGACGTCGAGACTTTCTGCTACAGATCGAGATATAAGGTCGCTTATAAACAAACTTTTGCATGCAGTGAACCTCGCTGTAATTTGAACAGGAACAAGACTGAACGAATATTTAATTAAGCTTTATTTTGTCTATAATATTTTTTTATTACTGTCATAAAAGTGAAAAGGTACTTAGGCTTTTTTATTTTACTAAAAAAATGTACAAACATTATTAATACACGTTCTCATTATGAATAAGTTATTGGTGTGCAAAGCTTATTTGAAATCTACATCAGTAATTTACTCTTGTTTTGGTTTTATAATATTTTATATAATTTTTGATTGGTTTGAATTGTACTAAACCGACTTTATGTAGTAATAGTTCTTCAAGTGCTTGAGCAATGATTATCATCATCAGCCATTATCCATTCACTGCTGGATGTCTATTGGGCCTTCGGAATGTCGAGCAAGTAAAGCGGGATAATAGGCCCCAACATCTACGCCTGTGACCAACACTGGGGTACTGACAATATTGGCTGTATTTTTTAGAAATGAATGTAGTCTTCGATTAAAATGTTTTTCAAGCCAGGACGATAAGTGCGTTTTACCAGGTGTCAAGAGTAATCCCTCAGCAAGACTTAAAAGCGTCTACACTCACAAGCTCCATCGTAAATGTGGTATTTCTTACAGGCTAAACAAAAGGATCCATGAGAAATAGGATAAACCAAATCAACCACAAATCCCCGCCAAAGAAAACTGGTTCTACCCAAGATGATATTTAAGGTAATTAAAATTCAAAATACTAGTTTTTGTATGAATGAGTGGGTATTATTAAGTTACCATAAGTTTGGTATCTATACGTAAGGCAGTATAAGGCCCATGACACTGTCGAGGTCAATGAGCATAGCGTTTAGGTGCTTCGCATTATATAAACAAAGTTTTTCCTTAATCCGTAGAGTAAAATGTATAGGTATTTTAGATGACTTAATTAGGAACGAAAACATTGCCGCCTATTTATATGCTTCAAAAGATCTTTTAGGTCCTTCCAATGGGAAATGACAAATTCAAACAGTGTGGCAAGTGAGCAATTCGCTAGCTAATTGACTTGGCCCGGTATTGCTATGCTGCAACGTTTTGCGCGAATGATAAATTTCATCCAGCTAATTAGTTTAAGCCTCACTCCATATTCGATGTTGCCAGTGTCCATTGCTTTACACGTACTGGTTATGTTTTGCGCGTCATTTGATATTGATCTACTAGTATTAACTATTTGTTTTGCAAAAACTCTAGGTAAATATTTCGTGATGTAACGACATGCTGTATTTTTAGGCGTGAATCTGTTAGCATATTACCATTACAGTGATAAAAAAATTTAAAGATCGTAAATCAACCAGAGTACTTGTAGAGAAGAGCACATTATTTAATTTTTTCTAAAACCTTTGCATTGATTGGAAGATTTCTAATTGAAGAAAAATATACTGAATAAAGCGTATTTGCTAAGTTTCATTGCAAAGCATAGATTATGATAGAAATAAAATCTATCATAGATTATGATAGGTTTTATTTCTTTTACTTATTATTCTGTGCAACTATCAGGCTACCCCCTTCCACCGCAGGATTCGAGCTCAAGACCTCTAAGGTTTCTAAAAAGAAAGCCCATACTAGGCTACGGAGGCAGTTACAATATCAGTTATATACCTACCCCTTTTTGTGAATTTCCATTTTGGTTTCTTTTTTAGAAATTCTTTGTTACTGTAGTATATGTTTTACTTGTCCAGCTGTACTTTATTTCAGATTTCTTTGTAAACTATATAATCCCGTAACCTCTGTGCCTGCCAGGCAACCGTTTCTCTCCGACAAAAAAAAATTGTCCTTTGTTAATTCACCTATTTTATAATAAAAAAAATAGCAAAACCCTTTCTGTAGAAAAATATCGCAAGATTTAATCTCGGAAATATTCTTTCTGACAATTTATTATATTTTAATTGTTATTATTTCATGGATGATTTTCAAGATGTTAATTTTAATGAAATTATTAAAAACCAGAACAGCCGTGCAGAAGTCCAGCAGATGTTATACTACGTACTGTTATATTACCTAATTTACTATCCTAGAACATTAAAAATATTAAGTATCAATTCCGTAAGTTATATTCTAGATTCTGTACATTCTCATCTAGTTGCCGATTATGTAAAAAATCTTTTCTATCGTCCTATGTATAACTTGACTTTTCCCGGTTGCCTGTCGAGCAAAAGTTGATATCGGGTTATTTTGATAACGCGCAAACTTTTAAAACATAATGAAGGAAGTTTTTTAAATTTCTCCTTTTCATTTCTTATTATTTCATAAAATCAGATTCATCTGCAACGGTTGGTGACCAAGCTTAATTTTGTTTGTATTCTTGTTTATCGTAGATCTTCTATCAGAACCTTAGAGTACCAATATAAATCCTTCTTAAAAAATGATTTAGTATTAGAAAATTAAATTCATTGTTACGAAAGACATATTTCCTACAAAAAATTTAATATAAGCAAGAAATTTATAATATCAATAAACTAATAAACGTGACGGGTCCTTCTTATAACTTACATTTAATCGCACGAGGCTGTGATTTTTAGTGCCGTAATTTTTCTTCTTCTAAACACAAAACTATTTTAAAATATGGGACCAAACGACGACAACCTACCATGAGCGAGAATGAGCGAAATTTACTTTTTGTACCTCCTTCTTTTGAGAAGTCGGACAAAAAGTAAATATAGTTATATCCCCCTTTTCATAAAAGTCAATAATATATTATATAGTACATCTAACTAATTATAATATTATATGTTATTACAATTTGAATAAAAAAAATATGTTACCCCTGAACTAACTTTTCATATATGGAGCAATTTTTTTCACTGTTATTTTGTTACGTAATATTTTATCTATAAAAAAAAACAAACTGTAGACAGTGTCGGATGTTTCAATAATTTATTTATTAAAAGATAACAATTTAAACAACGATTACAATTTAAACGTATTATGCATTTATGTTGCAGAAATGTCAGTATTTCTAAATGGTTCTAAATCAAATCAAATAATTTATTTCAGACTAGTAGGAATACAGTCCATTCACCATTCAAAAAATACAATACAAACAATACAAATACAAAACAAAACAAGAACAAGAACAGCCAGCTTTACAATAACTTTAAAAATAAATTAATAGTAACTTACATTACACACTTAAAAATAATTGGTAAGGGATGACCAATCTACAAAGTATGCAACCGAATACAATTTTTTTGAAGCAGACAGTCTGCCCGTTCAGCTATAACCCGTAGAATGCCATTTGAGCTTCTACGAAGACGGCTAAGCATCGAAGCTGCTCTTTTCGAACTACGGCATGGAAACCATCACTATGCGCTTCGGCAAACATTTGTGGGCACTGCAGTACCAAGGCCTTCTCAAGAGCAACCTGAATGCGTTATTGTACTCTACGCGCAACGTGTAAATGCTTTTAAGCGTATAGTTGACCCACAGGCTACACGTGTAAAAAGACTGGCAAAAAGCCTTAAAAAGTAACACTTTATGTCCTCAGTACAGCGAGAAAACCTGCGAGCCAGCATATTGCTTCTCACCGCCAACGCCCTACGCTCCCTCTCTATGTCATCATTGTCAGAGAAGAATTCCGTAACCCAGTGTCCCAGATATTTGTAACTTGATACCTGCTTAAGTGCAACACCCCCTAAAAAAACTTGTGGAACGGAAGCGATCTTATGCCCTCGAGACTTAAACATTATTATTTCACTTTTAGTTACTTTATATCTGAGTCCATGAGCACTAACATACTTCTCGCATATGTTTAGTAGCTTCTGAATGGCACTTATCGAAGGTGCTAGCAACACCATGTATCAGCATAGCTGAGGTTATTGACACATTTACCGTCAATTGAACACCCTATCCCAGTGCCACTGAGTTCCTCAATAAGCTCATTTATGTACAAATTAAACAGACTTGGCGAGGTTAACCCTGCCTGCCTTACTCCACACTTTAGTTTGTACTCATTAGATAATTCACCTGCCTAGCGTACAACATTAACTTGATGGTAGCACCAATATTCAAAAACACCAACAAGTTCATCTGGAAGGTTACAATTTGACCTAAGTTTATCCCAGAGCAACTCACTAAGGATACTAAATCGAAGGCTTTGGATAAGTCCAAAAAACAGGCATATACAGGTGTTTTCCTGTCAGTATAATACCAAACGACATGCTTCATACATAGTACCGCGGCTTCTGCAGATAGCTCTTCTCTAAATCCGAATTGTGCGTCATTCAACTTTACATGACGAGTTAATACCCGATTAAGTAAACTGTCTAATACTTTTGCTGTAGTTGTGGCTAACGAAAAAGGTCTGTAGTTGCTCTCATCGGAAAGATCACCAGTCTTATTCTTGACTATTGGTGCAACCACTGTTTTTATACTGTCAGTTGGTAATTATATGTGTCGTATACAGAAAGTAAATAACATAGACAATACTTACTACTTAATACAAGGCAGGTGTACACCCGCATGCTGAAAATGCTCAATACGATTTGCCTGCCTTCATGTTTTTAATCACGAAGCCCACTTCTTTAGACGTGACTTTATACACCGGTTGAGACGACTGGACAGGCACAGCAGTAAGCGCCCCCAACAGACGGCTTTGAAGTGAAGGTTCTATGTAAAAGTGATCCTTAAGCCAGTTAGCGATTTTATGTGGATCATTCTCACCCCCAACAGCCAGTGGAACCGCTTGTCTAGGGCTCAGTTTCTTTGTGCACTTCCAGAAACTTTTAAAGTCATTTTTAGCATGATGCGATGTCAAAATATCCATTTTTAACTTTTCTGAATTGTTTTGGCACCATTTCAATATGGCTTTAAATGTTCGCCTAGATTTTGCCATACGCTTATACAAAGGACAATTCGCCGGACTACCCTGTTGTTTCCAAGCTAGGAAGTCAGACCTCGCCTCCATATGGATGGCTCGTAAATGTTTGTTCCATCCAACCACACCTTTATATTTTTATATTTTTTACTTTCTACTCCGGTTACAATGAGTCGCGGTAGCTTCAGACGCTTTACGTAATACAGTAATTATCGAATTATAAAAATTATCAATGACTAACCTATGTTTTTTGTTACTACACATTTTTTCACAACAAAGAGATAATTCAGATGGAAAATCTTTTTGTCTTAAGCCTCGATGACTTAAGTTTCGATACCTTGTAATCTGTAAACTATTCCTATGCCCCCATATAACATTATTACAATTATTAACATGTTCTACATTACTTATTCTAAGAGGCGTAACAGTGCAAAGGTTAACACCAATTACAAGCGGTAAATGATCGGACCACATACAGTCATTTTATTTTTTATTTTATTTTATTTTATTTGAAAACAAAATCCACAGCCTTCGTTTAGTTACAAGTTACACTTATGACCTAATCTTAAAGCCAATAACGGATTTACATTTTATAACTTGATTGATATTGACTCGACATATTAGAGTAAACAACTATTGAGTCAACAATCCAATTGCAACCAACACAAACAGTAGAAAACAATAACAACATTAAAAAAAATTATAATTAAATTAGTAAGATGTAAACAGTAATAAGGTAAGTAAGCAATACACTACAATAATAACATTAAGTGTTAAGACTAAATTTAAAATAAGGTATGAAAAAAAATGATGTGTGCAGTAGTGTGTTTATGTGTGTGTGTGTGTGTGTGTGTGTGTGTGTGTGTGTGTGTGTGTGTGTGTGTGTGTGTGTGTGTGTGTGTGTGTGATGATGTTTAATAAATTTCACTTTCCCTTCAAAATTTTTTCATCCAGTTTAAAACATTCTTTTCAAAAATATCTAACGTTTAAACAAATTGTGGTTTTTGTAAGCGGTTAACAATTAATTTTGGCATAATTAATCGTGTTTTATTGTGGAAAAACCAGCCTTGTTCATTTTTTTAAAAGTTGAGGATCAGGTTAGCCTCCGTCAACATTTCCGTTCACAGCCCTTAAAATCCAACAACAATGTTCTATTTTAGATTGAGAATGTTATTTGTTGCTGATATATCAACCATTTAAAACTTACATTTTTATAACTAAGTTAATAAATTTATTTTGGGTTTTCTAATTTTTTAATACGTCGTGTGGCACATTCCATATGGGGCTGCAATTAAGAATGCTCCTAAATAAGCAAAGTAAAAGCAGCTTTGACACTTGGTCCAAAATTGTTTACTCTCGTAAATGAACAAGACTTTTATCCGAATTCCTTTATATTCTTGTGGTTAAATTTTTTTGCAAAGGATCCCAGGCTTTAACTACTTTTCTTTCCCTTTTGATGAATCCTGTAGAGGTTTTAATGGTTTTTTTCCTGCAACGAAATATAATCATTTATTATTTTATGTTTTTTTTTTTTTATAATAATAATCAAAGCGATTAGATCCGACTGTAATTTAACCCAAATCTCCCATTTTGCAATTTTCAAAAAAATCTTGTATCGTGGCGTCAAAGGAATTGGCGTGTTATTTCTCTTTAGCTACCGACTCGCCTTTTGTTACTAAGCAATATAAACCAGCTTGCTGCCATGCGTCGCTTACAAACGTGAAATATAAAAGACACTTAAAACCTTTTTTTTCTTTTTTCCGCAACCAAGGGTTTTATTTCTGAAACACCATAGATAAAAGCCCTTTTTGCCCTATATGAAGAAAACCTGATACTGTTGGTGGTAATTATAAATAATGCTGCTTGTATAATCTCTCGTCATTGGCTCTTACTTTATATTGGAAATTGTGATTGCCATACCCATACCTTTCCTACTTTTTATTTTTTGACCAATAGAGGCTGGTTATAAATTATTCAAAGTTGAATTAAGCAAAATTTTACTAGTTTTTAGTACCAAATTTAAATGGAGTAATTTTAAATTTTACTTAACAATTTTTGTTTAGTAATCCCCAAAAATTTTAAAAAATAAAGTCTGTCCCCCAGAAAACTGTTATATTACATCCACAATTATCCAAATTAGCATTAATTACAGATTTTACAAAATGGCGTACTTGAATAACGACTGAAATGCTTTTGTCAAATACCCTTCGACATCTTTCCATTTTCCTTAAAAACCAAAACAAATACAAGATAAAAATGATATAGCAAATGTTCCCACAGGACTTCCAACGATCTTAAATTTGGGGTTTAAACATTTTAAACCTGTCGTTGGATGTCAACAAATTGGTTGATCTTCTAATGCTTAATATTGAATTTTCCGTTGATTGATTTGGACATCCAACTCAGATAATAATTTTATAGCAAAATACACTTGTCCATCTACAATTTTTCTTCAATTGGTTTTTTCCGCCGTTTAAAAACAATCAGTGACACATCGCCTCGTTCAATCAGAAAAAAACGTTAGAAAAGTTCAGTGCCATTCAGTATTGTCTCCGTATCCTTCTTTGTTAGTTTCCAAGAACCTAAGAACTTATAAATAGTGTTCTCAGCATAAAATCCTTCAGAAATAAGTGAACACTTTCCACGTTATTGTAGATTTAAACTATGAATTTTTCAAGGATTAAAAAAGGGTTTTGACAAATTGCCTTTAACATTTTTAAAAACTTTAGAAAATTGAGGACCGGACGACCCTCGTTGAAAGGCCGGTTTGTTGACGCCGTGTCGTCAACCGGGACCGCGGTAAAAACAAGTGGACGTCGCGTTGGGGTTGAGCAGTCTACTGAGTATAAACTTTAATTTATAATTTGATTACAAAAATCGTGTTCAATTGTTTTTTATTGCATGTTTTTAAAAATGTTTATTTTTTCTATTGTTGAAAATATTTTAGATATAATTTTTGAAAAATTAAGATAAAAACTCGTAATTTTTATAATTCTTTTCCATCCAGACAGATCCCCAATGCCCCTTTCCATGGGGATTTTTGGGACCGTTACCACTCCCTTAACGGGTTGGGTTTTGGACTGACTTTTAATGCCATCCGACCATGGATCATCTTTTACTAGAAAATTGTGATGGCCCCTTCCCAAAAACAACTTTGTTGTTTTCCCGTGATTCAACCCCGTTCTCGGGTTATAAAATTGGGAATCCGCCAACCACGGGGCCGTTAGATTCTTTATATGTTTTTGCTTTTTTGTGACTAATGAAATGTAAAATACAAATTAAAAGAAAGGAGGTGCAAAACGAATGGAATGATGGTCCCTTTGTCTTACGCAAAAGTTTTAGATAATTATTTTAATAAGTTTGCTTTACATTCTTTGCTTTTAAATGAGCCATTTATTTTTCAAAGGAAAACAAATTTTGGTTTTATCTTCTACTATGCAACTTGATTTCCTTTGTTGCTTTTAACCAAAATTTATATTAAGTTATTTTATTATGCCAAAACTTTTATAACGAATTAGAAAATTAGAAAGGTTAGGTTCAATCATCTCAAAATTTAGTCATAAATGTCCTTTAATAATTTGACACAAAAATTTTCCAATTTATTACTTTTTATTAATTGTGTATTTCCAATGAAATAATATATATAACTAATAATGTTTTTAGCTTAGTCCTTTTAAAGGCGCCTTTCAATTTATAAAAAGGAGAACGGGTGAGTTGGCCGTAACGGACACGTCGATATTGTTCCTCCTTAATTGGGGACAGGAATAAGTTTTTCACTTATTTTGTTAACTTCAAAAGGAATATATATAATTGATCGAAAAAAGCTCTTTTCAGTTCAGTTTGTAAAAATGTTTGTGAAGGCAACGTTCGGGTTTTATTATTTGAACCATCCGGTTAAAAAGAAATAAAAACGTGTCATAAAATTTTAAAAACTTATCATCATCGTCATCAGCCTGTGTCTTCTACTACTAAACATAGGCCCCCAACCGTCCTTTTGGGGTTTTGGACCGATCCTAACCCTGTTCCGATGTGGTTTGGAGGGGGCATGGATGATCTTCTTTTAACACAAGTGGGACCCGGCCTAACCAGTTTGGATGATGAGGAAACCAATGAAAATTTGTTGAATTCCCCAGCATTAGAACCCCGACCCCGGTTTTAAACAAACCCCTTACCTAGTCAGCGGAGGAGAAGGGGCCGTAAAAACTTAATTTAATTTTCCTCTTTAAAAACTGCATAGCATGCATAAATTTTAAAAATTTTAAATGTACACTTAAAGGGTCCTCATTTGCAAAATTACAGTTTTCGACCAAGGTCATTTAGAAAGGGAAAAGCCGTCAATTAATGTAGACGTTTGATTGTAGTTATTGGACATTATAAACATACTAAGGGAAGCAAAAGTGAAACAAACCTTAACACATCAGAATTTGGACCCTAATGTTTAATAAACAAGCATTATATAATAAAGAACAGGCTAGGGAAATTTTTAAATTTTGAAAAAATAAATTTGCAACAAATGTTTTAAATAAAACTAAACATGCAGAAGGACATCACCAGAAATACAACCCGGTAATTATGTTTTGGTCTCCCTCCCCACCTTCTGGTGCCGTGTTTTCAAAATAAATTTTCCTAAACAAAGGCGCAACTTTTTTCACCCTAAACCATTAAATATTTAAATGGTTCCTTTTCTTTTAGGAGGATTAAACTTTATTTATAGTTAGAAGATACCGGACGATAGTTTTTATGAAATAAAAAAAAAAATTGTTTTAAAACTTTTTAAAAAAAGGGGTAACTGTAAAATTTCGAAATTCCTTTACGCGTCTTAACGACAACGTCATGTCGAACAACGGGGACCCTTTAGAAATTCCAAAGCAAAAGGCCAAAACATTGTTTCTTATAACAGGATGAGTCTTCTTTCAGTTTAAACGGTGAAATATTTTAATAAAATGAAATTTTAAAAGATACAATATTTAAAACTGGAGAAATCAGAGCTTGGTTTTCCTGTTTGAAGTCAGTCATATTAATTTTTAAAATTTCTGTGTGAATTGATGTTTATGTCTTATATTAGCCATTAATTCCCTTTTTTTATCCTTTTTTAAATTACATTATTTTGGGAGTTAATTTTTTTTTATAATTTTTGGGAAAAACATGATATTTTTTTAAATGGATTTTGTTTTATATTGTTACAAAAAAGTGTGAAAACATCCTTTAATATAAAACAACCCATTCCAATTTCGTCCCAATCAAAACTTTAAAAGTGCAGGGATTATAATAGATTTTTTTTAAATAGATGACTTCCAAAGGTGGCAAGGGCGTAATTTAAACAAATATCGCTTCCATGGATAAAAATAAATATTGGTATTTTAAAAAAAATTTACGTTTTAAAGGGTTAAAAAGAATGTTGATATTTTCTTCACAACGGTGGCCTAATATTACAAGATAGATAAATATAAATCTTTTATGTAATAATACATATAGTAAGATATACAAAACCATGTAATTAAGAAACCATAAAAACCTAGAAATTTGTTTGTGAATTAAATGAAATTTTTTTGATTTATCACGATTGACATTGGAAATAACTCCATTTATATAACTATAATGAATATCTAAATTGTTAAAAGTCATTTTAATTACGGTGTTGGAACAGCTTAGTTATCGGGCTTCCCGTGGATAAAGAAAGTTTAAATTAGTGATAAAATTTTAAAGATTTTTTAAATTATATAATTATAATAAACACAACAGTTTTTATAAAATTATTAACATGTCTTTTTATGTAACAGGAAAAAAATATTAAGCCAGACCTCTAACAATATTGAATAATTTTTGCACAGTCCATCAATTTAATTACATTTTAACAATACATCAAGTTTTAAACAACTTTATAGTGCTGTGGCCTGTATTTATAAACATTTTGTTTTTCGGTGTTACGGCTTCAGAGTTAAGAAAATAATTTAATGTAACTGTTTTGTTTCTTTTGTAAAAACGAATAGCATCAGTTAAACGCTTAACCTTTGGTTTTTACTTTTCATCTAGTCTGCCTTGAAAAACCTAAATGAATTTTTAGAGACTAATAAATATAAAGTAATTTACAATACCCATTCGATTTCTGTTCTAATCGTGGGTTCTAATGGGGTGCCAATAATTTATAGCAACATGTTCGATCGCTCAGTTCAAAATAAAATTTCTAAAGTAAACCGAAGGCAACCTAGGCTTTGAATTAGTATGCAAAGTAACTCATGGCGACTCAGGAGCGTTTTACATGCAGCTTTTTTTGGCAATCCCGAGATTAATAATTATTTTTTTGTTTGCGAATACTATACTTATTAAATAAAATTATTTTTGGATTTTCGCGTTTTTTTCTATATAAATTCCACGAAACCGAACACTTCCAGCGGCCTTGGTCACGTGGTAGTCTACACCGTGTACCGTATTTAATAAGAGATATCAATTCCTGATAGCCGACTAATAACGTTATACCTTTTATCTTTTGGTTATTTGTGTGTAATCTGGATAAACTATAATTTTTAAAATTGCAATATTTTATAATATCCCAAACACCCTTCCACAGTCGTCCTTCATACCTTTTCGCCACTTTTTGGGGTAAAGGTCGAAAAAAAAACAACACTGTGGTGAAAAAGACTTATGGTCCATTCAATTTGGTATCATTTAAATGAATAATAGTCTCCATGTTATGTGTACTTTGCGCTGCTTCGTCGCGGATTTGTCTATATTCATATTTTTAAATTTTTTGCCAACTTCGCCCGTGGTAATATAAAAAAATGTGTTAGTTTTCTTTTGAAAAAAAAAGTTAACTGACAGTTACAACAGCTATCTTACAGTAAAAGTCCCGTATAAATTGGACAAGCCATTCCAGAGATTAGTCAGAAAAAACAGGCAGTCAGATAGACAGACAGGAAGACAAAAATTTTAAAAAATGTTGTTTTATTATATGCATCAATTAAATAATAACGTTGTTATTTAAGAACGGTCTTTAAAACGAAAACTCCAATTTTATTCATTTGTATAGATTAGATAACTGCCTGGCCAGCCTGGGCGCTTTAGGGGGTGTGCTTTAGGGAAACCGGAAAGGTTCCGTGGTTTCAAATTTCCTCAATTTTGTTTCCATGCCTTGGATTAAGGCATGTAAAAATCCGGTCACCAACCAACCCGGCAATTAACCAGCGTGGTGGTTATGGGTCCAAAAACCCAATTGGATAAGGTGTGAATTGAGGAAGGCCTATATCCAGCAATGGACTAACTTCCTTGGGTAATTATGTTGTATGAATTGTATGGCCGTTAAAGGAACAATAGTATATATATTAATATATGATTATAGTACCTATATTCATTTATTTTGTATAAATCTGAAAATCTTACTTTAATCTTGTTTTTTATAGAAATGTCTTTTTTACGATAACTTATATTTTATTATTCGACGACGATGACGGAAAAATAAATTTTCACCGACAATCTTCGTGTGCACTTTTTAAAACACTTGTAAAAGGCTTTTTCTTTGTTCATCGCCAATTCAAACATTAAATAAGGTTATTTTTACTATGCCTAAACTTTTATAACAGATTTCAAGTAATCAGTTACAGCTTCTTGTTAAGAAACTATGTTAAAATGAAAAATTGCGCCACTTCCATGTACATTTTGTTTATTACCTCATTGAAAGCAAGAATTTTCTAAAATGTCGATAATACAATGCTTTAAAATGTTTTGCCTGTGCCGTGAACACAGCTGCTGCAAATTTTTCGTAACGTCGGCAATTTAAATATAATTAAACTGAAAATTAACGTGTTAAAATCCGTTTCAAATCCTTTTATTCAATGGCATGGTCATGATTATATATACTATGAAAGAATAGTATGGTAGTTTTAATTTTTTTGAAATTTGACCGGTCCATTTAGCATCAACTTTAGGGGTTAAAAAAAAAGAGTTCAAAGAATAAAAAGAGCAAACTTCTCCAAGTTTTGATCCAATTCTCTCTTTTTTTAATTTATATTAATAAACTGCCTCACTTATCAGAATGTATCATAAATTGTGATTTCTCTGAATATCACACTCAATGCATTAACCGAGTCAAACTATCAATTCTTCTAGAAAAGTTTCGTTAGATTACTTGATTGATTGTGTTGTTTTATAAAAAACAATAATTATGCTAATACTGTTAGGATCTCAGTCTTTTTTAAAAGTGTACCCTTATTATGCAAATTGTACGAGTAAAAAAGTACGGGTCTGTTGCCTAAGCCGTAATCGGATAATGAGGATATTGTTGAGATTGTTTCACCTTTATTAGGGGTAGGAATATCGGTTTTTCGACTTACCGCTTGTAAGGCGATTTGTTTCAGCAAAACGAGAAATAATTTAGTCTTAAAAGAAGTGCTATATAAAAGTCGACTTTGTAATTAAATTTGTTCAGTCGACAACATTTACTCTTTCATAATCTTTGTATCGTAACAGAATGGTATTAACATTACAAATAATAATAGTTACATTATTCAACTTTGTGGTATTTATTTATTTTACATTTTAATTAAAATTCTGATATACTCAGTATACGACAGATAAGTTCTTAATAAAATGTTTGTGACGTACTCTATGGTTCAGCATGCGTTACATTGCGAGCTATTGACTCTTTAGAAATTAAATATAAAGCACGCCGCAAATTTAAGGTACTTATAAACCCAGCCAAGGGCTTTTTCGTTTAGCCCGATATAAAATTATTTGTATCTCCATTCGAACCAGTAAAATGTGTTATTCGAGCGAACATGGAATTTAAATTGCGTAATAAGTTAGTCAGCAATACTATACTACTATAGTATATACTAATTTTACTAGTTGTCTGCCAAAAAACAGTCAACAACAAGTCCCATTGCTTAAGTCGTTCCATATACTATCGAAACTAACTTTTCGTCATTGTTTATTTACGCTGTAGCACCAACTTGTAATTAGATTAAATATTAAAGCGAACGTGGACACATCAATTACTGTGACAGTGAGATGTGAAACGGTTTATATTCCAATTAATTGAACCGTTGAAATATTCGCATTAATTTATGTGTTTCAAATACTTTAGAAAAAACTTTTATCTTTCTTTATTAGTTTCTTGTATATTTTTTACGTACCTTAAAAATTTATGAATCAAATTAATTACATTTATAATGAGGCTTGGCTAAGATTTATTATATTATACGTATTTATTATTATACTTTTTAAACCGGAAACTGTTTCTTTTCAAAATGGTTAATCACAACAGTATTACCAACTCATACAAGAAGGCTAATTAATCATAGCCAAATAGCTAATAGCCTTGAAATATTAGAATAGAATTTGCAACAAATGTTATTCGGAAATAAGACTAAGACAGTGCGCGACGAAGAAACATCACTCAGGGGAAATTACTAACTTCGATAATTATGTTTTTTGGTCTCTCTCCCACCTTCGTGGTGCGCAGTGACATTTCAGGAATAGAATTTTCCTAAACGAAGAGGCACTTAACTTTTTTCAATTCCTAAACCAATAAAATATTTAAAATGGTTCCCTGTTTCGTTTAGGCAGTGTGATATAAACTTTATTTTTATAGTTAGAAGATACTTGCGGACGATAGTTTTACGTGAATATTAAAAAAAATAATTGTTTTAAAACTTTATTTAAAAAAGAATGGTGTAACTGTAAAAGTACACTGAAATTCACTCTTACGCGTCTTAACGACATTACGTCATGTACTAGACAACGTGACCCTTTAGAAATTCCAAAGATTAACGAGGCCAAAACATATGAAATTTTTTTGTTTAACAGGATAGACGATCATCATTGTATGCAGTTTAAACATGTGAATATATTTTAATGAAATACTTTAAAAGATACAAGTGATTGAAAATTCGGTAACAGAAATCACGTTGCCAATGCGCATAATGGTTATATACTGTTTGAAGTCGGTCATATTAATTTGTTAAAATTTCTCGTGTGAATTGATAGTTTATGTCTTAGATCATGCCATTAATTTCACTTTTCTTTATCACTTTTTTAAGTACATTATTTATGAGTTCAATTTTTTTTATAATTTTGTGAAAGACATGATATTTGCTTCTTAAATGTTGATTATTGTTTTATATTGTTACAAAAATGTTGTGTGAAAACATCCTTTACAGTATAAAACAAACTCCATTCGCTAGTGTTCGTCCCTATGTATGCAAAACTTTAAAAGTGCGCAGCGGATTATGAATACGATTTTTTTAAATAGATAGAGCATCTCAAGAGGTGTGGCAAGGGCCAGTAATTACATACAAATATCAAAAAGTCAAATTCACATGGATAAAAATACAATAGTTGGTATTTTAAAATAAATTTAGTCGTTTTATGAAAGTGCTCTGAATAAAGAATGTTGATATTTTCTTCAGACTGGCCTAATATTCTAGATAAATATAAACTTTTGAAAATGGCCAATAGTAAATATAAAAACCATGTAATTGCCATAAAATAAAATTTTTTCGGGAATTAAATAAGAACATGAAATTTTTTTTTTGCATTTTATCACTATTGACTTTATGTAGAATAAAACTGCAACTTTTATATAACTATATTGAATATCTAAATTGTTAAAAGTCATTTTAATTTCGGTGTTGGAACTAGCTTTAGTTAGGGCCTAGCGGTATTCCGTAGGATAAAAAGTTAAATTAGTGAAAAATAAATTTTAAAGATTTTTTTACATAATTATAACAAATTAACACACAGAAGTTTTATTATAAAATTATTAACATGTCTATTATGGTGACAGAATAGAAAAATATGAATGTACAGCCTTCTAAGAAACAATCATTTGAATAGTTCTTTGCACGAGTCGATCAATTTAATTACATTTTAACAATACATCGGAAAATAAAAACTTTACAGTGCTTTTGGCTTTATTTAAAATTTTGTTTTGAGTGAAGGCTAAGAGAAAAAAATTTAATGTAATGTTTGGTTTTTTGTAAAACGAATAGCATCAGTTACACGGCAATTAACCTTTTGCGTTTCATTGTGTCATCTAGTCTTTGCAACCCCAAGCCGTACAAAGAATTTTAAACAATAAATATAAAGAATTTTTCTCCCATTTGATTTCTGTTCTAATCTGGGGTTTTGGTTAAAATTTAGAACATGTTCTATCGCCGTTCAAAATAAAATTTCAAATTAAACCGAAGGAGCCTAGGTTTGAATTAAAGCAAAGAACTCCATGGGTCTCGGGGTTTTTAATGCAGCTTTTTATTGGCAAGGCACCGAATCAATAATTATTTTTTTTGTTTAGCAATATAACATTATTAAATAAAATTACTTTTTTGGATTTAATCCGGTTTATTTTAAATATAAATTCCCCGACGATACGAACACTCTCCAGCGGCCTTCAGTGGAGTCTACACCGTTAGTATTTAATAAGGATATCAATAATGATAGCCGACAATAACGGATACCTTTTATCTTTTGTTATTTTGTGTAATCTGGATAAACAATTTTAAATTGAAATTTTTAATAGGCACACTAATCCAAGTCGTCCATAATACGATATCGATATGGGAAAGTGGCGAAAAAAGGAACACTGTGTTGTGAAAGGCTTATGGAATTATTATTCATTTAAATGAAAAATCTCCATGTTATGTGTACTTTCCTGCTTCTCGGGTTTGTCTTTATTCATATTTTATAAATTTTTGGCCGACTTGCCCATAGGAATGTAAAAAATGTATTAGTTTTCAAAGGAAAATAGCTTAAATTTTTCAAGTTACAACAGCATCTCAGTAAAAAGTCCTTAAAATTGGACGACCTTAGAGAAGCGAAAAAGGCACGATAGACAGACAGGAAGACAAAATTTTAAAAAAATGTTGTTTTATTATAGCATCAATTAAATATTGTTGTTATTTGCTTTTAAAACAAAAAACCCAATTTTATTATTTTATAGATTAGAAGACTGCCACGAGCCTGGCGCTAGGGGTGTGTTTAGAAACCGGGAGGTCGTGGGTTCAAATCCTCAGAGACCAACAAATTTTTCATTGTTGTTTCTAAAGGGTTAGGCAATTTGGGCCGATCCCCAATTTCGTAAGATGATCCATGCCTTGGAGGCTGCAAAATCGGTCCACCCAAAGGCATTAGACCAGGGGTGGTATAAGGTTCAAAAACCCAATACTGATGAGGATTAGGGAAGGCTATATCCAGCAATGGACAAATAATTGATGTTGATAGATTGTATAGGCCGAAAAGAACAAAGTATATATAGAATAAATTATAGTACCTATATTTTATTTGTTTTGATAAACTGAAAATGCTTTACTTTAATCTTGTTTTTTTAGAAATGTCTGTTTTAAAACTTTGTTTTTATTCATTCTTCTGTGGAATGCGCACCACTGGAATCGGGATGGCTAAAAATTCTGAATTTAAAAAAGTCCAAAAATATCTTTGGATGAGGGTTTGTAGAATTATATTCATGACAACTTTTAAGTATATTGTAATTTATAATTTTAGTATTTTTGTATTTATTTTATAAATTATTTCTTTATATTATGTTGTATTATTTAATGATATGTTTGTTTATTTATATAAAAGTTATATATTTTCCTTATTATTGGTTTTTTTTAGTTGAAACGTTATTTTTTCATTATTTTTTGTGCACCCACATTAATATCTCTGAACCACCCTAAGGTTGGTTGGGAAAATGCCCAAGGCATTAAGTCCGCCTTTTATCTAATTGTGCAAATAAATAAAATAAAATTATTCGACGACGTTTAATGGAAACTAATTTGGGGCTTGTTTAAAAAGGTCGACAACTTTTCTTTAAATTTTGTTGTGTGGAAATTTAAAAATAAAAATTTTAAAATTTGGGTAGTGTTTATGTTATGGGTTCTTTGTTTAAAAAAATTTGAATTAAATGGGTGTTAAAAAAAATTTTGTGAGTCCTTGGGCCATCGAATTGCAGCTATTACTTTAAAATTAAATAAAAAGGAAATTTAAGTATTATAAAAAAATTTTTTTTTGGGATTAAAATTTTTTCTTTAAAGAAATGTTTTTTAGGAATAATTTAAATTGGTTAAAGCGCTTTCTTTATTAAGTTATTAACTAAACATTTTAAAAAATCAAAAAATCCCTTGTTAAGTGTTCCATATACTATCAAACAACTTTTATTGTTTATTTCCTTAGCCCAAATTTGATTTAATTAAATAAAAAACTGGAAATCAAATTGGTTATTTAAAAAGGTTTAATTTTAAATTAATTCCTTAAATATTGGGTTTTTTTGTTCAAATATTTAAAAAATTTTTTCCATTTTCTTCTAATTTTTTAAAAAAATTTTGCAAATTAATTCTTTATAGGTAAATTTGATTAAAAAATTTTCGACGACATGGAATTATTAAATTTTACTTTCCTTATAATTTTAAAAAATAAAAAAAATTTTCTTTTACTATGGTGACTTTATAATTCAAACCATTTAAAATTATTTAAAATAAATTGCGTACCGGGATGTTTAATTAAAAAACCCAATTTGTAAATTTCTTTAAAGCGACTTAAAAATACAAAATACGGAAAAATTTCGGGGCCCCCTAATCGGAATGTTAATAATTCAACCCCATTTAAATTTAAGTTTCAAAATATTAAAGGTTTAAATTGGTTATTTATGTATTTGGAAGTTTATTTTGGGTTTTGCTAATTTTTAAAACCCGGGGCTTGTTAAACCCAATAAAACCAATTTGGATGTTTAAACAAAATTTTAATAAAAAAATCAAAAATAAACCATACCCTTGCAAAAACGTCCTTTTAACCCTTGGAAATTTTGTATTTTTGGATTATGTTTTTTTTAAAAGTAAGGGAATCGGGATTATTTCTTTAACAAAATTAAATTGGAAAATTTATATAAATTTTTTAACCTAATTTTATTTAAATTGTGCCTTGTTTATTTAAAAGTTTGGAATTGTTTTTCGATTAAAAATTTAAAGGGTTTTTAAAACATAAATATCTATTGGACTTTGGTTTTAAAGCAATTAAAAAATTTCCAAAAAAGTTTAACTTTTCAAAGGTTATCTTTTAAAATTCCTTTGGGATGGTTTTGTTTGGGGCCCTTTGGGTTTTTTAAAACCCGGGTTGTTAGCCGGAAGGGTTTTTAAAAGGGTTTGTTACCCTTTAAGCCCTATGCCATTCCTTCCTCCAAAAAATATTTAAAGGCCCAAATTTAAATTTTGAAGCTTTTCCCTTTTATTTTAATTAAAAATATAAACCATTTTGGAAAAATGAAACATACAAAAAAATTTAAATTGTTAAGAAGCAGCCCTTCCTTCCAATTATTATTATAGGTTCCAAAAAACCAGTCTTTGGGCTCTATTTAACTTCGAAAAATTCGATTTTTATAAAGCAAAGCCAACTGGAAAATAAACCGAACCTGAACTATTGTAAGGTTGATGGTCCATTTTGAACTAAAAATAAAATAGTTTAATACCTAAAAAAATAAACCCTTTATAGTCCATAAAAATTAGTTAAAATTTAAAAAAAATTTTCATAAATCAAACATTTTAATTAAATTTGACATAAAGGGTTTTTGGATAATTTTTATTTCTCCCAAATAAAATAAGAAAATTTAAAATTTTTTTTTAAATCCAATTTAAAAACGGCCAAAAGACCATAAATTAAAAATTTTTTTTATTTTTTAAAAGGACGGGTGTACCTTTTACATAACGCAATTTAATATTTTGGCAAAAAAGAAAAAAATTTCGATTAAAAGGAAAATATTAATTTTTAAAAACACAAAAAATCAATAATATTTTATTTTTAAATAAATTTCAAATAATACGTTAAACTTGGTTTTTTATGAAAGTCCTTAAACCGGCCCAATTCAAAAGTTAAAAAACCAGAATAACCGTTAAAAAATTTTTTATTGGGTAAATTATAATAATTCCATTTAAAGGTGTTATTTAATGTTCAAACAACCTTCTCGTTTTTATTTTAAAGTTGAAAACCTTTTGAAACTTTTGAAATTAATTTTTGGTTTTTAAAAAAACAAAGGGAATCTTTAAAAATGTTTTTTTAATTATAAAAATTTTTGGGGGGGTTTTCCTTTGGAATTCAAGTTACCGCTTTTTTAAAAAGGTACGTTACCATTATTGCATTTATTTGGGACAAAATAATTCATTTACAACTATTTTGTCCATCAAAAATTTTGCGTTCTTCCCGGGTTCCCTTTCCGGGGTTGGGAAAAGAAAGAAAGGGGGAAAAAGGAAACTTGCCATATTTAACCCTAGGCGTGATTCCCTTTTAATCGCATAAAAGTTATTCAAATAGCCCCCTTATAAAATTTCCTAAAAGGAAATTTTGGTACAAACTTTTACTTGTTCAGTTACTCTTTTAAAATTGGGGAACCCAAGCAACCGTAAATTAATAATAAAATTTGGCCCGCGGATTCAAACCCAACCTGATTAAGAAGCTTTCCAAATCCCCAAATTTAAAGACTGAATTTATATAGGATATTACAAAAAGTTTTTTACCAAATTATTTAAAAATGAATCTTATTTTGTTTTTAGTTTAAAAATTTCAAACCCAAATTATAAAAAAAAATTAATAAATTCGATTCATATATATTTTTTATGTTTCCCAAACCTTTATTTCAAATTAAACATAAATCTTTTAAAAAAAACACATATTTGGGTTTTTACATTTAAAACCAAAAAAAAATCTTTAAACTTTTAACGTTAAAAAAAAAACTTCCACCCAACTTTATTTGAAACTTTTTTTCCTGTTGGCATTATTTTAAAATATTATATATTTTATATTTAACAAAAAACAACAAAAAAAATATGTTTGATTTAAAAAATGTTTTCAAAAGATTAATTTTTTTTAATAAAAAAGGGATTTAAAATTAATTTTAAAGGACACCAAAAAAAACAAATTAATTTTAAAAATTTTATTAAAAAAATCGAATTAAAATATGGCCCTTTTTCCCTTTTCCAATTAACTTTATTTTTTTCCCCCTTAACTAATCGGAACACATCACGAATTTTTTAACAAAATGAAGTTAACGGTTCTAAAATTAAATTTACATTTTTAAATAAAAAATTTTGCAAACAAATAAAATTAAATAAACAAATTAAAATATTACCAAAACGGGGATTTAAACCCTTTTTTAAAAATTTTCAAAAAAAAAATTTTAAAATTACGAAATATTCACCGGCAAAATACCCCTTTACCCAAACGTTCCCTTGCTACCGTAGAATACCCAAGGAAACGGGTCGAAAAGTTTATTGAGGCCGGGTGATGTTTAAATGCGGGGCCCCTTTCATCTCCAAAAATTTTTAAACTGTAATAAAATTAACATAAAAAAATATTTTCCTGGAGCCTTTATTAAAATTTAATACGTGTTAATAAATTGTTTTCCCAAAATAATTTTCCCCTGGGAAACCCATTTTAAATTCTTTTAAACAGTCCATCTTTTCAAGAAAAATTATTCGGAAATTTAAAAAATTTATTTATGCAATTGGAAAACTAAATGTTCCATTCTAAGATTTATTTTTTGGAAATTTAAATTTTTTTAAAATTTTAACAAATTATTTCCAATGGTTTGGAAGAAAAATTAATTTTTCAAAAGGGATACCACCATATCTTTTATCAAAACAGTCCGGTTTTTTACATTTTTGAAATTTGACAATTAATAAAATTGTTCTGTTAACTTTTTCCTTTTCCTTTTTGAATAATTAAAAATACTATTTAAAAGTTTAATTTTTTTGGGTAGGGTATATATAAACCGGGTTTGTGGCACTTTCATTTAAGGAAAAAATTAAAACCCAAACTTAATGGAAAGGGCACGTCCTTCATGAATGAATTCTAAAACAGGGTTTTTTCTTTGGGAATTTTTTTTAAAACGAGGCAAGGAAACGCCATGGGGGTTAAACCCTTTCCGCTTGGCAAATGGATCCCAACGGTCCTACCAAAATAGGAAAGGGCCTCGACCGAGTAAATCCTGGCCTTTCAAAAACCGGTGGAAAACAGGGTTTTGGAACCGCAGGTTTCCCAAAGGTTCCCAAAAAGGGATAAGGTAAACATAGTTTAAACAATTTTCAATTCCAAAAGAAAAAACCTTTTAAACCCTTTTTACAAATTTTAAGATCAAAAAGGGAAAGGCCTTTTTCCCATAAAAAAATTTCACCTTTTATGCTAATATATTTCCCATGGAGTTTTGTGGGTTTTAATTTTTAATTTTTGGTCACTTTTTTCAGCCCTTGGCCAAATTTGGGGAAAATGGAAAAAATCGAAAAATGCGCCCGGGATTTGACCCAAATTTAAAAGGGCCCCCCGGGTGGGAGCCATTAAAAGCGGAGCCCGGGAGGGGTGGTTTAAATTGGGCAAAAGTCCTTAAAAGTTGGAAGCCAAGTTGCTCGGAACGGTCCCCCTTTTCCGGCCGTTTTTTCCAATTTTATTTTTGGGATTTCCCAAAAAAGGAAGGGAGATGTTTTGTTACAACAAAAATATTGATAAAAATTTAGCTTCATCCTTTTTGTCTCCCGGGTTTCCTGACACTTCATACTGAGTTGGGAACTTAAAGCCCCCAAAAACCATTTTCAAAATTTAAGTGTTTTTCCCGATTCCAAAAAGTCCTTTAGAAACTGAGTTAAACGTATCAAATTTAGTCTAGTTTAGTTTAAAAGTAATAATTAATTGTTTTTGGATTACAATTTACTTTTTCCAAAAATTACTTTAGAAAACGCTAAGGCAAGTGTCCATAATTTGAATGTTCTCAAACATTTTATTATAGTTTTAAATAGACTAGATCCGACACAATTTATTGAAAAAGATTTTACTATAACAAATTTTTCGAAAAATTTGTTGCAAAAATTGATAAAGTAACATTTACCTAAAACGTTTCATTTGTTAAATGTAATAAAATCATCTTATCAAACGGTTTTTGCATCGTTTTATGTTACCTAATACTTAAAAGCAAGGAGACAGATAAGTAGTAGTATTCCCGGATTTTTTAGACTTCATAAGACATTTCTGGTTCCCTTGCGAAATAATGATTAAATACTGCTAATTATACGCGGGTTCGTTACATCATGAAATAAATAAGCCCGGCATAGTCGTTTAAATTGATGTTAGTGTTGATTGCTTTACGTGAATTAATCATGTTTTTCGCCCCATATTGAATTTATTCAATGAGGTTTATTTTAGTATGTAAAATGTCATACATAGATTTATTCAACAATGTAATCGAGAATGAAACTGTCACATAAAATTTGTTTTATCTTTGAAATTATTAACATCCGGTTTCGGCTGCAATTAACTTTTTAGGTTTTAAATTCTATCGCGTAATTATCATCATCAAGCACTGTCAGTCAAACGTGGATCTTTTCAAAGAATTTCTATTGCGAAACAAGTCATTCAGAAATGTCGTTAAAATTATAACATACACAAAAAAAAAGAAATTTTTTAAAATTCTTTTTACAGCGTGTGGTTTAGTCATGTTTTTTGTTTTTAATTTTACATTTTCTTTTATCTTTTTTAGAAACAGCCTGTGTCGGAGCTGGCATAGGCCTTCCTTTTAAACGCCACCGCTTTCGTCATTTCTCTTTTCTCATCCAGCCCACCGGCCACTGGCGGTCGTTACTTTCCATCTTCTCAGGCGTCATATACTCCCTACCTGTCGGTTTCCCTCGAACTTTTTGCTCGGGGTTGCGCCCGCAGCTTATCCACCGGCCCACTGCCCCGATCTTAACCGGTGGGCTATCGGTTTTTTTGTGATCCATCATTTCTGATGCGGTCCTTCAAAGATTCCCACAAGCCCACCCATAGCTTTTTAAATGATTAAAGATAATAAAATTGACGAACTCGGCAAAAGACAACACAATTCACAGGAAGAGTTGCTGAAATCAAAAAAATTACTTTTGACGTTTTAAATATTTTGTCTATTAACATATGTTAATTATTTTTATATTAATTGCGTTAGATTTTACGAAATTCAGGGAATCGCGGTTTTGTTTGATTTAAAACGTAAGTCGGGGTTCAACTCCAAACGTTTTGTTATCGTTATTTTCGTTGGTTAGGACAAGGGGCCGATTACCTAACTGTCTGAAAAGAAAGCCCATGCGTTGATGGGCAAAAATCCGGTCCACCCAACACCCTGCTTGACCGCCTGGTGGGATACGGTCCTCAACCCCTCGAATGAAGAATGGTAAAATGGACTAAACAGGCTGATAATGATGGGTAAAAAACCAATATTATAAAATTATTTTATAATCCAAAAAAAAAAGGTCACCGTATTCAAATTATCAAGGGCCTTTATTTTATTTTTATTTAGAGCGTCAAAAATTTTTCTAAAATTTTAAAAAATGTCTTAAACGAAAATCCAAAATTATTAAATTGAGTAACCAGTTTTTCTGGATTTCGGGGATTAAACAATAAATGTTCAAAACACTGAAACCATGCCCAAGCAATTCGCAACATTTAATGGGAATCCGGACTAAATCTAATTACGCAGTTTCCATTATATAACGAAGGGTGGTGGAATCAACCCTTTTCAAAAGTGTTACCTAATTGAGACCTTTTCCCGTTCTTGCCGATTGTCGCCTGGGCCCAGTTCCTTAAAGTATGAATGGGTGAAATATTGCTATTCAAGCCCGATGTGCTCGACTTCCAAGCCCATTTGACATATGAATAACGGTGCAATAAAGTTTTACATAACACACTTTATATAGATACACAACCTTTATAAAGATATTTTGTTATAGTTTTCATCTAGTTATTACAAGACTGTACAAGCGTATGTATAGGTGATATATATTGTGCAGTCGCGTAAAAATGGGAACACTGCACCGTTCAAACTCAAGACATATTAAAAAGAAAGCAGTTATCATTATAACTGCTTTTACGAAAGTTATTTGAATAAACCAAATACCAAACGACAAAATATTCATAGTTCGTTGTCGCTTCCTCACAAAACTATTTTCTTTGTATAATTTCTTATTTTAGGTCACCGTTACAATTTTTTTTTCAAACATTTTAAAGAGTTTTCAGGAAATGCGGCAACCTTTTCAAAAATTTATTTATTTTGTTGGGTTTGTTCTGAAAGGTAAATTAGTCCGTTTTAGTATTTAAAAGATTTCCAAAAACTTAAAGAATTAATTCACTTTAAATTTATGAAATTTTATTTATTTTTATTAAAAATGTTTTTAAATAAACATTCCCCTTTTATAACATTAAATTTAGAAAATGGTAAAACACAATTACCTTATTTTAAGATTAAAAATTTAATAATTTGAAATTTTTATTTTTAATTTTGGAGAGATTGTTTCAACTTAGAATTACGACGCACCACTTTAATCAGGGAAAAGCTGACTAAGAAAAAAACTGCAGGGCTGAAAAATGGCAGACAGTGTAAAGGAGTCTGGAAAACTGGTATATACAGTTTGTTAGACCCCATTATATTGACGGCAAGCTTTTACACCGGTTATGAATTTTTAAAAGGCCTTAATTTAAAGTAAAAAGAAAAACGAAAAAAGAAGAATCTTTTAGCCGATTTAGGAGTAATTGTGTTTGTAAGGTCACAACAAAATAAAAAATTTTTACAATGATTTTGACCCGCAGAATAACTTTTAAATTTAAAAAGAATATAAATAACTTAAAAATATTTTTATAGTTTTTTATACCTTAAAACAGTAATTATCAATTTCTTTAAAATTTTAGAAATGGAAATTTTTAACCTGGGAAAACCAGACCGTTTTGAAAAAAAGGCTAAATTAATTTTGAATTACTATTTTAACACGAAAACAAAAAAATTTTTATAACCCTTTTTTAATTTAATAATGATTTTAATTATATCTTTTCATGTTATTATTAAACTTTAGAAAAATAGGAATTTAATAACAGGAAGGAAACCAATGAAAGTTTTATAAAATTGTGGTATTAAACTTTTAATAAAAACATTCCAAATTTTTAAAACCATTTATTCTTAACCAAAATAAAAAAAAAATTAAAAAAATATTTAAATCTTTCCTAAAGAAAAACAATTTTTTTTGGGTATATTTTTTAAAATATTAAAACCCTTTTTATATGTATTTAAATCCCGTTAAAAGAAAACTAGAGGGTGGTTACAAATTGGAGTAAGTCCCTTTTTGGGTTTACTTAAAATCTTTGCGTTATTGGAAAAATTTATTTTAAACTGGGTTTAAACCAAACCATTTTCCCTGCCAAATTTTTAAAAGGTCATAGGTTCTATTAAAGCATAGTTCCGTTTAACTATAAATAAATATTAAAAAGTTTTTGAATGGGAAATTTTTTTAAACCCCCCATTCAAAGTAAAACATTTTTTTCTGAAAACAAAACCAAAGTTTAAATTTTTTTGCTAAAAAATAAGTAATAATTTTTTTAAAAATTTATTTTTATATTTGTTTAAATAAATTTGTTTTATTTAACGAATTCCAAAAAAAAATATAATTTGGACTTAGGGTTTCGTTGCAGTTTTTTTAAATAATACGTACTAGGCCATTTGGTTTACTTTTAAATGGTTTAATATTTGGAAAAAAAATGGCGTCAAAATTGCAACCAAAAGACGATTTTTACAAACCACCTGAAAGGTTGAGTAAACTATAAAAATAAAAAGGATTTTAAATGTTTAAAAAACCTAAAAATCAATAATATGAAAACCCTTTAAGGTAAAGCCCTTTAAAATATAATTTTAAGCGTAAAGTTTAGAAGCTTTTAAAATTTTTTTCCCTTATAATAAAAGTATTCAGCTTTTGATAAAAAAAAAACAAAAATTTAGAATTTATAATAAAAAGGAAATGTTTGAATTTTAAATTTTTTTTAAAATTTCCTTATTATTATTATTTGGAAAACAAAGAACAAATTTAAACCCTTATTATGTAAGACAACAAGTGTGGATTAAAACCAAAACCCAAAATTAATATTTGGCAATTAATCTGTTTAAAAGGGCCGGCCCAGATCTTTTATTAAATTTTAAATTGCTACGTCGTCAGTTTTAAAAAATGTTAATCACCAAAAAAAAAAAATTCCCACAAATATCTTAAACAATTAAAGTTAAATTTGAGGAATATTTTTTTGGATAAGGTACAAGAACTATTTTACGAAATTCCAACGGGGGTTGGGGGGCTTTTGCATAAAACATCAAGTGCGGGAAATGGTTTTTTGAAAACAAAAATTTTAATTAATCAAAAAATTGAATTCTATTGTTTAGTTTTTAAAAAATAAAATTTTTGTTCCTGATAATGTGTTAAGGCTTGTACATTTTGTTGTTATTAATTTTATTTGTATTAATTTGTTTTGGAATAAAATTAAAAAAAAATTAAATAAATGTTTTTGAAAATAAATTAAATAATTTAAAGGCCTGTTGTTGTTAAATTAAATTAAAAGACTAAAAATTTTTAAATTTTAATAAATTGAAAAAAGAAATGCTTTAAAACAAATTTTGGATGGGAAATTAATTTTAGAAAAGGAAGTTTTACTACAACTCCCGTAAAATTTCCGAAAGGAAAACCTTTAAGAGCTTTATTTACCGTTCCGGCTCAAATATTTAAATTAAAAAAAAATTAGTTTCCTTTTTTTTTTTTTAAATTTTTCGTATCGTTTTCTTAAATTAAATAATAAAAAATGTAAAACCCAAATCCAATTTTTTCAATCATTTCCTTTTTTCTAAAATTTTTTTATAATTATAAAAAATTTATGTCAAAAATATTTTATTTTCAAAAATACGGATAATTCCAAGAACTATTTACCCTCTGGTTTTGCTTTTCAAAATCGTTTTATTTTTTGAACTTATTCTTAAGTGGCCCTTTCCTTGGCTTTTGAAACAAAAATTTTTAAATCCAGCTTATAAAATTTGAAAAAAAATTCATTATTTGTTTTGAATTATTAGTAGAAATTTTTTTGTTACCCTTTCCATAAGCTTAAGAGGGCCAATTTAAACCAAAAGGATCGGGTGGTTTAAATGTAATTAAATTAAATTTCAATTGTTTAATTTTAATTGTTTTTTGGGAACATTTTTTTTAAAAATAAAAAAAAAACATTTTTTTTGAAAACGAAAACAAGATAAATGTGGATTAGGTCTTTGTTTTCCTAAAGTTTCATCAAAGGAAAAAAATAAAGCTTTATTTGAAATTTATCAAAAACCTTTGTTTTTAAAACCCAACCGCGCCAAAAGGACATAATGAACTCAAATCAAATTAAAAATTGGCAAAAAATTTTCCTATTTAAACTTGGGTAAAAATAGCGGTAAAAATTCAAAATAATTTAGTGGAAAAAAAAAACAAAGTTTTCACAAATGTTTAATACAAAAGGAAAAAATACCTTTTTTTTTTCTTTTAGGGCTGTTATGCAAGGGTAATTTTTTAATTATTTAAACCCAATACAATTTAAATAAAATGGCATTGTTTCCGACAAATATGAAAGAGTTTCGTTGTGGGTTTTTAAACAATAATAAACATTTAAATATTTGACTTTAAAATAAAATGTCAAAAAAAATATCAAAGCCGTCAATCACTGAACAAAGGAACGATACTCGCCCCGGAATTATTAACATTCAAAATCGCCTTTTGCGGGAATTTCAAAAAATATTCCAAAATCAACTTCAAACACTGCCGATACAATTTAGGCAATCACCCGGGAAACCACCGGTAATGGGGAAAAAATTACAAACAAAAGAAAATTTTTTAAACGCTATTATAAATGAGTAGACGTTTTTATGATATATCAACCATTGGATTAAGCAGTTTCTCAATTAGTTTCGCCCAATCATTTTTTGATTTTCTAAAAATGCAGGAGAACAAAGGTGAACGCTCATTAGAGCCACTCATCACCCACTCCTCAACGCCTTTACACGGCATCCACTCGTTGTCAACGCGCGGTCCAATAGTTGATAGCAAGTTGAGGCGGTGCAAAGTGGGTGCCGAGTCGCTCTAGTGAGCATTGACCTTTAGAGTGCATTACAAAAACCAGAGAAGGTCGCCTTAGTGGCTTAATGGTAAAAGTCCTTGGTTTAAAGATCGGAGGTTATGGGTTCTTAACCTTAAAATTCAATTTATAGTTATCAAGATCATCTCTAGATGTCGCGATAGTTGTGGCAAGGAAGAAACGTAAAACTAGTAAGTTTAGCGTTCATAGCTTAGTTTCGGTTAGATATCAAATTTGTATACTAAAATTAACTACTTACCTAAACCATTTCAGTGACAGATAGCAAACATGAGAGCCGAAGTGCTTAGTAGTGAGTGTTTTCATATTTATTATTAAGTTAAGCTACTCAATAACAAATGCAATATTATTAAATAATTACTTTACGGATTTTATCGCGTTTATTTTACATTTTAATTCCGTTTCCGTCACGGGTAGACTACCGTGACCACGGCGCCTGGAAAGTGTTCGAAACGTCGGGAATTAAAATGTAAAATAAACGCGATAAAATCCAGTAAGTAATTTATTAATAATTATAATATTCGCGCAAGCAATAGAAATAATTAAATGCAATATTAGTTTACCAAGGTCTTTTTTTATCTAGCATCTTTTTAATTATCATGGGATCGGATTCTAATGCACCTACATTTGCTTGAATAATAGTTATGACGCGGAGCGACTGGCATTTGACCTTCGCAACCCAAAAGGTAAATTTCATTTTATGGATGACATAGTTGCCAACAAATTTGATAGCTGACATCATATGACGATTGCTAAAAATGGTCTTGTAAACCGCGGCTTTTCACAAGCCCACGTGACGCATACAATTGGGTATAGGCCCATATTGTTTTCACCCACAGACTTAACTGACATGGCCTTGAGATATGTAAACCCATAAAGCACAACAACATAGCAAGGGTGACTCCTAAATTGCAAGAATCTTTACAAAAAATTAATATGAGTAACGAAGAAGTTAGAAAGTACGATTCGTAAATCCATATGACTATATATATAGTTGTAGCTATTACATAACTGAGAATAACTCGCAGAAATCTAATGAGGAATCGACCTAATTATATTTTATATAGGAAAATTATGTTAATAACGAATTTTAACAAAATATTATTTTAAATGTAGGCCCAGGCAGAAGCGTGTAAGCGGCATTACACAAGGGAAATAAGAGTATTAGTATTTTTTTTTGTTTTTCTTTCCGCCTTTTTTTATGTACAGACACGACACTACTTTCAACGTAGGAAATTTTAAATAACTTTATTTTAAAAGCAAACAGTTATTTTGTAATTCTTTTTAACAAATATTTGCTAGCCGTTTGTTTTCTTTTTGATTTTATTAACACATGATATGTAGTTGGAGATATGTCTCAGGGCATTAACTTATTTAACCAGTAAACGGTAATAATATATTTTTTGCAAGTATTTTCTGTTGATGAAAGCTTCAAATAGCATCATCATGACACGAGCTTACCTTAACTTAAAAATGTGTATTGCACGCTTCTCCAGTTTGTCTAATCTAAAATTTGAGGGCTAAACACTAGTTCCAAGAAAAATACGAGACAAAATTAAAGTTATTAACTGTAATTATGACATATTCCAAGTACATTACAACATGAGAACAAACGAAATATTTTTTCTTCGTAAAGAAACACGTTTTATTGTTAATGAAGCGTATTCGCCAAACTATATATCGCTTGCCAAGCAGAAGTTAAATTGGGTTTTCTTTTATAACTTTTTGCTTATTATCCAGGGAAACTGGCAGTCTTATACCTAAGAAAATTAATTTCAGATATTTTCTTTTATTTTTTTAATCTATCTACTTAATGAAAAGTAGTTGCTGAAAATCTAATCACTAAACAACAAATCTATCTACTAAATGTATTTTACATTTACAAATTCTTTTTTTGTTATGATTTAAACTGTCATGTTTAATTTCTATAATAGGTCATACACACTCATGCTCTGTCAATGAGCATGATTCTGAGTCATCCGTGTCTACTAACTCCCTGCTATATACTATATAACCATTTTACGCAATATAAATCGCTAACAACGAGTTCACTGCGCGTAATTACCCAACTATTTTGCCGCGGATTTTAATTTCTTTATATCTCTTAAGGTATTCGATTAATCAAAATGTTTTATGACGCCTTTAATGTACATAGAATGAAGAATTTTTAATTAATTTGATATGAACTTAAACTGTAGATATATGCTTATAAGAACTTTATAGTAGACCAATTCAAGTAGTACAATTACGTAGAAATATAGTAAATACTTTGTGCCTATTTTTTACGGTCTCAGCAGCGTTTGCAATTTAATCGCACGAGGTTGTGTTTTTGTAGCAGTGATATTCTCAAATATCTATCAAAGTACTGATCACAAATTTGATAGATATCATTTCCAATTGACAGACTTATCATTTAAAATAAACAAATTGGAGAACTAAGAGCAGAGCAACTTGGTTACATACACAAAAAACACATACGCTACGCATTGAGTACCTCCTTTTTTGGGAGGTGGTATGATGGCACGGTTTTTATGCTTCCTATACGTTTCATCTTTTACATATTACGGAAAAATAAGCCTTTGTCACAGTTAGTTCCTATAAGAATTTCACCTTTAAGGACCAATATAAATCCTTGCATTTTTTTGTGACATAGACATATTTCCAACAAAAATTTAATACGCAATAAATGTATTATATCAATAAACTAATAAACGTGGGTCCTTCTTATAACTTACATTTTTGGTCTAAATTAATATTGATCATATTGTTTGGCTTTTCTGACGCTCTCGAGGAAGATTGTTTTAGTGCAATTTAGTTGAGAATTATATGCTACCAGTATAATTCGAAGATTATTAAATAATGTTTGTTAATAGAGTATCTCTTGTGGCATATCACAATAAATCAAAAGCTAAAACTAAAGAGAAAATAAAGTGGTCATTTATTTTATGCTTCATTCAGAAGATTATTTAAAAAAAATATATATAGAACAAAATATATACAAACTTTAAGTTTAAATGGTTAAAGTAAGTCCTGTCTAATATTAATTTACTATAGAAATTTAATAATCCGCTAACAGCTACGATGCCCATTATCAAAACATGTTTTTAAAGATTTTGTACGAAAAGCAATCGTAAGTTCAATAAAAACTGCACACCATTGTAGAGTAAAAAGTTTTTTGTACGTGTCTGCGGTGAGTTAAGAACTAAAAGTTACCGCGTTGTGGCCATGGTCGTTCTTTTAACAAACGTTGAAAGTATTCACACTCCGAAATTCCTAACGTGCGCAATTTAAGCTATCTATATGTTGTTTGAATCAGCCAATTTTTGTGGTATAAAAGGTTAATAATACTACTATATTTCTTACATGTCAGTTTGATGTCTTCCTCGTGTAATGATGGTTTAAATGTGTCATCAGGAAGTTGTTTGAATATTTCTCCTTAACTTATTAAATTGTTTCCGTTAACTCGACGTTTTGCAATTAGGTTCCAAACATTAATTTAAAGAAAAACGAATAAATCTATTAGACATTTACGGTCGGTGGCCCCAGAGTTAATTTCATCAAGATTTGTCTTTCAAAGTTAAACGGACGTCGAGACTTTCTGCTACAGATCGAGATTTATGATCGCATATACACAAGCTTGTGTATGCAGTAAGCCTCGATGTAATTTGAACAGGGACGAGACTGAAGTAAAACAAAATCAGTGCGCATCTAGCTCTTTGACCGGCCGGCCCGTTCGATCCTCCCTGATACCTGCGCCGTCCGCTTGGCCCACCCGTGGTCACGCCCTCCCCCCGACGCCTACAAGTGGCAGAAGAAAGAAGAGGTCGTGCTCGCCGTGCAGTTGTGTTCGTGCATCGTGCAAGTGAAAGTGTCAGTGTGTGCCGGAAGCAACAGTGTCGACGCGTTCGGCGTACGCGCCTGAGCGTAGAAAGCTGTGTAGCCTAGTCCGGTGAGTCGTTTCCGTTTTTCCCCCGTTCACAGGTTTCTGTTGAGATGTAGGGACCCATTTACTTATAGTTTTCTTTTTATGCCACGTTACACCGCAAACGTAGTTTAAATAACACGCACACCACCCACGTGGTATTTCTTTTCGGTTTAACGCTAGTTTGCTGCACTAGGCGCAACTGGATTACCTAGCTCTTAATTAACGATTAGGTTTACACCTCCACTGCACTGCTCACTGGGGCAGGGAGGTAGGGTCACGACCCCGGCTGTGTCGCGCAAAAAGAAGCGCAAGACTAGGCCCTCACCGGCATCATCGCCGACCCCAGACCCTCCTATTAAAGCGCCTAAATCGTCGGCCAATGAGCTTTTGGCCGCAAGGCCATCACCAACCATAAGGCCATCTGACCAACCAACTCCAGGGCCATCAGCCACCGCCGCTTCACGGCCAAGCACCTCAGCTGCCTCGCAGCAACCCGCCGCGTCACGGCAATCAACCAATGTCTCGCCCGGGGACAAAAAACCCACACGATCTTCATCCAATCGAAAGAAAATGGGCAGAGCTCCGGTCAGCTCTGTTCAATAGAGTTAAATTCACGGCATCTGATTCAATTAGAGACGGTCGCCGCACACCGTCAAGTAACAACTTTTCTTAACCAAAATAACTATTACTATCTACATATTATAATTTTGAGCGCGTACTTCAGCCAGTAGTCAAGGGACTGCCGAAGGAGATCCCTACCGAGGAGATCCATAATTTTATACAAATCAGCCAACATTCCTATTTATTCAGCGATACGCCTTACGCACTCGCAAACGAAAACCGTTCAACGTGGTCCTTCTGACCTTGAACGTTCCCCGAGGGAAAAAGGTCTATGATCTAAAACATATCTGCGACCATAGGTCGCATCACCTTCGAAGCACCTCGCCCGAACGGAATCCCAGGACAGTGTCACAAATGTCAAGTTTTGGGCAATCGGCCCGCAATTGTCACGCGCGTCCTCAATGCGTGAAATGCCTCGGCGACCATGGCACGCCTGACTGCCGCGACAAAGACGTCCTGCTCACATTCGAGCCGCCGGCATGCGTTAACTGCCAAAGCACCGGTCACACGGCTAACTACTAGGGTGCCCAAACCCCCAAGCGTAAGCCGCCACCACCCTCATCCGCTCCCAGGCGCCCACCAGTGCCTTCCTTCACATCCTCCGCCTTCCCACCACTTCGGACTGCTCCGGCGTGGCAAACGCCTAGCGCTCCGCGTAGCGCACCACTACCCGCATGGCAACAACAGCCACCGCGTAAGACCGCGCCGAGCGCTTCGCGTTGCGCCGCACTCGCGCACCACCAACAAGCGCTCCGCGTAGCTGGCCCCAGACGCTAGCCATGCCAGCGCTGGGAGCATCCTCGAACAAGTAGCCGGACAGATCGACTTCACAGGCTCGATCGATTAACGAAGAATTCGACGCCGTCGTCGGAAACTTCAGCGCGCGATTGGCCATACTCCGGAAGTATAGGCACCTAGTTGAATAATTTCGGGACAACATAGATGAGTACACCCAGCTAACGAGTTGTAACAACGGCCCGGGCCATCTAAAGCCACGCGCAATAAACATCGTCTTTTAACACTACTACGAAGGTCACTGCACTGCGTAGCAATCGACACGCCGTCGACTCTTGTGCATTTAGAAGCCTTGGTCTGTCTTCTAGCCATGTCACGCTTTAGAATCAGACTTCAATGCGCTATTCTCACTGGAGACGCCGTCATTTTGGCAGGCGATTTCAATAGCAAGCACATCCGATGGAACAGCATTCGGACTAATAGACGAGGTAGAGAACTTGACGCTCACCGACTTACTTAACTTAGTGTCGTGGCACCTTTGTACCACACTCATTATCCACCCAAGTGCATCAAAACTCGGATGTGCTTGATATTGCACTTTAGAAACATCAACCTTACTTTCAGAGGCATGAAGTTCTCTAGGACCTCCATCAGATCACCGCCCGTAGTACTCAAGCTAGGGACCCGCGGACTCACCAAATACCATCACATTGTCGACTGGCGTAAGCTCAAGTCTCAGCCAGACTGCACTAGCTCACCCCACCTTGATACCATCCTCAAGTCCTGCATAGCGCTAATGACGCGAATCTTGCCGCTTATGCGCTCACAATGCACGTCCAAAGTGTCGTCGAGGCTTCCTCGAGGCGGGTCCCAGTGGAGGAAAACCCTCGCTGGGCCTTTCCAAGCGACATTAAGGACCTCTTGCGACGCAAGAGGGCAGCGATTCGTGCCTATGATTGGTATCCAACCGAGCGGATCCGAAGGCAGTAACGTGCTCTTGAACATCAGTCCAAGACGCGCATATCTGAATTCAGGAACAATCAGTGGGATAATGATCTCAGCAATTTGCATCCTTCCCATCTCGCCTTCTGGCGAATTCCAAAAAGCCTAAAAGGCGGCACCGGCATCCCCGCGATGCCACCACTCACCCAACCCAACGATTTTGGACGACAAGCGTTTTTGGATGAAGAAAAGGCCGAATGCCTAGCCGGCTCAATGCACACCCAGCACTCAACCGGTGGACGCCGCTCATCTCCGCAAGGTAGAGAGCGAGGTCGACCGATTGATTAAAATACCACCGCGCGATTTAACTTCACCGGTTACGGAGACCGAAGTCAAGTCGATAATCAAAGACCTTAAACCACGGAAAGCCCGGGCACCGATGGAATTTCTAACCGCGTCATTAAAATCTTGCCAACACACCTGAAAGGCCTCCATGTCCTTATCTATAGCGCAGCCCTTTCCAAGGGTATTTTTACAAACACTTGAAAAGAAGCTGTAGTTATAGGATTCCTCAAACTTGGTAAGCCACCATCCCTACCAACGTCATATCGCCCCATTAGTCCTCAAGGGTTTTGGGAAAATCTATGAACTCCTCATCCTAACCCGCTTACTCGAGTTCATGAAATCGAGATGGTTGCCAGTTCCAGTGCAATTCGGCTTTCGAGCCAAACACTCATGCACCAATCAAGTACATCGTATCACGGAAAACATCAAATTCAAAATGATATATAGCTTAAATACGGGAGCGCTTCTCCTCGACTTGGCGAAGGCGTTCGACAAAGTGTGGCACGAAGGGCTTATATACAAGTTATATAAGCTCGGCGTGCCCGACCGTCTCGTACTCACCATACGAGACTTTCTCCGAAAACGAACGTTCCGATACCGCGTTGAGGGTACAAAATCTCAACCACACCCGGTCTTAGCCGGCGTACCACAAGGCTCCGTATTGGGCCCTATATTATTTACCCTTTATACCACCGACATCCCACTCCACCGACATGTAAGCACCGCCTTGTTCGCAGACGATACTTGCATCTACGTATCCTATCCTCATAGCTCAAAGACTCCAAGCCGCGGCCACGACCCTAGGGGAATGGTTTCGGAAATGGAGGATTGAGATTAATCCATCTAAAAGCGCAGCGATTCTGTTTTCGTTACGGAAGCGTCTGCCACTCCCATCCAAAATCCGCCTCCTTGACTGCCCAATCCCTTGGGTAGATCAAACCAAATACCTCGGGGTAACACTCGACAGAACCTTATCCTTCGGTCCTCACCTCACCAAAGTCAAAAATAGAGCGGCATTTGTCCTAGGCCGCCTATTTCCACTCATCAATCCTAGAAGCAAGCTATCCCTGCGTAACAAGGTACTGCTTTACAAAACTGTAATCCGTCCAATCATGACCTACTCCGGTCCTGTATTTGCTCACGCTCACAAAAAACATATACACAAATTACAAGTCATACAAAACAGATTCATGCGCAGAGCTACGGGCGCGCCATACTATCTGCGCAATGAAAACCTGCACATGGATCTGGAATTACCAACCATTAAACAATATCTAAAACAAGCGTCAATCCGATACTTCGACTCGGCTTCACAGCATCCGAATGAATTGGTACGTAGCGCCGCCGACTACGTACCAAGTATAGCTCTCAGAAATCACAAACGGTTCAGGCGAGCGCGCCATGCCATATTAGAACAAGATGACGAAATCACACTCATGCAAGCTCGTGCGAAAACACAGCTCCGAAACACATACCGCCCTCGCCGACGAGGGCAACTATTCACTCCGTACACTAGGTACCGGCACGTGCCGGGCCGGTTTTCACCAAACAGATAGGTCGGGTAAAAACTCACCATAAGTAAGTCCTAAAAGCAACTGATCGAGCCTAGGTTCGGCCCACCGGGGCGCCCTCGATACATGTGGCTAACGGGTTAGGAAAGGACCAGATCAGCGGCTGATCGAGCCGAGGCTCGGCCCTCGTGGGCACCCTCGATCAAGCACGCTTACGGGTAAAACAAATGGCAGCCGAGCCGAGGTCCCCCTTCAGGGGTCCCTCGGAGCTAAGCTCTGGGTTGTATCGGTTCACTCCACCATCGTGATTCAATCATAAAACGTAAAAAACGAGATTGAATGAATGTTTTAAATAAGCTTTATTTTGTCTTTAATTTTTATTATATTACAAAAGTAAAAAATCTTAAGTTCTTATTATGATGGTATTCAAAGCTTATTTGAAATCTACATCAGTAATTTTAAGGCTAGTCTACTAGCTACTAGCAGCTAGTTTGGTATTATAATATTCTATATAATTTTTGATTGGTTTGAATTGTACTAAACCAACTTTATGTAGTAATAGTTCTTCAAGTGGTGGCGCAATGATCATCATCATCAGCCATTATCCGTTTACTGCTGGACGTCTATTGGGCCTTCAGAATGTCGAGCAAATAATGTGGGATAATAGGCCCTAAAATCTACGCCTGTGATCTACATTAGGATATTGACAATATTGGCTGTATGTTTTAGAAATGAATGTAGTCTTCGATTAAAATGTTTTTCAAGCCAGGACGATAAGTACGTTTTACCATGTGTCAAGAGTAATCCCTCTGCAAGACTTAAAAGCTTGTACACTCACAAGCTCCATCGTAAATGTAGTCTTTCTTGTACAGGTTAAACAAAAAGATCCATAGGAAGACAATAAACCAAACCAACCACAAACCCCGCCAAAAACACTGAACACAATATTTAAGGTAATTAAAATTTAAAACCATCCTAGTAAGTGATCTATACGTAAGGCATTATAAGGCCCATCACACTGTTGAGGTCACTGAGCATAGCGTTTAGGTGCTCCGCATTACATAAACAAAATTTTGCCTTATTCCGTAGAAAAAATGTCTAAGTATTTTGGATGTCTTGATTAGGAACGAAAACATTGCCGCTTATTTATAAGCTTCAAAAGACCTTTTAGGTCCTTCCAATCGGAAATGACAAATTCAAACAGTATGGCAAGTGAGCAACTCGCTAGCTAATTGACGGCGTGATGTTACTATACTGCAACGTTTTACGCGAATGAATAACTACGCCAGTGTCCATTGCTTTACACGAATAGTTACGTTTTGCGCGTCTAAACTTTTATTTTTTTCTCCATTTCACGTCAGTCAAGGGCAATTCTCTATTTTATGAAACACTAAATAGATAATAGCCCTTTTGCCTTTTATGAAGAAAACCTGATACTGTTAGTAGTAATCATATATAATGCTGCTTGTATAATCTCTCGTCATTGGCTCTTATCGTTTAAGTTGGAAATTGTTGGTTTAAGTCGTAGAAGACCACTTCATCGGTACTTTTAGTATGTTTGACCAATAGGGGCTGGTTATAAATTATTCAAAGTTGCATTAGGCAAAAATTTACCACCTGTATTGTAGTTCTGTTAAAATTTATATAGAGTATGTGCCTTGAAATGTTCTTATTCTTAACAATTTTCGTCATTTGTCTTGAGAATGTATCCCTAAAAAATCATTAAATAAATAATAGTCTGTCCCCAGAACAACTGTTATATTACATCCACAACCTATCCAAATTGGCATTAGTTAAGATTAGATTTCAGAATAATGGAAAGCACTGACGTCGTATAATGACGGTTTTGTCAAATAGGACCGACTATCGATTGTCTTTTAGGCTTTATCGGCTTATATTACCATACAACGCACAAAATATAAAAACCGATATAGCTCAAAGTTATGTTCCCACAGGACTCTAACTAAGTTAAGTTAACTATTTTAGGTTTAAAACATAATTTAGACCAGTGCCATGTGGATGTCACAAATTAGTTAATCTACATAATTGTTAATATTCAGACAATAGCCATTGAGAATCGATCCAACCTTTTTAAATTATAGTAAAATATCCACAATTGTGCAATTCCATCTACAATTTTTTTCTTCGAATTGTAGTTTATTTCCGCGGCGTCGCAAAGAACAATCAGTAAGAGCCGCGTCACCTCGTTACAATCAGAAATGAAGACACGTTAGAAAAGTTCAGTGCAATCTCAAACTTTTGTCTCCCGTATTCTTCTTTGTTAGTTTTCCATAAGTAAACCTTAAGAACTTATAAATAGTGTTCTCAGCATTAGGGAATTCCAACATTACAGAGTGTTTTTGCAATCGCAAATCTTTCAGGAATACAGTGAACACTTCTCATTATTGTTTTTGTGGATATTTAACGGTACAGACAATGGCTTTTTACTTAAGGATTAAAAGGGTTTTGACAAATGGCAGAAATAATACTATTTACTAACAAACTACTCAAAAATTCAAGGACCAAGTGACGACCGCTCGTTGACCAAGCGCAGTACTAGTTGACGCCGTGTCGTCAACCATTGGACCGCGCGTGACCAACGAGTGGACGTCGCGTTGAGGCGTTGAGGCGGTCTATTGATTGTTAACCTTTATTTATAATTTTATGAGAGAAATCAGTGTTCTGATTGTTTTATATCTATTTAGCATGTATCAAGTATGTGTTATTTTTTTCTCATTGTTGCCAAAATAGTTAGAATTGTATAATAGATTAGTGCCGATAATCTATTGTATCATTCTTCATTCCAGGTAGAACTATTCAACATCATTATCATCATCAACCTGTGTTAGTCCACTTCTTAGGGAGTTTTCTGGACCATATACCACCACGCTGGTCCAATGAGGGTCGATGGGTGGACCGACTTTTTATATGCCCATCCGACGCATGGATCATCTTACTTTTCAGAAAGTTGGGTGATCGGCTAAAATTGTCCTAACCAACCAGAAAACAATGTTTAAAAAGTTCTTTCCCCGTGGGATTAGAACCACATCCTCTGGCTTATAAAGCAAGGTCCAATGCCGCTAGACCACGGAGGCGGTTTGAGTTATTGCAATATGTAAACATTGATTTAATTTCCTGACTAATAAAAAGGGTGTTAAATACAAAGAAAAAGAAAAGAAATGCAGAACTGATGCGTCCCGTATTGCCGTACCAAGCTCTCTTTGAGCTTCTCTCGAATGAGCTTTTTATTTTTTTGCTTTACAACTGGAAATGCAAATTTGGTAGTGTTTGTTTTTTCTTGCTTTACTCTGAATCGACTACTATGTAACTTTACTAACCTTTGTTGCTTGCCAAGCCAAAGTTTATATTAGGTTATTTTTATTATGCGCAAAACTTTTCTAACGGAATTCAGAAAGTTAGTAACGGTTCCAAGCTGGGGAAATTTACTCATACGGAAAAATGCATGCCGCCAATGTATGTTACATGTATCTTTTTATTTTATAATGTGAAAAATTATATTTTTGTTTAGGCTCTTTCTAGTTTTATAATTCAACTTACCGCTACTTCTAGAGGTTTAAATATCGAAAAACCATCCACTTTATTTTTTTATTTTGTAATCTTTACCTCAATTAAATGCTTTAGTCATAAAACGTGTCTTTAATACAATTTGACAGAAATAATGTTTCATTTTAAATACTTGATTAATTCTGTATTTGATATAAAATAATATATATGCTAATAATGTTGGTACCTTAGTCCTTTTTAAAGGCGCCGTATCCTTATTATGCAAATCTGGCAGTACGGTTGAGTTGCTTAAGCCGTAATCGGACTACGTCGATATTGTTCCACCTTTATTAGGGACAGGAATAACGATTTTTCGACTTCTTGCTTGTAATGCGATTTCTTTAAAAGGTATATATAATAATTCCGACATGAAAAAGTACTCATTTTCAGTTCAGTTTGTAAAAATGTTTGTGCAGACAACTTTTAGGATTTTCTATTTTAGTAACTCTGATACCGTTTAAACTGAAGAAAGATGTGTCATAAAATTTGTAAGAATCAATTTGTAAGAATCTTCATCATCATCGTCATCAGCCTGTGTAAATCTACTGCTGAACATAGGCCTCCCCTAATGCACGCCTCCTGCATTGGGGGGGTTTTGGACCGTATCCCACCACGATGGTCTCATGCGGGGTGGAGGGTGCGAGGCATGGATCATCTTACTTTTCAGACAATTGTGTGATCGACCCAAATTGCCCTAACCAATTAGGAAACAACAATGAAAATTTGTTGAATCCCTCCGCAATATTTGAACTCACAACCTCCGGTTTATAAAGCAAACGCTCTTACCTGCAAAGCCGCCTTAGTCTGCAAAGGCAGTTAGAGGCAGCTGTAATAACTTAATTATATTAATTTATCTACATTAAATTTTTCCATACTGAATATAGAATGCATAAATTATTGCAAAAATTTTCAAATGTACACTTGGAACACAACTTTATCAAGTATAATAAGGACCAAGGCTTGCATTTATTATACTTTTTAAACCAAAAACTGTTCCTTTTCAAAAGGTTATTCACAACATTACTGCCAATTCATACAAGAAGGCTAATCATAATTATTTCTTTTATTTACGCGATTATACATATCAAATCCACTTATTTACGGATTTTTCACGTTATTTAAATATATTAATTTCCGACGTTTCAGATTCTTTTCAGCATCCATGATCACGGGCAGACTGTTTCTCTGTATGTTTTTCGAATAACCGTCAGTTTTTATTTAAAAAATGACATATCTTTCGATTTCTTAATTTTAATGTTGGTTTGACAAAAAGTATTTTATGTTGTTCTTCGGTTTTGTAGTTTTTATACTCTGCGTTTAATTTTCGAAATTATTGGATCCCAGGAAGGTGGCAAAGACCAACTATCTTCTCTATTAAAATTTGGATATTTTTAATTTCTATTGCTTCCCGAATCATCCTTGGTATAAATCGATGTTCATTAGCCAGTATTATTGGTTCATCAAATGTAATATAATTGGGCTTGTCTAGAACATGGTCGCAATTTGAAATTTTCAAAAGAAATCTGCAATTTGCGACCCACCGATTAAGAAATCGAAAGATATGTCAATTTTTAAATAAAACTGACGGTTATTCGAAAACATACAGAGATACAGACATATACCAACTTAGTCTGCCCGTGATCATGGATGCTGAAAAGAATCCGAAACGTCGGGAATAAATATATTTAAATAACGTGAAAAATCCGTAAATAAGTGGATTTGATAAGAAGGCTAATCATTAAGATCGAGGGCGTTTCGTGGCAATCCAAACTTCCAGTGTAAAGTCTTTAGAAATTTTGATTTAAACCTTAGAGTGGTCTTCATTTGCAACATTACACAGTTTTTTAGACTACGAAGGTCATTTAGGAAGAAGTAAAGCGGTCTAATTTAGGTAGGCGTTTGATTGTGGTTATGGTTAGATCTATATATGAATACATACTAAGGAAGCATAAAATAGCCTTGAAATATTAGAATAGAATTTGCAAAAATGTTATTTGGAAAGAAGACTAAGACAGTGCGCGACGAAGCGACATCGCTCAGGGGAAATTACTAACTTCGGTAATTATTTTTTTGGTCTCCCTCCCATCTTCGTGGTGTGCAGTGACATTTCAGCAATGGCATTTTTCAAAACGAAGAGGCACTTAACTTTTTTCAATTCCTAAACCATTTAAATTTTTAAAATAGTTCCATGTTTCGTTTAGGCAAAGTTATATAAACTTTATTTTTATTGTTAGAAAAGCTTACGGACGATAGTTTGACATGAATATTATAAAAAAAATTGTTTTAAAACTTTGATATTAAAAAAATAATGATGTAAGTGTAAAAGTACACTGATATTCACTCTTACGTGCCTTAACGACATTACGTCATGTACTAGACAACGTGACCCTTTAGAAATTCCAGAGCTTAACGAGGCCAAAACATATTAATATTTTCTGTATAACAGGATAGACGATCTTCATTTTATGCAAACGTGTGATAGACAAATAAATACTTTAAAAGATATGAGTGATTCGATCATATTATTTTGTTGAAATTTCTCTTGCGAATGATTGTTTATGCCTTAGATTATGCCTTTGATTTCACTTTTCTTTATTAATTTTTTTAAATTATTTTATTTATGAGTTCGGTTTTTTTATAATTTTTTAAAAAGTAGTTTCTTAGATATATGAGAAATAAATAATAATTTGCCGTAAGCACCAAAAATAACAACCTCGTGCGATTAAATCACAAACGCTGCCAAAACCGTAAAATATAGACACAAAGTATGTTTTATATAATTATTTGTAATTTTTATACTTGAATTGGTCTAAAATAAAATTAGTGATGATTTCTATGTTTGAAAAAAACGCAGAATAAGCATTTTAATGTAAAAAAGTTTAAAATTTCAATCAGGGACATTCAAAGCTAATTTAATACAGTTTAAGTTCACATATAATTTATTGGATAATTTTTTTTTTAATTATTTGTACATAAAACGTGTTGTAGATCACATTTTGGATGAAATGGATACCTTCTAAGTTATCAGAGTTTTAAAAGCGGTGGCAGAAAACGTAACGCGATTTCGTACGGGTAGCACGTTGTTACTCGCTTATATTGCGTAAAATAGTTACACGCTATTAGAAGTTGGTCATATTTTTTTGTAAAATTTTCTTTTTTTTCAATTAAAATTTCGCTTGTCATATAAAGTTAATATCATGTTGACGAAAATATTTTTTATTTATCACCATTTTCCGTAATATAAAAATTTGTTTGTTTTGTTATATGTATCAGTTACATATCACAACGTAATCATTTAAAAACATATACTTTGATTTTGCAGACACACACTCCAATTTTATTTATTTGTATCGATAGAATGGTTCTCGACTCATTTTGTCATAACGTTACCTCACGTCGGGGTATTTTATCGCAATTAATTTTATGTAGAACAAAACTGGAACTTATATATAATTATAATTAATATTTTACATGGCATAAGTCATTTTAATTACGGAATTGAAACTAGCTTATGTAGGAAGCAGAGAGATAAATTCAATCATATTGAAATGGACTTTGAACGATTTTTTTTCATAATTAAAATTTTATACATATACTTTTAATATAAAAACATTAATATGTATTTTAATAATACATCTACTCATTAACAACTTTATAGTGCTAGGACCTGTGCTTACAAACAATTTGTTTTTAAACTAGTTTATTACGCGTACTTTCACAGCCTTATCCTTAGACCGCAGAGGTTCTTGCCGGTTCTTTTTTTTTTTTTGACTGGATCTCGTGCTCTATGGAGTAAATCTATTAGAACATACCGGATGTGGGGGGGCCCGTTGCCACAGCCGCGTCTCCCCACCGAGTGACTTAACTGCACCAAGGGCTCCCAGATGGGGAGTCTTGGCTCCGGCCGTCTTTTTCTGGTTCCCGTTAGCATGCTGAATCTAGGGCTGCCCAGGATGGCCGACGCCTCGGCTCGATTCAGACGTTTTCTTAAGGATAATTTAATAGCTAGAAGAGCTCTATCTAAATTTTACTACCACGAAGTAGGCTGAAATTTCATCAACCATCCTATCTAATATGGTGTTAAGCACAGTGTCATATAACAAAGGGTGTGTAAGTTTGACCTCACCGGTGGGGCCGATGTCATGAGTGTATGTTTGTCCTACACTCTTAGTGTGTTAGGCTACTGCTTAAGTGTCGCAACCTATTTTGCCTTAAGGGCGTTAATTAGATTCTTGTGTTTCACAAGTAGTGAAATTTTAGCGCCACCGGCAGCGGTGACGAATGCATCTACTGCTTGGTTTAATTCGTCGCGGTAAAATCTGTTTAAATTTTTCTGTTTTAAAACATCTTAAATTTTATATCAGCTACAACTGTTTCGAGCTCTTATGACCGTCCATGTAGTAAGTAACCTAGAAAGGGTTAATTGAAGTGTTAAAAGGATAACATGGAAAATGTCGTCATAAATAATAATTATATTCTATTCTCTTTTCTTGATATTTGTATGAAAAAACTGCTTCACTAGTATTTCTCTAGTAGTGATAGATTTCTCTAGATTTCTCTAGTAGTTCAAATCTACCTAGCTATTCAGAATAATGACAGGCACACTCAATGAGTCAAACTATCAATTCTTCTGAACAAGTTTTCGTTTCAAATTCCTTGATTGATTGTGTTGTTTTATACAAAACAATATAAATGCTAATACTGTTGGGATTTCAGTCTTTTTTAAAAGAGCCTTACCCTTATTATGCAAATTGTACGAGTAAAAAAGTACGGGTCTGTTGCCTAAGCCGTAATCGGATAATGAGGATATTGTTGAGATTGTTTCACCTTTATTAGGGGTAGGAATATCGGTTTTTCCACTTGCCGCATGTAAGGCGATTAGTTTTAGCGAAACGAGAAATAATTTAGTCTTAGAATTTGAATTTGAATTTGTGGAATTCATTTATTTTACATTTTCTATAAAATTCTGATGGTTCATTGTTACATTCATGCGTTACATTGTTAGCTATTGACTCTTTAGTAATGCAATATTAAGCACGACGCAAAATGAACTAACTTTTATTCTTTTTTTTTTTAGGAACACCAAGGGCTTGTTCGTTTAGCCTGATATAAAAATATTTATATCTCCATTCGAACCAGTAAAATGAGTTTTCACAGTCATGGTGAGTAAAATTTTAGTTAACACAGAACTTAAATTACGTTATAAGTTACTCTGCAATTCTATACTATAATATATACCCATTTTACTAGTGGCCTGCCAAAAAACAACCTACAACAAGTCCAATTGCTTAAATCGCTTCATCTATTGTCGAAACTACTTTTCTTCATTGTTTATTTACGCTGTAGCACCAACTTACAATTAGATCACATATTAAAGCGACGAAGTCGACACATCAATTACTGTGACATTGAGATGTTAAACGGTTTATTTTCCATTTAATTAAATCACTGGGATGTTCGCATTAATTCATATGTTTAAAAGAGTTATCTAAGGTTATATGTATTGGATATGTTTATTTTATTTCCTGCTTCAATTGTCACTAAATGTCGCGCGTTGGTTAGCTTCGCGTAGGTGAATATTTTTTAACAATTTGGCATGTATATGCATGTATTACAAGTAGAACTTTAATAAAGAAATATCACCGACTTCAAAAAGTGTATAATAACGTGTACTGTACGAATCTGCTCCGCGATTTCGTTCACCGCATTTGAAATCTCCGATATCTTTTAAGGTATTAAAATGTCACGTATGACAATTCATGCACAATAGTAAAGAATTTTTTAGAGCCATTAACTTACATTGAAATTTACGCAGTATATGCAGCTTTAAATGAACTTTGAATATGTTTCATTGCGATTTTAAAATGCTTTATTTGGGTTATTCTTATTATATATGCTGTCGCACACTTTATTGTAGGCCAAGTCAAGTAGTACATTTACTTGAAACAAGGTTTAAGTCTATCTCTTAAGGTTGAGTCAGCGTTTGCAACTACCTGCAGGCGGTAGGGAAGCTAAGAGGAACCTGGTCGGCCTGTGGTGTAAGGCTAGCCGTGGAGAAGGCTGCTTCAAGCAATTACAATAGAGACGACGGTTAGGTGTTAATACCTGCTTGGAATCAAATTATTCACAAAATCATGCCAAAGCATAAAATTATTGCCAGATCTCAAGATACAATAAGCTCGGTATGCGTCAAACGGACAAATATATATAATACACAAAACAGTGCATGTAGTACTATAAAAAAGTTGTGCAATTTTTTTATAGTAGCATAGGTAACTTCCAGTAGTGAGGTCGCACTTCCAAAACACAAAAGGTATTTGACCAACAGGATTTGTAAGTCATGTTCAAGCTCATCAAAGAGATAAATAGCAGAGGTCGCCCTTGTCGGATACGTCAAGGCGACTATCATCACGTTGGATTAATTGTTATATAAAATAAAGAAGAAAATATGCTAGAAAGGTGTTTTGAATCATTTACCTAAAACATATAATACCTAAATATATATTACAAGTAATTCTGTCATTCCACTGCGGCATGTTTTTGCTTAACGAACTCATTATAACCAGCATCTACTGTGTTGTTGAAAAAATGGGTGCGTGTACTTATGTACGCGTGAGAAGTTATACTCTTTGGCATCATTAAAAATTAATATATATTTATATAATAATATATTTAATATAAATTTAAATAATATGGTAATATATTATTAATTATTTATATATATATATATATATATATTTATTAAAAACAAAATTTAGAGAATAATAAATATATAAGGCAAAATTTGTACTACATATTATAAGATTCTTAATTTTAAATGTTTATTATTGATTATTTAATATTTTAAAATAAATTTAATAATAAATTCAAAATCAATTTAAGGTTGGTCATTTTTAATATTTTATTGATTTCTTAATTTAATATTCACTTTTATTTTTATCAAAAGTTTTCATTAAATTTATTTAGTTATTTTTATAAATATTTATTATTTATTCAATTTAATAGCAAATATTAAAAATTAATATTATAATTTGATGTTTTTAATTTTTATCACAAACTTTTTATTAAATGTTTTATTAAATTTATTTCTTTATTTTGTGAATATTAAATAACCAATAATAAGTATTTAACATTAATAATTTAATAATATGTAGTGTTAATTATATTAAATAAAAGTATTTTAATTTATATCAATAAATAATACATACGGATAGTTAACCTCAATTATATTGGAGCACTTGAAAAGTATATAAGCACAATTTTTTCACTAATATTCACAAATAGTAAGTAATATCAATCAAAAATAATTAAGATAATTAAAGATGATAGATTTTCAAGAACTAATCATAAATAATTCGATTAAGAATTTATGGAATCACAAGACGTACTTTGATATATCATATAACTGGTAGTTCAGCGCCACCTGTTGCTTACAAATGTAGAATTCCTAAGAAATGTTGGCTTACTTGTACAGCGGTACTATAAACCAGAAGCTTTGATTATGTGTGACTAGATGGCGCTTATCTAAAACGTATTACATAGATAATGTTGATATATTAAATGAATAAAAATATTACCATTATATCAAGTTGAATAAACATCATTACAAAAATTAATATATTTATATAATAATATATTTAATATATATTTAAATAATATAATAATATATTATTAATATATATATATATATATATGTATATATATATATATATATATACAAATATACCAAAAACGAACCTTAATCCTAACTCATAGATCACATTATGCAACAACTATCGCAAATAAAAACGACAACTCCATTATCACTACAAAAATCAACCTTATCTCTATGTAATAAGGTCCATTTCACCGTTTTCATTATAAACTGTTCATTTTGTGTCACAGGTGCGCGCGCATCTTAAAATTTCACTCTCATCATTTTTTCATAACGCGCCTAAAGAAGTATAACTTCAAAAATATGTTATTGCAGGCATACATGCAGAAGACGACTTACTTCTTTACAAACCACAACTTTTTTAATCCGTAAGCTTAAAAAATATCATTCAAAGCAGCTTTCAAGACCATTAAGATAACAATATCCTTCTCTTCATCTCTCTACAATTTAATAGATTTTGTACTACTAATGTTTTCTGCTTTGAAAGCCACCGTAGGCAGCGTAATTACCGGGTAAACGACAAACTGATACATCTATGTCTCAGGTTGTCATTTTAGAGTCGTACGTTGCTTTTCTTAAGGCATAGAACAACTGCCTTCGTAGCCTAGTGGTATGGGCGTGTGCTTTAGAAACCGGAGGTCGTGGGTTCGAATCCTGCGGGGACTCAACAAATTTTCATTGTTGTTTCCAAGTCGGTTAGGGCAATTTGGGCTGATCACCCAATTGTCTGAAAAATAAGATGATCCATGCGTCGGATGTGCATGTAAAAGTCGTCCACCCACCAACCCACATTGGACCAGCGTGGTTGGATACGGTCCAAACCCCTAATGGATATGGGTGTAGTGACTAACAAAGGCTGATGATGTATAGAACATTTATTGACAATGTTATAATACCAGCAAGGCAGTAGCTAGTACAGTAGGCCAGTCTCTTTTTTTAAAGGGGACCAACTAGAAAAGTGTCACTAAAGTGCCTAGTGTTTCTGTTTCAGAACAGTAGCGTAAAACACTACTGTGTTCCGGTTTGAATGGCATTATAGACCGCGTATTTACTGGGTAAACCAGTTTTTTAAATTTCATATTAATTATTTAACGATTTTTTTTTTAATTTTAAATGGGTAGTATTTTTAAACGTACGAAATTAATCTATATATGAACTGATAAATATAAGTAATAAGACTGTTTTTTTATAAATAAATGAATGTTAGTAAGCAAGGGTTCGAAACTATTAATAAGCGATACGGTCTACCACTCACTACACCACCTACATCTCTATTACCTGCTAATTATACTATTCAGTGTTTTTCAAGCCGTACCCAGAATTGTATCTACACTGCTTCTTTACAGTATGAATAGGCAGCAAGGTTGTACATTATTGGACAACACCCTGTAAATCAAATAAAAATAACCTTTCAAAATTTTGGTTCCGTTTGTCTGTTATAATATTAGCGGAATTTCTGATTAATTTGTGGGGCAATGGGAATTCTTTAGTACGAGTTGAGCGTTTGGCATCGATAATTACACGATGAAATTGCAATACTGAAAAGATAATTACAGCCGTATCTGAGGTTAACAAATTCAAAGACAACGGTTCATTTCGAATGGATTCTTCAAAACTAAGTTTTTAATTCATAATCGTTCACCCATAGTTCGAAAACGGGTTATATTTTAGTTTAAAAAAAAATGTTGATAAGCCTACACAGCACCGCTGAGTTGTGTTTCAGGCCCTTCAGCGTCGCCAAGTTAACCGTCAGTATATCGAAGTGCTGACTGGCAGATTTCCTCAGCTTCATTCCGTGGTACTAAAGTTACTTCTGTTTTTAGTGATAATAAGAAGAAGTTCTGAAAATTTTACTTAAAATAGCGTTTTTTATATAAAAAATGAAATTGTACGTCTAATATCAGTTTTAAAACGGCGACAGACGTTTTTATCGGTTTATTTAGAATGCTGCGAGTTCAGGTAAGAAAGGATATGAGAACCAAGTTTAAATAATACGTCAAGCTTATCGTCGATCACGAAGCAAGCAATCATGATTGAACTAAAACTTGATTTGTAATTGTTTTGTTTTTACATAATATATATATGTAATCATTGTTATGACATTCTGTTTTTTTTTGTCAAAGAAATAATAATGTATGTAGATTCCGCCTCCTTCGAGAGATTTGAAGGAAAAAATGGCGAGGGAGGCATTGCCTCAGGGACCAAAAATCATACCGTAAGCAATAACAGCGCTAAGCGTTGCTTGCCACGCAATTCACTATACAGCTAAATCAAAAATGTTACAATTGATGTTCCAAGAACCTCCGACTAGGAACTTAAGTTTGCTAACAGATGTACGTGTCGCTCCGTGTGTACTGCATTATACCCAAGCCAAATAATAGATGGAATTTACGTCAACGAAGTAAATTATCAAAACTAATAACGCCAGAAGTGAAGGCGTTAATATTGGTGAATCCCCGAAAATTCCAATTCCTTCTTCATGGTTACCCTCTACGAGCGCCTTACGTTTTGGGGCCGATAAAGTTTGTCATTACATAGAAATATACGTTTCTTTGTTAGTATATATTTTTATTTATTTTCCCGTTGGAGATTACAACACTTCCGAAGACGATTATTATTCTTTACCACACTGTAATTGTTATTTTATCTTGTTTTACACTTTACTTTGACACAATAAAGATACATTAGTTAAAATTTGCTATTTGATACAATATTCATAACTAACACCCCTTAGCTACATAAAATTAACAACAGAAACAGTACTATTTTTATATGTAGTAGAGTAACGAATCGAATAAAACACAACAAGAAAATAAGAAAGAATTGAATAAAATAGTAAAATGAAATTACACAAGAATTAATCAAAAAGTATAAAACTAATCACAAGTAAGAAAAAAAAAGAAAAAGTACGCTTCCCTAAAAAAACTTTAATATAATACTCGTGAATAGGCGTGAGCGTTATTTCACGTCATAATTTACAATAACTGGTTACGCGATATGAAACGTCATAACCGTTTCGTGTTAAACTAAAAGTAGTTATTATTTTAAACACATTATTCGGGCGAACTCAGCCGCCGTCGTCTCCGTTCGTCAGTTGAGTGAGTGTAAAGCGCTATATTTCTTTCGCATCTTGCCTACCGACGGGCGGTGCGAGAGAGATGGCAGATCGAGACTTGCCGAGTAAGCGAGAGCCGACTAAATGCGTCACTCGCTGTGAGTGAAGTATTTAGTTTTCATAGGTATGACTAATTCACATAGATACCACATTCGAGTTGTCTGACTGTTGGCAAATAATGTCTCGCGATTCCGGGAAACCAGCAGTAATATAAATCAAAAGTAAAATAAAACAAAATAAAGATTTTTATTTTGTTTTATTTTAATTTTGATTTAAAATTAAACGGTGTATTTAAGAGTGAAAGATAGTTACAATAAAACGTTCAAAATGTAAATAAACAGTAAATATTAATCATCGTCATTGTAACAATAAAATTTAATTTAAAGTACGCCAGTAGTAATATTTTTATTCAAATCATAGTTTCGTAGTAGACACCAATCAATCAATAAAACATTTTATAATTGTAAACCGGAGTAAAGTATGCAGAAAAGTAAATCTATTGATTTAACTAGTGGGCATCATACACGAAACGGTGATTTTCGTTTCGTATGTAACCGTATAGTTGAGAAACGTACATAACTGTATAGTCGTGGAACTTATGCATGCACAGTAGCTGGATGAAAGTAGCTAGTTATAAAAATAACTAGTTTTAAAACCAACGACGCCGTCCACGTAACTGGTTCCGTTTGGTTTCTTTAAAGTTTTGTAACGATCCACGTCTACTCGTGAATAATTTTGGACTAGGAACATATTTACCTTACGACAATAAGAATATACATATAATAGAAAATATAGAGTATTTTTTTTTACTTTAAAGCATTTAGGATTAATGTTTATAGATATATCATACTGCATTAATGTTTGTTACGCGATGTCTACAGAAAATCATAACGGCGCATGATGTCTCGTTACAATCAGAAATAATGATTCGTTAGAAAATGTTAGCTTCATCCTGAACTTTTGTCTCCCGGGTTACTTCTGTGACACTTCATATTGAGTTAGGAACTTATAAATAGTGCTCCCGGCGGAAGCCATTTTCAACAATTTACAGAGTGTTTTCCGCGATTCCAAAAATTCCTTTAGAAACTGAGTTAAACGTATCAAATTTAGTCTTCATTTCATTATTATGGTTTTTATCTGTCTGTATTGAATAATTTATAAGTAATGAACTAATTACTTTTGTGATTACAATTTGAGCCTTTTGGAATCACAAAACTTATAACTTTATTGTGAACTGCTTACATATACGTAATTTGGATGCTCTCAAACATTTACATATAGTTTTCAAATAATCTAGATCCAACTCAAAAATTTATTACAAAAGGTTTTACTATAAGCAACTTTTCGAAAAATTTGTTGCTAAAATTAGCAAACTAACTTTTACCTAAAACGTTTAATTTGTTAATTGTAATAAAATCATCTAATCAAACGGGTTTTGCATCGTTTTATGTTAACTAATACTTAAAAGTAAGGAGACATATACGAATAAATATTCCTGGGTTTTTTCTAGATTTTAAAAGACATTTCTTGTTACCCTCAGTCAGAAAGAATGATTGAATGTTAATTGACTACGCGGTGTTGCCACGTTACATCATAAAATTCCAATTAGCTTTTTGTTCGTGGCATAGTCAGTTTCAAATTCGATGTTGCCAGTGTTGATTGCTTTACGTGTATTAATCTTGTTTTCGCGCCACATTGAATATTATTCTAACTGAGCGTAAAATTATAACGGACAAACAAAATGAGAAATTTTTGAAGATTATTTCTACGGCGTGTAGTTTAGTAATATTTTTTGTGAATAATTTTAAATTCTCCTTTTTTATGAACTTTTTAATGTATAATAATCATCATCATCATCATCAGCCTGCGTTAGTGCACTGCTGGATATAGGCCGCCCCTAATGCACGCCACCACTTCCGATTTTCGGCTATTCTCACCCAGTTCACACTGGCCACTTTGCGAATGTCGTCACTCCATCTTGCCGCAGGGCGTCCTACACTACGTTTGCCAAGCTTCGGTCTTCACTCCAGAACTTTCCGACTCCACCGATCGTCAGTTCTGCGGCTTATCTGATGCCCACTGCCACTTGAGCTTCCTAATAAGGTGGGCTATATCGGTTACTCTGGTTCTCTTACGGATCACATCATTTCTGATGTGGTCCTTCAGAGATTCTCCGAGCATAGCCTTCTCCATAGCTTTTATAAATATTTTTATTTAAATCGATACGCACACTAAACACATTAACAAAACTCGTGATAAAGCAGGTACTAACCCAAAACAAAAGGGACGCTTGCTGAAATCTCAAAGAAAAAATAATATTTTCATCTATGTAAACATATCTTACGAGGGCGGCTCTAAAAATTTCTGTAATCAAGGAAGTGACACAACATTACTTTTTAAAAATGTATTTATTGCTTTTTGAAGTAATCTCCAATGGAACCAATCATTGAAGCAACCATTCCATTCGGAAGTTTTGGTCTCCAAAATGGCCGTTTTGTAGGTGTCCACAGCTTCTTCAGGTGATAAAAATCTCTGTCGCACGTCAAGTCATCACGCAATTTATTCTTTATTTTAGGGAAAGTATAGAAATTTTATTTCTATACCTATTATACATATCCCTTATTATACATCCAGCGCTGAGGCTGTACGAGGGATGGTCTAATAATTCTATGTTTTCTTGCTCCATAAACTCTTTTGTTCTATGCGCGGTGTGAGATGTCTCGCATTGTCGTGATGGAGGATGATGCGGCGGTTACAGTTCTCTTTACGGAATTTAGAAACGACCAAATGCTAGCATACCATTCTGTACTAACCGTTCTTTGTCCCTCGAGAGGAATAGTCGCAATATGGCCGGTTTTGAAGACAAACGTGGCCACCATTTTTTTGCAACACACCGTGAACGAACATTTTTTGTTTGCTTTAACTCAATTTCGAACACCTGAACTCGTGACTGGTTATTTGTTTCGGGTTCGTACGCGTATATCCAGTATTCGTCACCTGATATGATGTTGGATACAGCATTTGAGGATCCTGCGTGAAATCTTTGTTTTCTAATTGGTTATGACAATTTGGGCCGATCACTTATTGGGCATGTAATAACTCGGTCAACCCAATAACTCGCATTGGACTAGCGTGATACGGTCAAAAAATCCCCTAATGGAGAAGTGGTGGCGTGCATTGGGGGCGGTCCATGTCTAGTAGTTGACTTACATAGGATGAAAATAATTATTTTTATAACTGGCCAGTAATAAAATAAAAGGTCGATCGCTTTTTAAATTCACTCAAGAAAGCCTTAATTTTCATTTTTATTCCAGAGCCGTCAAATCATTCCTAACATACATAAATCCACGTCGCTTGTAGAATGCTTATTGCAGGTGTATGAATCTTAGCAATACCTAGCGCGCTTACGCGCCCGCTATATGAAATTTATAAAGCCCTAACAAGGGCGTTTTCATTCCACGGCTTTGAATCGAATAAGTCAATAATTTTTATGAATACTTACTGTACACATTGTAAATGAATATTTTTGATACCACGTTTCTTTGAATACGCGAATAATAATGCTTTTATATGAAATTTAATAAAAACTTGCTCAGGATCGTATTTCATTTCCCAAAGTAAGTATTTAAGACTATTCCATTTAAAGTATTTAAAATGGAATAGTCTTAAACGAAATTATTAAAAGTTGTTAAATTAAGTACAAGTTTTCGTAAGTCCCTTTATATTTCGGGGATTAAACAATAAATGTTCAAGAGCACTGAAACCATGTCACGCTGAAGCTTTAATTACTGGCAACATTTAATGGGAAACCGGACTAAATCTAATTACGCAGTTAAACCATTCATACGTAACGAACGGTGCAACGTGGAATCACCGCAGCTTCAATAAGCCAGTTACTCTCATATGAGACCGTTTTTCGTTCTATGCCGCATTGTCGCCTAGGAGCACCTAGAAATGTCCTTTAAAACGTATGAATGGGGGAAATATTGCTATTCATTAGCCCGACGTGCCCTCGACTTCAATGCTTCCAGTATTTGACATATGAATAACGGTGCAAAAATGTTCTTGCACAACAAATATGGGTGTAATTATTTCCTTTATATAAATATTTTTTTGAATTTTTCATCTAGTTTTTACAATCGAATGTATAGGTAACTTTTTCTATTAGAATTTTGTTCCGGTATTGACTGTTACATACAATTTATTTAAATTTTTAAAAATAAAAAAATTAACTCAACATACGTAAGTAATCAAAGTAATTTAGATGTTTTATCTTCTGTACAATAACTAATAATAAATTCCGTAAAAATTTGGTGCAGTCAAGTAAAAATGAGAACGCTGTTAGAACTCTAGGCATATTAAAAAGAAAACAATTAAACATTTACGAAAGTTATTTACATAAACAAAATACCAAACAACAAAATATTTATGAGGCGTTGTCGCTCTCTCACAAAACTTTTTTTGCGCCATTTTGAATTTAAAAAAAAATTATAAAGGTAACCTTTATAATTTTTTTGCCAAACATTTTGAAAGGAGTATTTCTATGGTACAATATGCTGGCAACCTTTTCATAAAATTTATTACGTCATTTTATTAGGGTTTGTTCCGGAAGGTATAATTCAGTCCCGTTTATGGTCAAACTTTAGTATTACAAAGACTTATCGTAAAAACTTTACAAGTAACTTAACATTCACTTGAAATTTATAAAATTTTATCTATTTTTATTAAAATGTCTTGAAATAAACATTCCCTTGCTATAATATTAAACTTAGAAAATAGTAAAACATAATTTCCTTTTGCTTATGTAAATGTACAATGTTGTTATAATTTATGTTTTAGGTGTAGTATTATATTATTTCTAACACATTACACAATATTTCAGCGCAAGAGTATAGGATGGCACATCCTATCTCCCTATACAGGTGCAGGGAAAAGCTGACTAAGAAAAAACCGCAAGGCTAAAAATGGCAGAGAGTGTAAAGGGGTCTGGAAAACATGTTATATAACAATGACCTCAACCCATTATACGTAGACTGACAACTGCTCATTAGGGCAGCCGTGTTGATGATATTTTAAAGGACGGCCTTAATCTTATAAGCAAAAAACGAAAAAGTGTTATGAACCTTTTAACCGATTGAAGGAGAAATCTATGTTTAGCAGAGGTCACAACAAAACTAAAACGATTATTACTATAGTGATTTATGACTGTGGAAATGACGTGTCAATCTAGTTTTCAGAATGACGAATATACTAGCTACACGTATATTGTGTTATAGTTTTTATACCGTATAAAAGCAGCAATTAAATTGGATATAGGAATTTCTGAATATTATGTAGCGCAATGGAAATTCTTTGGAACGGCTCGCGTTGACCGAGAGTGCTTGACACGTCGACATTCAAAAGTTGAAAAGTTGATTGTAGCCGTACCTGGTATTAACAATTTCGTAAATCATAAAATATTTTTATACAGGCCTTTCATAATGCAGTTTTGAATTATCATCGTTCATGTTGGTAACTTTAATAATCTAGAAGGAAACCATATGCAATATGCTTTTAGTAAAAAAATTGGATGCCGCATATTAAATCCCCTAAATATTTTAAGACATTCAACAAAGATTTTAAAATGATGAATAAGATATTATGGTGTTTTACCTACATGACCTTATATGTTAATAGCTGACCCGACAAGAACAAAAGTATTTTCCTAGATTTCAACTCTAGTCCCAACTTCCGAAACATCTAGTTAAGACAATTTGTTAGATGATCATTGTTAAGGGCTAAACTATTTTACAGATCATTCTTTTATTTTTAAAAATAATAAATTACTTTACTTAATTGATTGATAACTATTGAAAAGTAAGTTATCAACAATTGAAGATAAATTACATAACACAAAAGTTTTTTAACTAACAATCTTTGTGTGTTCATGTGAGTGTAATGGTCATTGTCACTGTGTTTACATACATATGTTTTTGTAAGTAAACCATTTCTCCCGCCGATGCTTCAGATCTTAGGTTCTGTTGAAGCATAGTTCCATTGAACTATAAATAAATATGAAAGAACGTCTTTTGCCGATATGATATTTTCTGACCATGACCTATTGCTCCCTTCGTAATGCTGAAGCCCTGTCGTTATAAGTCGTACTTAATGAGGATTTCGATGCACTAAATTTAAACATACTTTTGAAATTACAATTTCTTAGTGTTGGTAGCTTCTGCATTTAAAAATCGATATTATTTCTCGATCGAGAAATGCCAGCTGCTTAGAAATAGTGTACGTATGTTTTTTTTCCATTTCTCTTTTCTACGTGCACCGATTTTGTTAAATCCTTTTTGTTCATAGCTTATCGTGTGGTTCTATTCTAACTTGATTGATAAAAATAAAAAGTGGGAAGGTGCATTGAAATGTTGATAACATATTTTAAAATAAAATTTTAACAAAAAAATATGGCCGACTTCAAACAGCGTATGACTATTTTACGCTATATAAGCAGGCACAAAATTCTCTGCCATTTCTGCCACCGCACTTTAAATAACTGAGAAGAATAATAGATAAGATTAATTATTTGATCTGAATGCCGTTTATGACACGTCTTATGCACATAGAATGAAGATTTTTTGAATTTTATAACTTTTATGTAAATTTAAACTGTAATCTAAAATAAGTTTTGAACATGCATAATTGCATTTTTTTTAAATGTTTACATTAAAATGCTTTTTGTGGGTTATTCTTACATCACGGATTTTATTGTCGGCCAATTAAGGTATTAGAATTATATAAAATATAGTTTGAAAAGATTCTTTAGAGTAAGCTAGCGTTTGCAATTTAATCGTACGAGGTTGCAATTTTTAACGCCGTAATTTTCTCAATTTCCTGAATTTCTATTAAACTACTTATTACAAAATTATTAAAAAAAAAAAGGAAAAAATTCCATATAATACCTATCACTTAAAAAAGAATGAACAAAATCGGATGACTAGGATATATATATATATTTATTTATGTATAAAATAAATAAATATATGTAAATACATACAACATATACATTGTTTAATACAATGTAAAATAAGTAAATCCTAGCCGCAGCAACGCAAGGCAGGGTCAGCTAGTTTAATATATATTTCTATTGAATCTTTTTTTTTTAAACCGATGACAAAATAAAACAACTGCAACTTACATATTTCTTTTCTTTAATAATTTATTGCCCCCTATCACACACAACAAAGAATACTAAATGCGTCTTATCACTAATGTACAACCAAGAAACAACCATAATAAATGCTACAACAATAAATAAAATACATTATTGCTTAAACCAGTCAAAAATTACCTTTACAAGTTTTATTAAAATAAGTAAAGGTAAGAGTACGAACAACCCAGCCTGAGCATAAGATATACCTACATATTTAATTATTTATCTATGTTTTAGCTTACATTAAACAAAAACCAACGTCAAAACGACAGTCACTCTTATTGGTTTAAAGTAGCGTGACGAATATACATAGCCGCGGTCCTCCAATAAGGACGTGTTCGCTTCTGACTTCGTTATTGTTTGACATATTAGTTATTATTTGTCATAGACTTTGATTAAGTAAATTTCCTCCCTTAATTTTACAGTTATTGTACTTTTTTTATTATTGTTCAAACCGATGAGACGAGCAGGACCTTCACGTTGGTGGTAAGCGATACTTACCTCCCTAAAAGAAACGCAGCGTAAGACTTCACAAACCCGGTCACCGACCTGATATATAAGATATTACGTCTCGTTTATCCTGTAGTTACACTAGCAACGGTGCCCTTCAAACCGGAAGACAGTAGTGTTTGACGTGAATACTACTGATTTGCGACAGAAAAAGGAACTACGGGAATACTACCCTTATAAAGAGGGACCTACCTCCTCTAAAGCTACTAACTACAGTGCCCTGTCCATAGTAGTATATGTACACCTCTTCTTGCATCCCCTTAGCTACTTACAAAACCTTTGAGCTTAGAAATTATTAGTCATTCAATCCGCAAGCGTGTCGCCGGAACCAACTTCGTCGGTCGAGTTTCGGGATGCCAACAACAAAGTTTGTAGCTCAGAGTATATTGTGTGAAGCATCACCAGTCGCGGTTTTGTGTACTGGAAAATGTCGAAGCACCTTTACATTGGCCTTCATTAGTTGAGAGATATCACTTACTACTTAAATTTAGATACCAATAGTAAGTTTATGCATTTCTTACGATTTTTTTCTTTAACTAAATGAAAAGCATGAGACATTAAAACTTATAATGGCTTTGATAACATAACATATAAGGTCAACGCTCGTTAGAGCCACTCCACGCCTATTCTGCACCGCATCAAGGCGGCGTTCACTCCTTATCAACTGTTAGTAGCGCGTGGTTAACCATTAGACGTCACTTAGTCCACGAATTCTCAAGTAGTATGCCAACAAATTATAAATAAATAAAGTAAAAATTAATTTATTTTTTAATTTGTCGGCATTTGTTGGCAATGGCAAATTTTACCGGTGGTAGGTCCCCTTTATACAGGGGGGCCGTCTGGGTGGGTACCACCGGGGTGCCTATTTCTACCGCAAATCAGTAGTGTGAAAACACTACCGTGTTCCGGTTTGAAGGGCACTGTAGCCAGCGTATTTACTGGGTAAACGAGACTTAACACTCTATGTGTCACGGTAGGCAGCGCGTTGGCGATACCACTGGTATTGCCAATGTCTATGGGCGCCGGTGACCACTTTTCATCAGATGGCCCCGAATGCCCGTCTGCCTGCGTATGCAATAAAAAAAAATTTAAATACCACGATTAGGCTAAATGAAGAAAAAAATGAACGCGCGTTGACTGAGGCCATCACCTCGGACGCAAGGTAACCACGGCAGGTGGACCATACGGCATGAACGCTTTGACCGCGCGTCGCCAACGCGCAGATCTTTCACTTTTCTTATGCCGAGTGGCTCTAATGAGCGTTGACTTTTAAGCAAATGTTTTGATTTTTATATATATATTATCTATTCTCCACATGTCCCATATTTCATTATAATAAATATTAAATGAAAGAAAGAACCTTCTATAAAAAAATAGAATTTATGTTACACATACACACACATCACATCATCAGCCTGTGATAGTCCACTGCTATAGGTCTCCCCTAATACACCCCTAGCCATTAGGGGGTTTGGACTGATCCCACCACGCTGGTCCAATGTAGGTTGGTAGGTGGACCAACTTTTTACATGCCCATACAACGCATGGATCATCTTACTTTTCAGACAATTGGATGATCCAAATTGTCCTAACCATCCAAAAAAGATTGATATCATAAAGTGGTTTTCTCCGCAGGATTCAAACCCACCACCTCCAGTTTATAGAGCAAGGGCCAATACTGTTAGGCCACTGAGGCGAGTCAATATGTATAACAAACATTATATTACTATAATAGAACTACCATTAACTATCATTTAACAATGTAAGTACCTTAAATAATGGAATCAACTTAACCCTTCATGTTCTTGACTTGTCTGAGATCCCTTTACTAGCAATGTAAGATAATACAAGACACGGTTCTGAAAAAAATTATACAATTAAACAAAAAAATACAAAAAATATAAATGATATAAGTAAAATAACCAGCAGAATCCTAAAATACATTGCTATAAATGAATTTAGATCTTTTTCTTCTTACTATATTTACAATATTTGCTTCTATATTACATTATTTCTGAAAGATTTACACAACATCACCTAGTCCAAAACTATCAAAACATACCATGGAATCTAGGTGACTGATAAATACAAAGACTTACTTCTCTTTTGTAAATAAATACATATTTTATAGACACAAACACTCAGACACAAGATAGACACTATAATAATACATTTTGTTACTGTTGGGAATTAAATCAACTCGCTTTGGCACAATTCACACCACTAAGCCAAGTGGGTTGTCAAATGTGAGGCAAAATAAGACATGATATAAAAATTCAAAGCAGTTTATTTAGCCGCATGCAATATAAAGACAATATCACACACTGTCTGCTCATTCGAAAAAAGTTTAGCTCTAAGGGTAAAGGTGTCTTTCCACAGTTGTATTAATAGTTCTAATTAATCAACATAAATTTCAGAACATTTTGAAATCATAAGCATATTGATTAAAAATATCTTGCCTAAGTGTTAATGCCTGCTTTTTAAAAAAAAATATTTTATGAACCGCTAATTTTTGAAACTTCACTTCATAACATTACTGCAACTTAACTATACATACCATAACAGCTGAGCACAGTTAATAATATGTATGTTAACAGAAATACTTACTAATTTAATGACTTCATTTATAATAACATCATCAACACTAGCCCACGGCACAAACACATCCTCTCTACCAAGAACATATTTCACAGAATTCTGTATTCCTACAGTCGGTATCACTAACATTGATTCTGAAATTTAAAATAAACTTTTAATTATGTTCAGAACTATACCAGGGTTATATGATATTAATGTCGAACTGTATTGCAGCCAAATCTTATTACTCTTACTTTGTTCAAATGTTGCATTACAATAGATGTTAGGCAATTAAATTGGTTAGGCGGTTATATGTCTTTTCATCATTATACTTAGACTTAAAACTTTGTATGTCTTATTTAGATCTGGTTAAATATTTTCTAACAGCTTGCAGTTATTATTTTTCTTTTTATAACAATTTACTGTTTAGAACCTTTGCAGTACCCTTTGGTCATGGGACTGTTTATTTATTTTTTAAAGAAAAATCTAAGTTTTTATAAACATTTAAACAAAAGTTAAAAGCAAGATTTATGTATAAAAATTAAGTATAAAAAAACAGAAATTGCAAAATATATATCCATATCACCTTCATTTTTTTATTTTTTTGTAATGTATTTGTTTAGGATGCAACGTAAATAATATGGTTTAGAACTAATTTTTGCCATATATATTTGTGATTATAAACAATTGACTATAGAAAAACCTATAGATTATTACAACAATAAATATGTCAAGCTGAGCATGTAAAAATCAACGTACCTGACTGTACACTATGAGTTATCCAAAAGAATACTAAAAAGATGAAACTATAATAATTATTATTATAGCAGTGATGCTTATCCTTATATATATTAAAGCTAAAATATTAAATATAATGGCCATTATTAGCGACATTTTGGGCCAGTAAGATTTATTTTCTTTGCTTTTGAAAGAAATTGTGAATTTCTTTGAGTTTGGAGTTTTCAGTCGTTTTTCAATTTTTAGTGTTAGATGGACACCGTTCACATTTTCAAAGTCAAAATTCTTTTCTAAATTCGACATTTTAAAATAGCAATCAATTGATGAAATTAAAGAAATAAAACATTTACATTTTCAAAATATTATGATTTTAAAAGGGTTTATATGACGTTTGACATACGCTGGAGTTTATGAAGTATCGATTTTGAAACAGACAAAAATTTTGTAAAGGTTTTCGGTGTAAATATTACTTAAGTAACGGTAATTTTCTTTGTATAAATAAATTGGTTTTTCCCAGTAGTTTTAATATAAAAATATGTTAGTATTAAAATACAGCCTAAATTCCGTTTCTTTAGGCGAATAAAGTCATTATAAAGTTATAGCTGTTTATATTTAATTATACCAATCATTTAAAATCACCCAATTTTTTTAAAGTTTACTGTAGTCAAAGATAATTTGCATACTCGTAAACTTAGGTAGTCATAGCAACCGAAATACAAATAATATTTAAACGTCAGAATAAACACATCAATTAAAAACTATTTATATATTGTATAAGCGTGAATTTTTCTGTCGTGATAAGAAATATCTTAATAATGTCTGAGGCTGATAGTAATGCATGGGTCTTCGACTCTTTGGTCGGTTTTCTGCATGGTCCTGTATGGAACGTACCCTTGCAAACATTTATCGAAGAAAAATCCTTACGTTAGTGCTGTTATATATTGCAAAAAATAACCATGTTAAAAGTAGTATTAAAATAATTACTGTGGGTTATCATTATTTTGAACGGGTAAAATTAACACAAAAAAATCGTTATTGTCATAGTTTCTGGAAATTCCGCCTCCAAACATTAGGAATTAAAAATTATGGTTTGAAGTTAACGCAAGCGAAATTTACGACTTAAAAATATAATCATAAATATAAAATGAAGAACTCAGAACGATGGTTCGTCAGCAATATGCTTCCCGTTCAGATTAAACTTGTGATATAATTTCAACGCTATTACGAACTATATCAATAAAGTTTTGCTCCTTATTTCAGCTTTTGAACCGTCTGACACAGGAGAAATACATGACCGACCGGAATATAAGAAAATTCATGACGAATATCGTAACTTGGTAAGTCTTTTTGTGTTATATTTGTTGCAAGATTAAATAGAGAAAATCAATTAATGTATAGTTTAGCCAATTAAGACTCGTAATAAATGTAAACATATATAATAAATAGCACTAGTGGAGCCAGAAGGAACGCGTTTTTATAGGCGGACCGTGACTCTTCTATTCCAACGCGATGTTTATCCTATAGGAGAGCCCGATTTTTGGCGCACATTACAATTTTACTTGAGTTAATTGCATCTATTATTTGGTTATTATTGTACAAGCTGCTTTTATTATTCTTATTATCGTGTGTTGACTTTATCACCAGTTAGGACTTAATATTTAAAGGTAGGTACGCGAACAATCTAATAACTTAAAACATGAGAAGTAACGCAGCATCCTTAGCGTAACATTTACATTACTACTGTCGCCAAAGGTCGACGTTATGCTGGGGTCGTTTATGGACGACATCGGAATAAACGCCGACCAGTTCGAAGCCGCCTGTCACCTATCCGCTCACGATCTCGCCGAGCTTCCGGCTTATTTCCACAAGAGGCTGTTCGAGCAGATCTGGGCGGCGAACGACTACGATATGTTCGTCAAAATGATGACACACAAGAACGTCGAGCTTCAGTTGCAGGTCGGATTTTTCTATTAATATAGTCCTATTACGGCACCTTTCACAATCGAAAGTAACATTTTATTAAGGTTGGAAACCCTCGCACTATGAAACAACCGTAAGATGATCAGCTTCAAACGGTGAGCATTGCAATGTTACGTCTAGTCTACCCAGTAACTTTGATACCCTTTTAAAACAAAACAGTAATTTAGTCCACACTTCTGGTTCTTTATAAAATGCAAAGTTACTATAACTCGCAAAACGACTAGTTGGCTTTCAATAGTAGTTTTCCAGTTTGAAAGAAGGTTTTGAAAGAATAAAATTAAAAAAAACTAGCGCCCTTATTTAAACTTTATTATGTGACGATAAATGGAGCAATTGTTAATAATATAAAACTTTTGAACAGCACAGTAAAGTAATTTATGGCGAAGATTTCTTGAGCTGACTGAAAAGCATATGGGCCCCTTTAAGCACTAGGGCGTTGTGAATAAAAAGGGAACCGTATCTAGTGTAATTATAAGCAAAACGAGAGAAAATGTGCTACGACGATAGCGTATGAATTTGTATTTTATTTGCTATAGACCTATTAAACGTTTGGTAATTGAACAGCATGTTAATCTCATTGCTTTTAACGATAAGAAAAAATATTGTACCTAGTTTTTGAAGCAACTATTAATTTAACAAAGAAAACGTTTAATTTTTCCAAAATAAAAATCTTGAGCGAATCATCCTCTCAAACAAGAGCATGGTTTGGCAACTAAATTAAAATTTACTTCCCCATCCAAGCTCACAAGCAAGTTTTGTGTAGAAATTCTGAATAAAATCATCGTTTATTAGGCATTGGAGCTAATTGAGAGACGATATGGTGCCATGCCGAGTATATTCTCTACAGATTCATCGGATTTGGACACATCGCGAAGTGATGAAGACAATGGGTGGCACGACAATGATGACGTCATGACGGAAATAAAAAAGTAAGATGTTCAATAATCAGTTTTATACGGAATCCAAGTTAGAGTAGTTTTTTTGTAAAAACCCCTTAAGTAAAACTTTAACGGCGCAAAAATGTCTTACAATGGTTAAAGAACCAATCACGATTGAAGTTAAGACTTCAGTAACCAATCAGGACAAAGGGTTGGGTGCTAATGGTTTGTAATTTAGACATATGGTCTATTTTAGCACTGAGACAGACAATGTGATATTAAAATCGATATTAGATCTTCTAGCTACCTGCCTCCGTAGCCTAGGTGTAGGTTGTGGGTTCGAACCCTGCGGTGACTCGACAAATTAACATTGTTGTTTCCTAGTTGCTAATGGTAATTTGGGCTGAGAACGCAATTGTCTTAAAAGTAAGATAATCCGTGTGTCGGATGGGCGTGTAAAAAGTTGGTCCACCCACCAACCCGCATTGGACCAGCGTGATGGAATACGATCCAATAACCTCTTAATGGAGAAGGTGTGCATTAGGGGAGGCTGATGATGATGAGATATTAGGATTATTACCGGCCGACTGTCACATAATATACGCATGATTCAGCATATTACTCGCATTATAGATTAATAACCTAGATACTGACTGCAGCGCCGTCTGGCGGGCTTATTTGTGAATCAAAACCATTGCTTAATCCAATTAAACACACAAAAACTCATTGAAATCGGTCCAGCCGTTTAGGAGATCGCTATCAACACACGAACAGTGTTATATATAGTAAAGGTGTAGTAAAATTTGCACACAATAGCACACGTAAAAGCTAAGCGTAGAAATTTTAATTGCTTTTGTTTAATTTTTATTTTATTAATCTGTTACTCGTGCGTTCACTTAAACGTATACATATTCATAACACCCTTTTCATATCGTACAGTATCATACAGTATGCAAATTTAGTACAACTGTTATTTCGTTATAATTTTACACGTTAAGATTCAGCACCCTAAAACAACATTTCGTACGTTGTCAAATTCTAGGTAATTTTAATCTAGCACACTGACTACTGAATATATTTAGAACTAGCTTTTGCGACTGTGTTCGCGTGGTAATATAAAAATATAGCTTGATAATAATTCTGTTAGTTTGTTGTGTTTGTGTAGAAAAAATAAGCTATCTTCCAATGAGTCTCGTCAAAATGGAATCCGCCATTCTAGAAATTATGTTTCGTTATTTATATCGGTTTTATATCACAAATGTTACAGACAAACACTACAATTTTTTATTTATATAGATTATTTATAATAATAAGAGTTTAAAGAGATACAATAAGGTAATTACATTTACAATAATCTAGTTACGAGATACAGACATATACCAACTTAATCTGCCCGTGATCATGGATGCTGGAAAGAATCCGAAACGTCGGAAATAAATAAATATATTTAAGTAACGCGAAAAATCCGTAAATTTGTGGATTTGACATGTATAATCTAGTTAAATTGGATTTGGAATTATGAAGTTGACTTCAGCAATTAAGAGGGGTATTTTGTATGGTGTTGATATTATTCTCTCTCCTCAATCCATACCCTCACTGCTAAGGATCGTGACCCTCCTAATGAGTAGATCATGTTTCAAGGTTCCGAAGAGCAAGAATATATGCGCCAAGCAGGGGGCACCGCTGAGTGTAAATAAGCGTTTATGCTCCCGACACAAATATAACAATATATGGCGATCATATATTACTGTTCTTAGAGAATTATAGCCAATATTTAAAAAATACTTTATCTTAAACATTAAAACAATTCCACATAGCTTGATATTTTAATGTACATTTTTAATATGTATTTTAGATTACAACTTAAGGACTTCGAAAGCACAGACGATACAGTGGCCGTTCCGCCAGAAGATGTTGCTGCAGAGAAACACTCACTTTTGTCTAAACTGCAAACATTTGAAAATAAGGAGGAAAAAAACGATGAAGGGTCTGATAATAAAACTAACGACGACTCAAAAGATAACAAGGGAAGCGACAAAATCGATTCGATTGCTGAAAGGAAACGGATCGAATTGCCCAAGATTCCTGTACAAAAAGTTGAAGTAAGTGACACTTATTTCTCACTTGTCTTTAAAAATTTTCTTTTCTGTACTGTCTATAAATTTTTTTTGCCGTGCACCGACTATTTTTCTATTTATTTAATAAACAAGTACGTTTGGTTGGTTTTACTCAAACTCAAAAAAACTTATTATACCAACGAGCTTTTGGACCCTGCAGGGCATACACTATAATAGCAATACAGCCTTTAGTTAACACTTAGCTATAATAAAAAACACATAACTTAAGAATCATATTTCAATGTTATATAATAATGTTACATTGCAATAACACTTATTAATAAAACGTTTGTTAATTCAGCGCACTGTTAACATCAAGATAACGCTATAGACTTTGATAATAAATAAGACATAATGCAACATAATTTTAGGTAAGCGACGAAGAGGTTCGCGCCCGACAGGAATATCTGAAACAGCAGCGGGACAAACTGCTCGCGCTGAAAAAGCAAGTTCGTGAAAAACGTCTAGGAGAAAATGAATCGTCATCAGAAGCGGGAGGTACTTATATAAACTTACTTTTCTGCGATGCTTGTGTTAGCCCTTTTCCCAAATTGTCATGAGTTCGGCTTTTAATCCATTCTGATTCACGTGAACAACAGTTTTTACGCAGTGAAACTGGCATATGACCTCTGTAACCACAAAGGTAAACTGCATTCTAGGGATGGATTAGTTGTCAGTAAATTTGTAAGCACTGACATCCTATAACCATTGCCAAGGATGGTCTATATCAAGATCAAGTTTATATGCCACAACCGACGCATGTATCATCTTACTTTCAAACAGTTTGGTGATCGGTCCTTAATAACCATTAAACGACGATTATTCTAAGTTGTTTCCCGCAGAATTCGAACCCACGTTCACCGGTTTGTAAAGCAAATGTCAATGAAACCACGTACACGGGGACGTTCTATATAATCTTTTAATGTTTTCATATTATAGATAGCACAGATACTAGTCTGGTATTCCCCCTTGCAAAAGGACACTATATTCCCCGCAATTAGTGTTTGACGATAAACTATATTAACCTTAATTTCATCTCTTATTTGACACCAGTATACTTCAAGAACTAAACTAACAAGACTAATAGAATCAAGAAAAATTAAGATTAACACTTCGCGTACTTAAAAAAAATAAAAATTACTAATTAAATTAATTTAAGGATTGTTCATTTAATGAGTACATTTTCATAAGATTTGATAAATTATTCGGTTTATTTAACAATATAGTTTGGTCGGTTATAAATTTGGTATTTTTTTGATATAACACACAAGTGCTCGGTAGTGGCTAAACTATTTTTTTTTTTTACTTTGACTATATAAACGTTTTGCAGCCGGCGAAGGAATGAGCAGGTCACAAAGGCCCACTTCGGCACGAGTGGCCCAAGCGGCACTGAGGGGCAACGCACCGCAACCGCCACCAGACGCGATGCAACTGCGGCGCGCGCTCGCCTCAAAACTGAAGGCCGAAGTTGTCGATACGAAACAATAAAACTTGCACTCGGATGAACAAGCAAACTAAACTCACCTTAAAATTGTTGAAATCATTCTCATTTTCGAATAATATAATGGCGTAACAACTACACGATTCTCTCCTGAGTTCCCTCATAAGTTTGGAGCCATTCTATTGACACGTGACACAGATTCAATGCATATTGTTTATACCGACGCCAAATAAGGTGTGGAATTGTAAACTACGTAACCCATAGCAACGGTGTTGCGTCATGCGTCTAACGTTATCACTGAACTCAAATGTTAATCACTCGCGAATATACGCCAATCACAAGGCACTATATCCGACGCCATTAGGTTGCTATGGGTTAAGATCAAACTTAATCGTAATTCTTGTTAAGTGTCAGTTGTAAAAAAAATAAATAAAAAGCCATAATTCTCGTATTACCTTATATTTATATTGCTTACTTAACTAGTGACATAATAATAATAGCATTATAGTAAGCTTATTTATTTTACACAACTCGCCAATAGGTAAATCTATCTTTTTAAATTTTATTCCGTGTATAAATTAGTTTATGATGGTTCGTCCACCTAGACAGATAAAAAATAGTCATCGTTACAGTCTACCTTCATCTAGAGCTTTCGTATTGTTTGTTGGGGAAATGGGGGCAGGGGAAGGGGGGAGGTTATTTCAAGGAATATAAGATTCGTATTCTAATTGACAGCTATACTCTATTATACACGTGGATGTTTGCAGACACCAAAATAAAGTTATTACATAAAACATCATATATTTACAATCATCTGACAAAAACCATTCCACGTATGTAATAATATTTATTAATTTTTATTTTTTAATTTACTTATCGCCTCGCAAAACTGTGCATTCTCACATTGTCTTAATAGTCGCCACCGTACGACGCGCACAAAAAATAATTAACATACAACACAAGGGAAATAAATAAGCATTTGAGACAATTTAAATGATATACAAATAAAACTATTTAAACAGAAATCACTATATTTAAATATGGACAAAATAACTCTTAGCTTTCTGTTAAAAAATAGAATCCATCCAGTATATATGTGCTATTCAAAAAAATTCGAATACAATTGTATATTTCAATATGACAACATTGGTCAACACGAGCCTGTGACATTCATCCATTTTAAACTTATAGTGACTCCTGTTCAAATGACAGTATGTGTGACTCGTTACATGAAAGTTTTTCGACATGTTATCATAATACATCATTAATTAACAGAGATCAATAGTCAATTTGTCAAATGTATAAAATTGATATGTATCAACTGGGGCAGACACAAATTAGTGAGTGAACAATTCTTGTGGTTACTTGTAACAACAGGTTTTCTAACAGCGCTCACACAACAAAATGAGTAATTCTTCAGCAAAATGTGGTTTAAATATCACTACTAAAATTCACAATATAGTGTGAAAATAATGCTGACAATTAGGTCCAGAAAAAGTTGTGAAACCTTCGAGATAGATGATAGATTCATGCAATTAAATATAATTGTATGTTTTGATATATAATAATAGCCAATAACAATGTGGAATTGATATAAACAATGTAGCATAGTGACATTGAAGTATGACACTTCTTAATGTGTATTCTCACTCAGTTGCTGACATACTAACAACATGTCAATATGAAAGCTGAATAAAAGTATCTTTTATGTTTTTAATTGTATACAACAATTCAATCTTTATATGGCTCATTCATATGTTTTTTTGAAGAAATCGGTGTCGTTTATTTTAAGGAGAAATTATTGTAAATTTTGTCTTATTAATAGTAAAACAATCTTGAGGACGAATTGGCAAAGTAATTAAATACTAACTAGCAAAAAAAGCCATCAAAGAAAATTTGAGTTTATTTGACTACTATATCAAAAGTAAAAATTTTGCAATGCAATATTTAGTTATATGCAAATACTTTTGTTGTGCACAATTACACTTTGTATATTTAACATCAATAAATTCATGTTTATTACATTACCGAAGGTATTGATTGTGTTTATAGACCCTTGATGTGGTTTTATTTATTTCAATTGCACAAAACAGGATTAGTACTGTAATATCTTATACCTTTTTAATGTTAATGTTTCATGTACTCAAGTCGCCTCAATAGCGACACTTTTCTTTATAGAATTCGTTCTTTGAAAAGACAACCATAAGCAAGCCAGATTATCAATGCTAAAATTATTTTAAATCAACACTATTTTTGCATTATCTAAATCATTTCAACAATCGCATTGATGCAGTTATTGTTTTCTTGTAGCAATTAAATTTTAATAAAATTACCAACACCCAAAATAAAAAAGAAATGACAAACGGGAGTGGCGTCATAAGCAGAGTATTGTTATTGGCGGTTATTAAAAAGTGTCTGACAAGCAAAGTCACCTCCACCAATGATAATATAACACCATGACAAGGTATCATAAATCATCCATTTACATTACTTTGTTTATGAACAAAACAAACAGCAACACATCTTCACTATTCGTTCGTTTTTATGCATTATTAATGACTTAAATGGCAGCAGCGGATAAAAAAATTACGTTCAGAAGAACTTTGTATCGAAATCAGCACATGGGTATTCATCAAAACGTTTTTTATTTATCTTATTCAAGGTTATACTACAAACATAACTTTTAGCATCTAACGAAAAAATCTTCCATCAAGAAAATCATAGAAACACAATTAAGCGACGGAGGTCATTCAATAAATACATTACCGTGGACGAGTATTACGATTTAGTTTATTCACTTTGTGCAAATGCAATATTGAACAAAAATCATCATACACTTACTATGTAAGTGGTACTAGACAGAGTTCACACGATTCTAAACGTCGCCAACTTGGGACTGTCACATTAAATATTTCTATATAAAATCTAATGTTATTTACAAAGTACAGACAATAAAAACTACAGAATTAAAAAGAGAGTTCATTAAATTATATTGGATCTCGATCCTTTATCACATACTCGTTGCATTTTGCGGATCGAAAAGAAAAACTAGGGCAATGGGACAGTAATGGCTGGTTGTTGACGGATACTTAACTCACAGGTTAGATAGAGATCGAGAAATTGTTTAATATAGATACCACAATACAATAAAAACAAGAGGCATAAGGCTATGGATCCCGTACATAAATCCAAAACCAATAGACCAAATAGTACTCAATAAATCTAATACATACCTATTTATAGAATGAAAAAAGATGTTTGAGGGATCCATATCAATATGCATTAAAGATTTTTTGTTAATTTAAAAGATACAATGATTTTAATCAAGAATAAATATAGGCAAGCTTCTAAGAGGGAGAATTTGAAATAAATGAAGCATGATTTAGTTTTCATATAATACAAAGTGGCCAAATAATTAATGACATATTATAGCAGAGCCAATTAAGATACAGTATCCAAAATATGATGTGTAATATACATATTACACAACATTTCTGTCTAATGTTAATGAGTTTAATATCTTATTTAGCAACAACTATTTGACAATAATGTCTATGTACTGACCAACACTTCTGTTTTCTACCAGACACAGTCTTTGACTAAAAGAAGCAAGGTGTGTTAATAAATTGTTAGTCAGATATAAAAATAATAATTAACCCAGGTACAGATTAACTAATTCTACTTTAAAATGTTACAAAAATAATCAGAGTGAGCAACAAAGGCAAATTTATGATAATGAAATAAATACTTTCTTGTTATTGCTGTTTGGTTTTAGTTTTTTAATGTAATACTGATATTGACCTCACCTTGGGTATTTTACTCAAGATATATCAATAAATAATAGTAAGTGAAAAAAAACAACAGTAAGTGTTATCACTACACAAATACTGACATATTTTGTATTATCAATACACCTAACATGTTTTAATATTAAATTTAATCACTTAAGGTATATTAATAATGAACTAATAACATGCTTGTATTAAGTCACCATTGCTATCATTTCAACAAGGAAAATTCTCCCTTTAGAAGCTTTACATGCAAGCTGGAAAAATGCAAATTATTGCGCGATAAATGACACAAGTCACTGAAAACACATAGCTATCACATTCATGCACTATTAAGATGTACAGAAAAATCGTCAAACAATTCATGTGAGTCATCATACAGACAAACCTTAAAAAAATTACTACCAGACAGAAACTAATTAAATAAATTCTATTTGTGATCGAATAGAAATTTCGAAATACAATAACACACTACTCAGTAGCAATTCCACAGCACATCGTAGGACTTTAAAAAAAATGGTCACATGTTACTCTATTAACAAACTAAATAGTTTAATTTTTCTCTACATCAATATAAATACGTACATATTTTTACACCTCCATTACGCGGCCACGTTGTTGCCTCACGCCTAGCATTATCCATAATATATAATTTTGTCGAAAAACGGAATAATAACCCACACGGAAGATTCTTTGTACTTTTTTTTACTGTGATTACACTTAATTGGGATAGTAACCTGGGCGTCGTTAACACGTCTACAGCACACTCAACATAAACGACATTACTCATTATTCTAAGTTCCGTTATCATCTGTCTAAAAACTACACATGTATGACGATTCATACGCTAACCAGTAATTGGACAACACCAGTGTGGCATCCCTATTTACATGTAGACGGCGATCACCGGACGTGCGTCGTCGTACCGTAGAAAAAAAAGAAGAGCACGGCATCCGGCGCGGATCCAAGATGGCCGCCGAGCCGACGCGACCGGAAACACATACATATATCGTACCTGCGACTGTGACTATGGACGCGACTGTACACCGAACGCCGACACCAGTACTGGTGGCTTCGTGGGCCTTCTTGATTCGCTGGACAGTCGTGCACAGAGCGAGGCGTTGGGGACTTTATATTCCTTGAAACTTGAAATGTCACGTTGGGGGCACTACGCCAGGCGGGGCCGTTTGGCGTCGCGCTCTTCGCTCGTGCCGGAACCGCTGCCCCACTACTGCTGCCCCCCTCCTCATCCTCGTCCGAGTCGCCGTCGTAGTCGACGAGCCCCTATTGAAGTAATGCTCATTAGTTAAATATAATTTGTATAACGATATGATAACTACAGCCGAGTGAGATTTTAAATGTTGACAAACCAACCAAATGATATTAATATAATTTTCTATAATATATATTCTATATTTTATAATTTAATGAAGTTAAGTTATTCACACTATACCACAAATAAAAGCGGCGCAATTTATTTAATTTGCATTATCTGCCTCTAAACTTAAGAATGATGAAGAGATAAAAACTAATTAGATAGGATAAAAGACAAATGGAGTTAGAAAATTTAACAAAATCTGTAGAAAGACTTGTAATGTGAAATTCTTTTTTTGACACTAGCAAATGATTTTTTAGTGAACATAAATCTTCAATAGTATAGCCAACATAGAATCGAGGTAAATATATAAACATAGTAACCCATAGCAAAACAAAGTGGCGTCTAAAATATGGTGTTATTAATATTTCTCTGTTACTTACACTGACATTTGACAGTGAATGCTAGATGTATGACGCCGCTCTGTTACTGTAGGTTACTTCGTTACCATTTATTCTACAAATTGGCTAGATTATAAGGAAAATTTCTTAATATTATCACATCAGTGGCCACATTTTGATCAAAACTTGTTATTGGTACATTGAAACCTGTTTGTTTGTAAACACTTATCCCTCTATCAGCTTTCACATACTCTCTAAATATCACACAATATAACTGAAATATGGAGGACATTCAGAAAACAGATGCAAAAACGTCACTACTTCCTTGCATAGGAAAATTATGTTTATATGCAAAAGTGGTGGATCAAAAGGTATTTAATTATTTGACACTTTAAGCACTCATCATGTACTTATGCGGATAGCTTGATAAAAAAGTTGTCTATCAGTCTGGAAATATGAAAATTAGACAGCATCCTTTTTTTCTTGTAATTACTAGCACCTAATGTGGTACAAATACAATTTCTATTAAATATCAAATAATGCTTTTCTTTGAATCACTAATTAAGTTTAATAAATTTCCCTTAATAAAACTAGTGGATGTATTTTTACAAATAAGTAAGACAATAACAAGACCCAACATCAGATTGCATGCTGTGTACTTAGCAAGAAACCAAAATTTTATAGCTCTAAAATAGGTATTGCATAATGTTCAAAATAAAAACACACACAGATGCATTATCAAAGAGATTAAAAACATGGAATCTAATAAGGGAGTTTTTACATGACATAGCATTCACAAGCAAATAAGACCTGGACATTAAAAAATGACAAAAAAGGTATAAAGTCAAACTCTAAAGAAGCCTAAATGTAACCCATCTTATTGATCATATGTCGCTTAAAGCTTGACGCTTAAAGGCAGAAGCAATATATCAAAGTTAAACATGACATAGAGTTGTTATAAAATAGTTGCCAATATGAACAACTGTTTGCAACAAGTTGTTGTGAATCTACACCACAACATGTTGCCAATGTAGGGCTTTGTTATTTGTTAATTGTCACTCAGTCATGTTGTAACTTTATTGGAATGGGTTACATTGTTTAGATTAATTTTACGTTATCTTTGGCACAGGTGTAGTTTTATATTAAATGTTGTTTTTGTAAAGTCCAGGTATTATTCGGCTGTGCTTTTATTAATGTCATGCCATTGTAATAGGTAAAATGAGATAGAACCAATAAAGAAATCTGAATTTAACAATACTTATTTGTCAATCCCATTTCATAAGTTGTGAGTACTTATAAAACTATCACCTAGCAGAGAGCCAGTAATGAGGACTCTATAATTATACTACTTGATATGATGTTAAAAAATATATTTCTTTATTGGTTCAAGTGTGTGAATCTAAACTGGGATCTTCATTCCAAGCCTAAATCAATGTCTTCCAATAAAAAGTAAAATAAGAGTACTTAAATCCCATTGAGGTTTATCAAATAATTATGGATCACATAAGACATACAATTGTAAACAGGTATTTAATTTATTTAATAATTGTGATACCCCGTATTTTTTTTTAAATGGTTGTTCTTACACCAGGCCTAATCATTTATAAAAAAAAAATAATATAATGTCATATATTTTTTATCCAAGTTCTTCCAAATTACATTAAGTTGAAACCTCAATATGATCAAGTTATTCAAAATCACTTCATACACGGTTTGTTCTAACAACGTTGACCCCCCCACAGCTAATGGTAGAGCAGAGGTGTGGGAACTAAAAGTTTACCTTATTGAGTAATCTGGTCGAGGATACCTGAACGTCGGTGTGCGTTGGCTTGCTGGCGACCGTCGTGCTTAGCAGGACCCGACTGGGTCCGTTTACCGTTTCCGTGTTCGAGCACACTTTCTTGTCCACTATTTTTCCTGAAACAAATATATAATTACATTATAACACTTATAAGACTTGGAATTAATGTAAACAAAGTGACTGAGTTAAGACTGATGACAACAAAGTGGCGTCATCCATCTAGCAGCCTCATTTGATAAATCATTACTATCTTGGTAAAGATTCAATAAGTATGCAACAGGAAATAAATAACAAGGCCATGTGTATACCCCACACTGCACTGCAATTGCTACAGGTTACATTTTTTAAAGCAACTCCACAGCAATTTTCCTAAATTATCATGGTGTCGGCTTCTAACCCACCCACATTTACTTGAATATCAGTTTTTACACAGAGCGAAGGGCCTGTAACTTCTATAACCCAATGGGTTAACTACATTTGATCAAGGAATTAGTTTTCAGCAAATTCGAAGACGCCCTATAACGCCTGCCAAACATGATCTCGACAACCGTGACCGACCACTTGGGCACGAATGCACCGTTGTGTCACTGGAACGCCTCAGTAGTATGACTTCCACGCACAGACGGTGAGTGGACCACACGGCAACCACGGGTTTACTGCGCGTTGTCAACGTGTACACGTCTTGCATTTTCTTTATTGAGTCCATTGGGAGTTTCCAAAATTTGAGGTAATGCAACACTAGTATGAATTGTTATCGAACTACACGGTAAATCATGAACTAAGTGGTGTGTATTCGGTCACAACGAGTGGTCCACTGGTTAACGAGGCGGCGTCCACCTGTTGCCAACGAACGCGCCCGTGCCACAAGGCGGTGCCAAGTGGGACTAGCCCTAATGAGCTATGATTGGCATAGCTCATTAGGGCTAGTCCCACCTTATAATATAATCCAAAAACTATACAAATACATTAAATTGCAGTATCAGCTTATAATATTAAATAAACCGTTTTTGAATGAGACAGTGATATATAACCAACACATCACAGTTGCACACAACTGCCTCCGTAGCCTAGTGGTATGGGCGTGTGCTTTAGAAACCGGAGGTCGTGGGTTCGAATCCTGCGGGGACGCAACAAATTTTCATTGTTGTTTCCTAGTTGGTTAGGGCATTTGGGCCGATCACCCAATTGTCTGAAAAGTAAGATGATCCATGCGTCGGATGGGCATGTAAAATAGTCGGTCCACCCACCAACCCGCATTGGACCAGCGTGGTGGGATACGGTCCAAACCCCCTAATGGATAGGGGTGTATTAGGGGAGGCCTATGTCCAGCAGTGGACTAACAAAGGCTGATGATGTGATGTGATGTGACATCACAGTATATTTAACAATATTTTTTTTTTAAATTGTGTATATCTGTCCATCTATTTGTTCTGGGTTAGCTGTGAAATGGCTGGTTTGATTTTAATAAAAACGAGAGTAACTCAGGTTACTTTAAAAAATCTACCACTACCAGGCGGGCAACTTCTAGTCATCAATAAAACTTCTCACCGATCGCGTCCAATGCGTGATGGGCGTGCGGCTGTGCGGCGTCGAGCGGCGCGTCGTCGTCCAGCTCGTCGTCGTCGTTGAACCACATCTCCTCCTCGTCGTCGGGCGTGCGCGCCTCGCGTCTGTAGCGCGTGCGCAGCAACGAGGGCACCACCGCCTCCGCCACCGCCACGCTGCCGCTCACTGGAACGATTCATTGATCCACCGTTAAACCATCGTACAATCACACAAAAATATCTTAATTCACTTATTTGTTTTCCCAAATTATAATCGGGTCGGCTTCTAATCGTTCCAGATTTAACTGAATAACAGTTTTTACGCAAAGCGACTGGCGTCTAAACTCTAAAACTAAAAGGGTAAACTGTAGTTACACAAAAATATATCATTGCATAACTCCCTCCTCCCTTTATAGTCTAGCTAGCGCTTTTGAAATCAGTGGTCGTGGTTTCGAATCATGCGCGGATTCAACTACCTGTCTTAGTGTTTTCCTGGGTGGTTAGGGTTCAGGGGTTTTCTGATTACCTGTACAGTAAAATGAACCATGCATCGGATAGGCATGATCAAATCTTATTTATGTCAGCTTAGAAATTAATGTGTTACAGAGCTATAAATACAAAATTGGAAAAGTCACATCTTACTTTGTTAATATGGCTAACCAATATACATACATTAAAATGAATCAAAGAAAAGATAATCAATGTTTAATTTTACTTTGCGAATTAAAATGACGAGACGAGGAAGGCGTTTGTTTCATGTTTGAGAGCTACCATGCCCTTTAAACCCAAACACAGTGAATTTTTATTGGCGGCTTCCAATATTTAGAAAAATAAGTAATATATAGTATATTACATTTTTGCAATTTAAACATGAATTAGGCAGTATAACTTAGTTTCGTTGGTATTGGTGTCGTTTTAGTCATATTTCAACAGCTACTAGTAATGTTCTTCAGAAAATATTTACATGACGCTTTAATGAAATTGATTAATAAATTAGTTACCCACCTCTATCCCTTTCTTTTAATTTGTCCTGATGTTGATCGTATCGCGTCTTTAAAGCTTTGAACGTTTGTACATATTCAACATCCTCCAAGATCTTGCCATAGTTCTCCACAACGTGCGAACAGAGTAACTTAATGTCCTCCAACTTGATGAACTCAAATAACTCTAAAATTGCCGAATCTAATAAGTTGTATCTGGAATTGAAAAAAAAGTCTTGTAACACCACATAATTATAAGTACTATTCACATTCTTGAGGGAATTGTGTCTTGTGGTTACTTTTATTTGTACAAGTATGGAAATTATTTTAAAAAATAATCGAATTTAAACAGTTTCGTGCTTAGATAAACAAATCATCATAGACTAGATATACAGTTTTTATTAGTAGGTTAGATTTAAATAAATCAATCTGTTGCGATATTATTCATATATATAGCCTAAATTTGCTTTAATATAATTGCATATACAACAATATAATAACTATATACCTATGTATATAATTGTTTAGATAAAACAGACTCGTATTTTTTGTAAACAAACTAATTGACATTGCCAAGAAATAATGACATCAAGGCTAAATTGGGCTCAAATACAATACAGTAATCCCCCTATAACGCGATACCCTTATATAGCGTTTTCATATAACGCGACTTCAATCCTCCGAGTATTTCCCCATATAACGCGGGGATTTCCCGCTTATTTTTTACTTTACTGTGAAATTTATATTGATATGGATACACATACAGTACATAATAAGTTTCGTGTACCTTTACAATTGTGTCAATTGCGTTATAAAAAGTTGATTAGTTATTAAAAAAATGTGTACAAGATATAAATTTTTTTGCAAAGATCCTCCTCCAGACTGATTCACTCATCAGTCTTTGGTAAGCTTCATCTAACACACCAGCTACCTAATTCGCGGGAAGCTACCTTCTCCAAGAACTAGGTAGCCGACACTTTTTGCTAAAAGTATAGGCATTTTTAGTGTCTCCTAAGGATCGTCGACAAAATGGGGACTGTTTTAATCGGTTGCTGGGGGCGTTGAGAACCTGGAACGCGGGTGTACTTTGCGTACCGGGTGTGTGTGTTTTAGCTCCGCTAAGCGAGGGCGAACTAGGTTGTTCGTATGCTACTATCCCTACTACCGTGGTGTGGTGGGGTGGGGTCGGATATACATTGAGCTTTATTATGAAAATAGCGTTAAAAGATTAAGGTAATGAATCATTATTTATAACGTGTTACACGAGGTCATACAAACCGCGTTTAATAGGAGTATTCCTATGACTCGAAAAAGATTGACCGCGATATAGTAGGGTTACTACATATGATATACAACATTTGTCATTTCACTTACCTGCCATTATTTCTAAGAAATGCGTCTATAACAGGCGCAAATAGGTTTCCCTTTATTATGTATCTGTTATAGTAATCGTCCTTCAATGCTATTATTCTCCTCATAAACCTCAACGCTCCGAGCACCAAGAAGGTGTGTGTTGACCTCATGAGCACCAAAATACGACGCAGTAGATCCTAAAAATAGCATAACATCAAATCAACTAGTCAATAAATTTAATCCATATGACTAATTAAAAAAAGATGTATATCTTGGAAGCAACATAAAATATATATAAAAAACACGGTTATTCGTAAAAAATAGGTAATTAATGGCATAATAAAACCCTATTAAAATAAGGGTAAGTCAGTTAAAACATTTGAGAACTACTCCATTATATTAAATAAAAAGCGTAAATCAAAATTTCTTTTATATCTCTCTTTGTAGTTTATACTTTTGTTAATTGATGCAGTAAACTTTGTATTTTAACAAAAAAAGCGCAATTTTTGACATAACAAGCCCATACTATAAATTTATTGTCGTTCTAACTTTACTAACATTTTGACTGTAACAAAACACAAACTATTACTTTGGTTTTAGCAAAGTAATAAAATACCATGCAGTACTTTTATTAAAAAAGAAAATTAAGCCACTTTTAAGTAATTTTATCATATTTGTCGTAGTAATTACTTACACTAACCTTGTTCAATATACACGTCTTGATTTGGTAAGTGTGATGTTCGACACAGAACGCCAGGATCTCCAACACTAGCCCCAATAGTTGCACCGTGCGGTAATCCTCCTTCGGGGGATTCTCACTAGTCGTGTTCGCTAATAGCGGTGCTGAAAATTTAAAGGGCACAATTGAGTAAAAATTCTATTTCTTATTGCCTACCAAGGCAGACTAGGAGACAAGCCACCTAACGGAAAGTGGTCATCAACGCTCATGGACATAGGCAATACCAGGAGTATTACTAATTCGCAACTATTGTGAGATATTGCATGTTACGTCTAGTTTGCACAGAAAACACGCTGCATACGGTGCCCTACAAATCGGAACGCGGTAGTGTTTTCAAACAACTATACGGCAGAAATAGGCACCACTTTTAATTTATTTTTTATACTAAATAAATCAGATGTAAACCAATTTCTTTTATGTAAACATAATTTTTGTGATATTGCACTCTACACCAGAGCAAAATATGACCTATAATAGTAGCTAGTGTCAACCTATAAGGCCACTAAAGTAGAAAGCATTCTGATTCAACACAATCAGAGAGGACAAGATTGTTTTTAATGGCTCTGATATAGGAAAATCTATATTTTGATAACTGTTTACGTAATAAATATGTGATATATAAACCATGAACAATTTTTAATAATTTGAGGAATGTTTTACAATCTTAGCTACCTATTTAGTGACATCGCTAAATAGGTGCTTCTCAGATCAGTGGCGACTTTATCCGAACGGTGGTACAGTTTTGACGATCAATAAGTGAGTGTATTGTTACTATGTTGAGTAAAATATTTGAATCTGAGTTTTACGGTTAACAAGAATTATAAACAATATTCGATGTAAAAATACAATTGAACTCTACTCACCTATAAGAGTTTGTATACTATGCTTATAAAAGAAGTTAAGGAAATCCGCCTTTTCGCTTTTGTTCACCGAGGCAAGCATGCTCTCCGGATCAAGCAGGATGCGGAGGACACCCATTAACTGGACCGCACCACCCAGGTCTGGATCTCTGTCCGTTAGCAATTGCGCTATTATAATATTTAACAACATTTGCTCCTGTAATGAAAATTGTACAACACATCAATAATGAACATAATAAAATCAAATTACTTCTTCTATTAAATAAGGTGCCATCTTTTACTAATATAAAGTAAAATGTGATACTAAAGTTATTGAATAGAAACCACAGGAAGAAGCCTCGGAAGACGTCTAAACAGGTGGACCAACAATCTAGTGAAGGTCACGATAAGTCATTGGAAAGATGTCTATTCTTTTATAACTTGACGGACTTCTCTGTTCAAGATAAATATAACCTTCAAAATCATATGAGAAATATGTAAGCACCATAATCATTACTTATGTCAAAAGTAAAGCTATCTTATTGGTGTAATGTTCTGACGTTATGATTAATTCCACACCCTTCCTAATATCTGTAGGTGTTTGTCTTGTAGATGTATGTTTGTGAACAATACATTTATACAGTTTAGAGTCAAAAAATGTGAAATTTATATATACAAGACACCAAAGTCGAGAAAATGTTCGACTCACCGTTGGCGGCAATACAGAATAAAGAATGTTTTAAAAAATTTGAGGTGGGAAATTTGTCTTAAAAGGTGACAAAATTGACGTAGCAATAGTTCATAGTGTAGTATCATACATAACACTGTTCTAATAGAAAAGTGCCTTTAAATATCATACAGTAAGGAAACTGTAATTATAATACACTACATACAATGCCATTTTATAGCTATGAGTTACACTGCTTATATCAATACCATCTCATAGGCCTAGGTACAGATTATATATTTTTAATAATAACAAATAAATTCAAAGAGGTTACTATCCCAAAAAAGAAAAAAATAACAAGAATGTCTAGTAACTGTAAAAGGTATCTGCAACTTACCTCTTCTGTGTTGTTTGCTTGCTGCAACGTGTAATCCCTCACAACCGACGGTGAAAACTCTACAATATACGTTAGGATGTCTATTGAGGCAGTCTTCGTCTTCTGATCGTCTATACTTAGTGTTATTTCTAACGCTGGCAGGATCCCCAATGTAACTAGAGTTTTATAAAAAGCGTCTTTGTCTTGTGGCTGCAAGTTTTGTGAAAAATTACAAAATTCCTTTAAAAATAGCACAAGGTCCCGTCTTTTATTATTGGAAGTCTTATCGTCCATTAATAACTTAAAAAGGTCCGACAGAAACTTGTCATCTTCCTCTATAAGTTTCACTATTGTTACCTTATTAAAAAATATAAAACTTGACAGTGTACTCAACAGGTTGTCCTCGAAAACTGTCGGAGTTGGTAATACAATGTCTTGGATGTACTGTACTCTATACGTTTGGTGAATCTTCGATAGCAACTCTTGGTTCTTTATAGGAATGGCCTCACGGAACTTTGCAAGATCCTTTAAGTATTCCCTGTGCTTTTTGGGTTGCGGTAAACTCGGATCGTATTCCAAACATCCAACGACGTCAAATATAGTGTCGTCCGCGAACATTGTGTCGAAAAGTGTGTTTTTATTGAGGAGAAATATGCTTTTGAATATCTCGTACAGGTGATGAAGCCCTTCTATATTTTCAATGTCTTCGCACATACGAAAGAGGTTCAATAGTTTCTTTATGTAGTGCTGGCTTTCCAATGCCGTCGCCAATTTGTCCTTTCTCGCGGGTGATACCAAACAACTGTTCACTAGCTCGCTAATGTCTTCCAAACGGCCCATCTCGCACGCGGGCAGCTCCACTGGTTGTACGCTATCCGACATTTCATCGAATCGCTCATCCTCCGATTCCTCCACAATATCCTGTGTTATCTCAACTGACGGATCTTTGCCCTGGACCTGAGAATATTGACAAGTCATATTTTTACAAGCCGGAAGCTACATAATCAAAGAAAATATAGCATTCAATAAAAATAAAATAACTATATATTTAAACTTGAGACTGTTCACATAATATAGATAAAACAGCGAATAATACCAGACATATTTTCTCCCATATTTCATCGCAGCCAGCTTTTTCTTGAAAACTCAACGCCAAGTCGAAATTGTCACCTTCCGACCACACTATTAACGTGTCCTGTTGCTTCTGGTACGCCGTATCGGGTTGTATTTTGCTCTCCAATAAAAGGGAACCATCGGACTCCGCTCTCACTAACAACGATGTACCTTTCAATCTCTCTACATAACATGATGAGACGTGACCAGTTCCTCTGTCGTCCCATTGCCGGTCGGCGTTCAGAGCGTAAAGCTTCACCCTTCGTCTAGTGTCAGTCATGATAGTCAATACACCTATGACTATGTATACAATTAACAAATCAAGTATTACGGCGCTAAACTAATGCACCCAAATATATTTCTATTTAACTCCCATTTGAATGAAATCATGTGCACTGCTGTAACAACAATTGAAATAATTAAACATCACAAAATATATTCACATCGACTACCTAATTGCAGTAATTACACCCTGTCATGTAATAAAATTTGGGCTGAAATTTAAACCTCATTCAAACGAAACCGAACTGTTTACAAATTACCAATCAGTTAAGGACACACGCGAAATATTTAGAAAGGATTTTTAAACTTGAAATGACAATGGGTCGCAAATTTATCGGAAATCACAAACAAAACAATACAATTGTAAGCCTTTCACTTCACTAAAAGCACTTAAAAAATAATAGAAACTCAAATTACATACATTTAATTACGTCGTTATGTTTCCAAAAACAGTATATTAACCAAATTACACATTACAGAACCGTCCTATTGACGTACCTTCAAAATAGTACAACATCAGATATCGCCATATTGGATTCACAACAACGCTTCGAAAACGGGGTTCTCAAATCAAAGCTAAAAGGGCGGTAAATTCAAATTAAGTTCATAGGCAACTTAATTTTTTGTTGTTTTTAAACCACAATTTCCAGTTAATAGAATCACTAACTACACTTAACGTTCAAATGGCTAAAAATCACAAAATTAAAAATATTTTTTTAATTAAGTTAATAAATTGTAAAATTAAAAAAGCATTTTGCCGTAATTTTAAAAGTGACAACTCTATATAATGTTTGACCAATGAACCTCATCGTTAATCACCATGAACCAATAGTAAGAAATAGTTAATTTGATATTTGTATATAGTTGCCAAAAATAAAGTTGGGTTCTGACTACTTTCCAAAATGCATTCAAATAAAATTATTAATTAGTAAATCAGCTATGATTGGAATTTGCTTCGGAAATTGGTAGTAGAGAGAATAGAAAATATGTGGGTTTTTAAAATAAAATAGTAGTTTTCATTGTCTTCCATTGACTTTTGAATAATATAAATTTAGAATATTAGAAAATAGATTTAGAATAAACATTAAGGAATATGGTATTTTATCAGTATCGTTTAAAATCTAACTATGTATAATCTATTATAATTTTTTTTGTCAACTCAACTCAGTTGAGTAAAAATGTATAAATAGATAAGTATAATAACAGTATTATAAAAAACATTATTTAAAAAAGGCATTGGACGTGTTTTACGCAAATTCTACCATACTATAGAACACTATTTATCTCTAAAAAAATTCAAGTTTTATTTTTTATTGTTATTAGGTTACTAAAGAAAGTTATAATTATATATACAATGCGATTTATAAAAAGATGATTAAATAATTGCATAACAAATTGTTGGTTTTAAGTAATTAAAATATAACAAACTATACAAATCGAATAGAATACTAAGTTAGTTAAGGCTGAACGCATCGCGTTTATGCTGCCATTTGGTGCATTCTGTCATTCGTTGATGTTATTGAATAAAGATTTGTTTTAATACAGTCTTCAGTTACAAACAAATTTATTTAAACTAGAGTTATTAAAAAATTACCTTGTGATATTTAAATAAGTGTATAAAAAATAGCGCAAAATGTGCTGTGAATCATCCTAAACGTAATGTAAGAAATCTACTTTTTAATCTTATAGTTTATCTACTTTTATTTGTATTTCACAGCTTGTTTTGATATGAAGATTAGTTACTTCTAAGAACGGTTATACAAATATATCCAGTTTTTTAGCTACTATTGTTTTCTTGGAATATTAATTATTTGTATTTTTGACAGATGTCACGGTAATTGTCATTGTAGTATAGGAATCTTATCGTATGTATAATAAACATGCTGTTTGTTATTCAAACAAAACAGTTATATTACACACTTATATCTTTTTTTTCAGTATGAAGCAAAGGGACCAATTTAATCCAATTGCATTTTACTATTATTTACTTGTTAAGGTTGTAAAATGAACACAGCATGTCTTATTTGAGCACTTCAGAAAATGTGGGGTAAGTATTATGTCTAATTACTTATTTTTACAATAAAAATTAAACCAAATAGTAGTAAACAATTAAGCCTGAAATCGTGAAGATTAACTACAAATTTTTCATTTTCTAGTTTCAGTAATATTACCCAAAACATATCAGATGCAAGTTGTGCATCTCAATATAAAATGGCAGTCGAAGGAGTGTCCGGAAACTGTGGTAGTGAAGTGAATATGTTCATACATGACAGTTCAGGGGACGAGCAGACGTACATACCACACCTAAGTGATAATTTTTTCCAAAGCAAATTTAAAATCGATCCCAACGAATTTTATACCTTTCAAGACTCAGACGTAATTGCTAGTGAAATAACAGTAAGTCACACAGAAGACAACTTCATCTTCTCAGAGAGTGGTGATGTAAAAAACAAATTACTTGATAGCCCCAACAAAGATATAGATCTAATAGGTGTACTTTCAAATGGAGACATTAAGGAAGAAATTGAGGATACGAAAAATGGACACTTTCCTTTGACAAGTAATGTTCATCCGATGTAACTAAAACTAATAAGACAAATGCCAAAGTTGCGAATGCTAAGAATCAATTTTTCTCCGGTAAGGAGCCTAGAAGTAAATGTATACCGGATGTCCGACGTCAAAATGCAAAGGTTCAAAATAATGTCACTGCCCCATCTCACAACATTAAAGTCAGTATTAATAGTGTTAATTCAAACAATGTTAAGTCAGTTTCGAATGCAAAAATATTAGGACCGGAAACTTTTTTGGATGTTTTCAAGAGGGAGCAAGGTGTTACGGAAGATGCTGCAGTGACTATTAAAACGGAACCTGTAGTTGCTCCATCAATAAAGATCCCAACACCAATAAGTAAAAAACCATCCACGGGAAAACAAGCTACAATAGGTAATTGTTAATAGATTTTATATATAATTTAATTGATTATTACTTTATTGATAATAGAAATTTATAATATAAGTATTATAAAATCAAGTATTTCATTCTTAATATCACAATAAATCTCTAAATTGAATAATTTACGCATTATATATAAATCAATAGTCATGTTAATGAACAAATAATATTTTTTTTAGTAAAAGCACCACAATCTAAAGGAAAGCGTGGAAGGGGGCCCACTGTGCATGAAGCTTTGCAACGGATACCTGCTCAGAACAAAGTAATTGCATTATCAAATACGTCATGGCATGCACCGGGAGAAGATTTGTTTCAATGCGGACCATTGGATGGGAAAAAGGCAAATGCATTCATACATGTTGAAAGCAGTAGTAGTGATGATGACAACATGCCAGATTTTGGTAAGTTTGAGCTTCTTGGACATAAACATTATGTATATAATATCATTTTAATAATACCACATACCAAAAAAAATACTACATGCTAATTAAAAAACAGCATATTATATTATCATATACAATAAGTTGCATATTTTTTTAAACATCTAAAGAATAAATAATTTGTCTATAGTTAAGTGTAAAAAGATTTTTCTTACAATAATAGACAGTTAGATGCTTTAATAAATACAACACCATCTCGTGCTAAAGCAAGCATAACATGTTCCGTAGATATAAAATCAAAAAAAAATTATGAAATCAGCTCAAGTAGCTGATATAAAAATTATCCAAAATTAACTAGTCCCATCCTTTTGTTTCACTGGCATGGTTTGCACATATTCTTGCTATATATGCATTAATTTTTTTATTATATTGTAAATAATTTTATAAATTATTGGTGATAAGTAATTCTGATGTATAGGGTTTATCATTGTAAAGCTCATTATCATCAGCCTTTGTTAGACCACGGCTAGACATAGGCCTCCCCTAATGGATGTCTTCTCCATCAGGTTTGATTCTATTCCACCTCACTGGTTCAATGCGGGTTGGTGGGATACAATCAAAGGTGTTCTTTTATTACATTAACAATGTTAGTATAGTAGAATATGTTATATAGACACATGCTCAGACAAAAAGAAACTATAAAAGTTGGAGTAAAAACTGTACTGCTACTGAAAATGGTCACTTCTACTTTACCTTACACAACATTATATAAGACTGATTTATCATCATAAGCCTGTATTAGTCCACTGCTGGACATAGGCCTCCCCTCATGCATGCTTTCTCCATCTAGGGGTTTGTGGACTGTATCCTACCACGCTGGGCCAATTTGTGGGTGCAGTGACTTTTTACATGCCCATCCGAAGCATGATTAATATTTTATAAGGCAGATTTTTGTTCCAACTACTCATGTTAAATATATATCTAACATGAATTTGTTTAAAGTGGGTAAACATATGAAACAAGCTGCTGTAAAAACATTGTAATAATCAACATTGTCACATGTTAAATAACTAGGTAAACTATTTTAGAGAAAATTAAAAGAAACTATAGTAATATTCTAATGACATTTGTATTGGTCAATTACTATGTCATCATCTCTGACGGAAATAACAAATAGCGGTATGAGTTTGCATAAGTAAAGTTTGACTTTATATTTTTTGACGTTGCGACGTCTTATAAATGGGTTCAAGATTGGGAGGCACTCTCGAATACTGTCTCACAGCGCCGCTCACTTAACACTCTCCATAAGCAACCATAAGAGAAAGTGAGCGTTGGCCTGCTTAAGTGAAAGAGTGACAGAGAAAGAAAGAGAGGGTCATGCTTACCGGTTCATGCCTTATCTCTCTTACTCTCAAGTGTTCTTACCACCGGAGTAAACAAATAGTGTCTGTATTCATATTTACATGTGCAAGTAAATTGTCAACTGACTGTGTAGTGAAAATGTGAAGTTAGATTTGTCAATTACATCGATCAAAACAATAAAGTTAAATAATTTTACACTGATATTTGTACATGATAAAATATGATTGATTAATTAATTTGAGTGAATAGGTTATCTTATAGTAATGTTATGTTGAATAAAAATATTTTGTCACATATAACTTTCGACCGTATACCGATTTTACGGCGAACCAATTTTTTAATACAATTCCAACACCCATGTGGCGATGTAATGTCCTCAACCTAAAAGTGATGGGCAACAATGAATTTGGTATCACAATTCATACATAAAAGTTAATATAACTCCATTGGCCATTTAGTTTGTGATTAAAAATATTTATTAGCTATTTTTGCTTAATTATTTTTTTATTTGCGCTTTTTCAGCTTCATTATAATAATGCAAAAATACTGCTTAATATAAACGAAAAACTTTGTAATAATGTAATGTTTTTTGTAATACTACTTGGTGGATAGGTATGAAACTATCATAACAGAGCTTTTATACATCAGAATAACTAATAGGTTATGATGTAATGGATGTAGTAAAATTTATATGTATGTAGAAAAATCGGCCAAAAAACTTTTCGGTTGCAAGAACATTATGGTATATGATGCAAATGTATTTGTTATCATCATCATCAATTTTACCAAAGTTAATGTCTTCGTCCAAGTTGATTTGGACTACAGCGGCCAATCTATATTAGAGATTAGCTAATTGCGCAGGGGATATTATAGTTCACAAATGTACGCGCAACCATACATCACCTATTCCATTATGCCCTGAATCCCCGATGGGACGGAAAAAAAAAGCGCAGAACCGTCTTACTTTATAGGCAATCGGGTGATCAGCCCGAAATGCCCTAATCAACAAGCAAAAAACATTGAAAAGTGTTAAATCCCCATAGGATTCGTACTCGTGACCTCCATTTTGTAAAGTCTAGATCACTAGGCTACGGAGGCAGTTCCATCAATCATAATTTACCATCAACGTGTAAGGGTTACCACAGGGTGAACCAAGATATTTAAAAGTAAGTGTAATATCTTTTCTTTCTTCCAGAGATCGGTTCCGGCCCAGTCTGCGTAGAAGAGAGTGCGGCTGAGACTCGTAGCGCGCGCCTTTCTCTGCGAAGGGCTGCACTGCGAAGGCACGTGGCAAGAGCATCTACGGCCTTACAGCTAGCAAGCGATCACAGCCAACATCGGGCTCTGTCCACCCTTATTAAGGTCCATTTTGGTTTGAATCCATCTATGATACTGTAGAGGTAAAACTATTCTACTTATATTAGAGGTTATTTCTGTAGTATATGAACTTATTATAGTAAATAATAACTTTTATCATTATGCTCATCATCATCAGTCAGCCTATTGCAGTCCACTGCTAAACATAGGCCTTTTTTAATGAATGCCAAGACAACATCCTTAAAAAAGAGTTGCTCATAATTGTCACGAGGAGCAGGTGGATTGGTGCGGGTCTGTTTTACTCCTACTGTAAGGCAGATCCACCGTCAAGTCGACGGTAGTGTCGTCACATCCCTACGCTAAAGTAATTATTATATATGTTGTTATTAAATAAGGCTTGGAATGTGTAATTGAAATGATGTTTGTAATTTACTGATTGGTTGGTAATAGACTAGTGGTAAAATCTTTGCACTATTTATGAAGAAGCACCTTAGTAATGTGTCTATGTTATATATACAATATATATATTGTTTTAATCAAGTTTGTATTCTGTTAATGTAGATATAATATTATTAATTGCTAAAATATCAGTAGGTCAAACAAATTACAAATTTAAACATATCATAAATTAAATAAGTATATATGCATTTTTTTTTATATAAGTAACACTGATAGAATTCTATTCAGATAACCTGACTTAATGATTTAACAACCTATTTCACCTTGCATAGCGACTTGGTAAACAATAACATAACTATGAAATGGTTTATCTATTAGAAATAGCCAATGATACTAGTGTTGGTAGACATAAACAATATATTGTAACGAGTGAGATAACTAACATGAGATAATGGCATGTTATATTAGAGGACACTATTATAAATGCAAGGTTAAAATTTACTCTACGAGAATGATTATTCTGAAAAATTCATCAAATATTGAGATGTATTAGATGACTCGTTTACATTTCAATGTTCGGTATTGGTCATTATTTCTATTGTTTAAATATTATTATTTTTATGTGTTACCAATTTAAATTGTAACTAATTATGTTTTATTTTGATCAAACAGAAACAACTGAACGATCAGAATACGTGCGGTCGTCTTCCAACGCAGACGGTGAACCATTTGTTGGCGATGCGCGGTATGCATAGCGTGTTGACTTCGGAGGACCGTCGGAAACTAAGGTGTGTTTCACAAATAGACTTTTGTTGTGTAACTGCACTAAACACTATGAAAATAAACTGACAACTAACTGTAACCTGTAAAGAAATATTTTCTGCGCCATTAGGGTTTGACATTGTTCATGAAATTTCTATCTTATATGGATAATGTCATGGCCAAAAGCGATCTGTGGTTTATGTTTATAAAAAAAAACAAATTGACATGTAAAAGACAGCGGGACAATGTAATAACTACGATGACTAAAACAACGCCATCTGGCGCTTGATTGTTATGTGTAACATTGTTAACGTCAATTCCATGACTTCGTCAGCGATCCAATCCCCTTTATCCTAAGAATAGAGCTCCAGTAGGTCCGAAACTACACCTAGTTTCCTTTTATTTACTATTTGACAATAAAGCAGGACGTTCATGTAATGGTAAGGACAGGCTCTACCATTAACAAAAGCAGCGTAAGACGCCACAAATCTGCTTATTGACCTGAGATATTAGACGTTTCGTTTACCCAGTAATTACGCTTGCTACGGTGCCCTTCAAACCGGTAGATAGAAGTGTTAACACACTACTGATTTGTGGCAGAAAAGGCACCGCAGTGATACTATGGACGACGGCTCCTAATAAAATGAGGTCTACTTACTACAAAATATACTATCAATATTATCTTACGAAAGTTTTAATCGTTTAATTCCAAGTCTTGTGTAGTTTTGCACAGTTATTAATGATTGAACATCAATTTATTACTTTCAGGGAGGTTGGTTGGTCGGGTGGTGAGAGCGGACGGTCAGACAAGCTGTCCAGCTGTGCGGTGGACGGTTGCGACCGTCCACCCCTGCCTTGTGGTAGGCATTGCCTGACCCACGTGACGCAGGCGCCGGAGCAGCGGCTTTATGCAGCCTGCGCGGCGGTCTTCGCTGGAGGGGAGCGCTGCAAGCAGCCGCTGCTTCCGCTTAAGGATCAGACGCCGCTGTGCGCTGAACACGCTTGGAAGCGGGTTAGTTTTGTTGTTTAGTGTTGATAGACAGTTAACAATGTCATTCATAACTCAATTAAATCCTCATTCGTCATCGTTTCATACCTAACGATTTACCAATCAAATAATCCGATCTCTGAACTTCAGCCAAAGTCAAATATTATAGCTTTATTTAGACGAGTGAATTTTTCTCATCAGCAAAACTGAGTGCTTAGTTATTAAATAAAATTACTTTTGAGGGATTTTATCGCGTTTATTTTACATATTTAATATAACATATTTAAATTCCCGACATTTCGGAATCTTTCCAGCGGCCGTGGTCACGGGGTAGACTGAGATGTCATGCGTCTTGTTGCCAGTGCTGAAGCGGGGTTTCCAGATCTTTTTTTTTTTGCGACCTATGATGTTATCATTACAGCCAGCAGTGGTATTATGCTTGGGATTAATTTTTATTAATTTATTTAGGGGGTCCCAAGCAGGTGTACAACCTAACCATCTTCTCTATTGAAATTTGGATGTTTTCTAATCTCATTAGCCTCACGGATCATCCTTGGTAGGAATCAGTGTTCTTCAGCCAGGATTTATGGTCGATCAAATCTGATATAATGGTTTGTGTGGTTTAATAATGTAATATAAACGCGATAAAATCCGTAAAAAGAAATTTTACTCAATAATGTATAGTATTTGCGTAAACAAAAGAAATAATTATGAGTGCTTAGTGTTTAGAACTACGATTTGATGACACAGTTTCTATGATCCGCAATACAAGAACATGTGGCAACTGAGTACCCATCGACTATTAAAATTATCACACGTACGATGTGGCTTTGTTGCCTCATTACTTGGTTTCCATCAACCATGTCTAATTTGGCCAAACTTAAACAATTGCTTTGTACAGGACAACTACGAGCAGCTGAGCCGCGAGTGGCGTCCGCAGAAGGCGCGCCGCCGCCCCTGGCCGACGGCGTCGCGGCCCCCGCGGCGGGCCAAGCGCCGGCGACGGGTGCTGCCGAGGCGCCAGCTGCCGCACTCCGTATCAGGTACGGTTCCGAGACAGATATCACTGGAAATACTCACTCAGTCAGTCGGTCAGTCGATCAGTCATTCATTCGTACATTCGTTTGTTTATTTATATATTCATTCATTTATTTAAATATTCATTCACTCAGTCAGTCGACCAGTCATTCGTTCTTACATTTGTTTTTATTCATTAATTTATTTACACTTCTTGTAGAAGAACAGTACAATGGTACTTAACGCCGAAGGCATTCTACCGGTAAACTATTGGATGGTTAAGACTATGTTAAGTAGGTGCAATAATCTGTAAAAAACAAAAACGGATTTTATTGATGAAATCTTAGATCGTTTATAACGTGTATTAATGTAACAAACGGCAACATATTACAAAAGTAATAAAAATAGTACAATATATTTATATGTTACGTCGTACATATTGCTGTTCTTAGATATTAGTAATATATATAATATTAGTGTTCTCCGAGCCTATTTTACAAACTACGCACGAGATGCTTTTGTGCACAGGTGTACCAAACCGGTATTAGATTAATTGACGATTCAAAAGAAAGTTCTATGAGTCAATATTGGTAATTTGGTTTTGTGTTTGCAGACGCAGTTGCAATCCCAATTCCTTTTTTCTTTAATATTTCGATGAGACCTATAACTGACTGGAAAAAGGTCAGGCGCGCCCCCAAAGCCCTAACCAACTAGGAAACAACATTGAAAAATTATTGAGTCCCCGCAGGATTCGAACCCACGACATCCAGCTGCTTAAGTACAAGCCCATACCACTAGGTGACGGTTATATATATATAACCGTATAACCAATATTTTACTACCTCTGTCACCTAGTGGTTATGGAAGCTATTAATAGTATATATATATATATATATATATTATGTTAACAATGACAATGTTAAACTGTAATAGCACTAATAAGTATTATCGCTAATGATAAACCTACGTCAAAATAGTTGACTAGCTGAGGGTGGCGGTAGAGGTCGGTCGTAAAAAGCCTGGTCTATCCATGTAAACTTGTAATAACTGATTAGTCGATTATTAAATTATTATTTGAATATTATCACAGATAATAAAAATGTTATGATTTAAGTCACACAATATGTATTAGTTTAAACTCCATGGTGTTTGGTCACTGTCAAAGCTGACGAAATTAATTTAAAGTTCCTGCTCCAACAGTTATTTTGACCTATTAGCAACTAACATTTATTCTTGAAACGGAAATCTACTATTAATAATAAACTTATTTTGATAGTAATATAAATATCCTTGCAAACAGAAATCAACATCTGCTCGAATTCATCTACGTACGACAGTTCTGAAGATACCGCTATGGGCGGACTCAGTGAGAGTGAATATATAGGCGCCTCCAGTACGCACGACTTGGGCAAGTACCGACACGAAAAATAAATATTCATCCGAGTCTAAATTGGTTATAGTTTAACCAAATTAAACTTTAATGTACTGTAAATAAAGTCTTAATGTTAAACAATAATGGCGCTAATCCATTTCATTAATAATTATTTAAGTTTATTTTCAAGATTTATAGATTAAAACTTAACCTCCTATATCTTTTTCGTTTTTTGCTTATTCGTCATTTGTATTTTTTTATTGTATTTTTATTTACCTATACGATCACAACGACATAGAATCCATTCCACTTGAGTTTACGACAACAAAGGAACGAAATGGAACGCACTCAATAAGTTGCCGCCTGGCTTTTTGCGCAAATATAGTTTGACACTTCTTCTTACACTTTCGCAAATTATTAATAAATATAATAAATAATGTTAAGAAAAACTTTATTATAATTATTTATATGTGACTTGCTTAGTTAATGTGCTTATGCAGTATACACATAATAAATTTATTTTCTTTATATTTATTAAAGATACTTAATAAATGTTTTTTTTTAATATACAACTTTTTTTATTGCAATGTGCGAATCTGTAATTTACTTTTAAATTTTATGTAAGCATACGCCACGGAAGAGAAAAGAGCGGGTAATAAAACGGGTTCGTCTGCATTATTTTAATGCCTTCAAACGGAACTCTTCTTGATTCAATTACCAATTTCAATGTTTTTCTACAAATTACAATGTTATCAAACTGCCCAAAATATTTTATATTTTCAAGATTGTTATTATTAGTAAACGTATTAGAATGAACGCCTGCGAAATATTAATAGCAGAGTTTTGTTTTGTTGAAATTTGCTATTTTTTTTATTTGTAAGCATACCACAGCTAAACATGACGAGTAACTTTCGTACTTTAACCTAAACAAGCTATTTTAGGCCCGAAAGGTTTGCGCTACTAAAGATGATATTAGATCAATTATTCTACTGGCTTTATCTCCGACTTCATCCGTGTGGTAATCTGAAAAAATATTCATTTATTTTCATTTTCTGAGAAATTTCAAAATCTTAGTTACTCTCGGTTACATCGGCTATCTTCCGGTGAAAGAGCCGTCAAAATCGGACCAGCCATCGAAGATTAGCTAGAATAAAGAAACACAGGGACATAGACAAAAATCTTTTGTTATATACATCGGCTATATATCACGATGTAATCATTTAAAAACGGTTATTTCGACGTTACAAACAGACGCTCCGATTTTACGTTAGTGATTATTTATATTCTTGTTGTTAAAGTTATTATTGTGAATTATTTACAGAGGTCGAACAGGTACCGCCCGACGATATTCTGGATCCATCTGTACTGAGTCAGATTCCAGACGAAGCTTTCACGGAGTTTTTCAATCAAGGTATGTAATACTGTCTCCCTCCTCCTCCCTCTCTCTCCTCCCTCCCTCCCTCCCTCCCTTCCTCCCTCCCTCCCTCTCTCTCTCTCTCTCTCTCTCTCTCTCTCTCTCTCTCTCTCTCTGGTCGTTCCCTCATTTCTGAGTGGTCAGCGTCAGAGTGACAAATCGAGCGGATGATCTGCCTCCGTCAGTTTCTATCCATTGCTTCTCTTATGACCTGTTACTGTACTTACTACCTTGTGGCTCGGCATGTCTTTTACTTTTACAAGCTGAAGGATATGGGTTTGAATCTTGCGGTGAAAGAGGTGTGTGATGATATATGTTACCAACTTGCTTATGGTATATATTGGATGACTTTTGTGACAAGAAGACATCATGCGATGTTACGTCTCGCTTTTCATATTGAATCATTTGAATTTGAATGATTGTTATGAAGATTAAAAATTGCGATAATAATCATTAAACTTTACATTTTTACCAGTGGTTTGTGCCGGAAAAGCTCGCCGAAGGCATATATTTTTCTACATTCACTTTCTATTATATTTTGAACTAAACCAAACTATTTACTTATATATTCTGATATATAAGCTGAATTATTGTAAAGTTTTATTAAAATCCATCAAGTAGTCTGTAAATGAAAGAGCAAAAAATCTTAATCCATACAAACTAACCGCATTCATAATATTATAAGGATATAATACCGTCGCCGAATTGCTCATTACCTTAAATTGAAAATCACATTGCGCATGTTTGATATAACACTATAGTAGTGATGTTTGTTGTTTCAGCGGAAGGTGGCGCCCCATTCGCGGAGGGTTCGGAGCTAGCGGCCGCGTTGGAAGCGGTTCTGGACGAGAGGGTACTAGACGCGAGGGTTCTAGGTGAGAGGGTTCTAGATGGACGGGTTCTAGATGGAGGGGTTCTTGACGAGGGCGCGATCGCGGACGTGTTCGTCCAACCGAAGCCGAATGCGCAAACCGCTAAAAACAAGGTAACAAATGTTTTAAGATCTTAATATAAATAAATACGGAAACTAATTTATTCGTGTTGAGTATGTAAAGAGAAAAAAATATTAAGCATATCCTCGTAGCGTACACTGTGAAGATCCGTTTATTTAACAATTTCACTATACTAGAGCTACAAAATAGATATCAATTATAGTGTTTCATTAGTTTTTATAAATTTTTGAGCCATTCGAGTTTAATGATTGACTTTTTTTTTGTATAGATGCCAGCTTTTTTATTTAGGCTTAGGTTAAAGTGTGTAGTTTGATTGTAATAACTGTGTAATATTTGTGTCGAAACCACTATTTGCTTCATTCTTAATCTTTATGTGAAGAAAATCGTTATAAAGTTTTTGCATCACTAGTATTAAATTTCCGCTTATCAGTGTCATCTAAACAATACTTATTAACAGTAATAATATATAAACTTAAATAGGCTAAGTTATCTTTATTTACAATGAATGTAATAATTTAACATACCAGTAAAATCATTACAATAATATGCTACCAATTTCAAGAAACTTGTGGTATGTGATGGTGGTGTGGTGGTGGTGGTGACTAGATATAGTAGTTTCTGATTAAAACCACTTTCACTTGAACACGAAAATTTATTGGAAGGATTAGTAATTATATTACAAAGTCCAGTTGTTTGTACAAAGCTACAATGATAACAATTATTAATTATAAACAAATCTAATTCAAAAATATTTAATGGCTATGCTGCAGACTTCTACAGCTATTAATGTAATATTCTCTTTCCAGATTCAAATAACAGCAGCGAGCAAGGATATGGCAACGAGTGCACCATCATAACATAAAGTAATAAAGGTCAAGATAAAACTCTGTTCATTAATAAAATAGGATCAAATGTTGCGGGATCGTTCAGTTTTTTTCAATGCTTTAAGTTTTGTGTTTGTGATTAGTGAAATGTTAGTGTAAGATGTTGAATCATTCATTGTACTGTCGGTTTAAATGTGTGTGCGAAGCGGATAGAAGAATATCATAAGCATCCAAGATACAATACTACAATTGAAAAGTGGTATTCCTTTTTACTTTTAAACTATTCTATTTGTGTTAATTTTAAGATATGTCATTTGAAGATGGTTTCAGCGTGAATTAAGATCAAAGACGATCTCTGTGTATCTAGATATTGTTTGTCACAAAGACTTTTTTTTGGCCAAATCTTGATTGAATCAAAAATTAGGTATGCAAATTATTAGGATATCTACAGAATTTGTTGATGAGGATATATCTGATAGTTCTATTTAATTTAAACAATATCTAAGGAGAAACTGTAATGACGCCAGAAGGGAACGCGGTTTTAAAAGCCATCCATCCATTTTTGACCCCTCCGCTGTCCTGGTCACAGCTGGTCACATTTGTAACATTTACCCCTCCTAGTATGAAGACTCGTATTTTCCAATTTTTCATTAGATATAATTGAACTCACAGCATTTCCACTCGTAGATTTAGAAAGGTGACGTCACCAAATTTAGGTCCCCTACCACCCCCTTGTCACATAAATTGTCCCACATGTTTAACTTTTTGGCGCCAATTCAGTTTGACATTAGATTTTGTTTGAAAAAACTCTTTCTAAATTGTCCAAACTAAAGTTACAAAATCTTTCTAATATCGGTCGATCGATCGATCATTAAATTTTGTGACATCTTTTTTTCTTTTAATATCTGCATGTACCATTTAATTTTTGTGAATCTGTGAGCGGAAATAATAATAGGATATATGTAGAATTTAATTGGCATTCACAAGTTCCTAGTACTGAATGTGTAAAGTTCGAAAAATCGATAAGCAATAATACTTGTACAATCGAATAATGTAAGTCGATGTTTATTAAAGTAGTAGTATCGTTAGAGGAAATATAATTAAAAGTTTTTATTTCGTTATATACAAAATATATCAATATACTATACAACACAGACAAACCGAAAGATTGCCTTATAGTTGATATTTATATTGTCAATAAAATATAAAGTATAAAGAAAATTGGAACGAGATACTTGTGCATTTATTATTATTTTACCAATAAATATGGTTAAAATCTTCACCAAATTGTTTCCAGCCTTAATCGCTCATAACATAACAAGTGAAATAAATGAAACAACATGTGCTTTTCCACTGATAACAACTACTTACTTTTTGTACAACTATCTGTTCAATTGTAAATATTATTGATCTTCTGTAATTGTTTTGTTAATTTTTCTGAAATATTTCTTTTTTAATTGGAGGTACAAAAAAAGTATTAAAAAAACACAGTTGAATCATATGAAACAATAGTCTTGGCTATACGAATTTGTAACTATTGAATTTTAGTGTAATTTTTATAATTTTGACTTTTTTGAATTGATGTTGGACACAATATTGTACCGATTTTTTTCTTATTATTAATAAAAAACATATTGCGCAAACATAAACTTCTTTGGTTTAAACTACAAAAGTTAAACTACTTGCATACATTTTATGAGTAACAGTAATAAAACTTATTAATTAATATTGTAAAATTTTGGTTCACTTTGTATTTGTAACCATTATTATTATCAGCTTTGAAGCAGAATAAGTTATCATGCAAATAACCCTACACTGGCTGTTTCTATTATTAAAAACGTTAAAAAATGTTGGTATTTGAAGATAATGTGTTTTGTGTTTACCGAAGCCAAATAAGGAATGGAGTTTTGATAAACTTCAGTATCCCATGGCAACACAAGTGTGGGGCTTTAATCATTTCAATAATATTAATATTATTAAGTCTAGGCTCTTTGTTGCGGCCATGGGTTACCATGTTTGGAAATAATTCATATGTTTTTGGCTGAGGTACGCTTGTAACATTGAAATGAGGCGAGGACTTAATATCTTGTATTGTGTGTAGTTGTTGCTGACGGTAGCGGTAGATGTTTTGAGATTGTACGAGTTGTGATAGTGAATGTAAGATAGGCTTGTTGTAATGTGTATTAGGAAATGTTGAATCTTTGGAAGCTTTTGACATAATTAGGAAAATATATAGTAAAGGATGATGTCACTAGAAAATAACGTGGCGATGGAAATTTTCAATTTGAATATTGAACAAATAACATTTTTTTTCAGAAATACGCAAAAATGGCAATGAAAGAGAGCAAATAATTTAGGAATCTTTGTTTTGGATATTTGCTTCTATTAGTTATATATTTACCTTCATATTGAATTAAAACTTTGTGAATGATACTTTCAAGTGGTATATTAACAATATACTTTCAATTAAAATTTAGTTGGATGATGAAAAGTGGCGTCATATTTTTATTTATGAGCAATAATAGGTGTAAAGTGAATCGATTTGTAAGCGAGAACAACTGCAAACCAGAATAATCTATTCCTACATATTATATACCAGTTTAAATAAAGCAAATGCCAGGACTAAAACAGATGTTGATTTTGTATTAGCAAAACTTTGATGTTGAACTCTAATGGCGCGAAAAAGTAAAGATATCTGATTAAATTTTACTCTTTCAGGTCATTGAACTTTTAAACGAAAATTTTTTGCCGCCAATGAGCTTCATATTCATAATCCAAGTCTTAATTGTCTTTGGTGTGCTTTACTTTTTTTTCGTGTCAAAGGCAAAGGTCTATGATACATAGAGTTTGGTTTTTTTTACTAATTATTATTACGAACTGCACCTATATTACTGATGGAATATGTACATTACCAAATTGGATAACAACTATTTTTGTAAAATTGTTTTATGTTCCTAATTTAATGTTATGGTGTCTTCGTAGGTCGAGTTGGGGATAAATTCGTTTCGGTTGTTTTTATTTTATTTTGTTAATGTCAATTTGTATTAATATTGTATTACTCTATTTAGTTTTCTCTGTAATAACATATTTAAATTACAAAAATTGTAAACGAACTATGATCGTAAGGATTTTGTAATTATATTTTTTTATTATAATAAAACGTAGTTAAAGAAGTGAAAAATAGCATAAATAGGTTCCATAATGGTTTGCAATGCGAATGTGCGCGTGCAAAGTTCTTTATATTAACAATAATATTTTGTTAAAGAAAACAGACTTGTCGCATAAATTTCCGCAATAATCTATTTAGGAATTTAAAAAAAATGTCATTAACTGCAGTTCATTTGTTTTAGATACATTGTAAATCGCATAATTTGCGATGGCATATCTGTTTATGTAATAAACATGAAGGCGCGTGTTTACTTTTGGGCCGAGCTTGTAAGGTAGAACATTCAATAGTGATTCGTTTATATTTTATATGAACATTTGTAAACAATGTAACCCATACAATTCGAATCTTAATTTTCTTTCCTAAAATAGTATTTTTAAGGTTGCTTAGCTTGTTATTAGCTCAGGAAAATACGGTTGCGGACAGACTTTTAATTATGCTAGTTCCTTTAGTCCCACATTATCTCTAAAACTTTTGACTAAAAAAAAATAATGAAAGAGATAATAAAGTCACTAAAATAATATTAGATAAACAAATATGAGTAAATTTATTATTTTTTATCAGTGTGTACTTTAAATATGTTTATGATGAATTTCACTCGTCAAATGTACCCAAAATGTTGAATAAATGTTTGCAACGCTCACTGGCTCGGTTCGTTAGTGAATACGCGCCTTATTTGGCCTCGTATCGCACGCGTACGTACATCCGACAGCACATATTTGACAGTAAACTATAACTAAACCTTTACCGGTAACTATAGACGTCGTAGTTACAAAAGATTGTCTTTTGTAAATTTTTGGAAAAATATATGCGTATATATCGTGCTCTCTTAAATAGCTTCATTATATTAACATCTCAATATCATACAATGATTTTATTCATTTTGACAATTGACACTGAACAATAAAGTTTCATATTAATGGATATAAAAATGTCACTCATTGAATACGATCATTCATTGACAGCTTCGGGGGTCAGATCCAATAAATATCAGAGTTTTCCTTCTCACTACATCTATGTATATTGAACAATTGTTTTTTGCTAATAGCGTTGACGTATGTACTTCCACGTGACAATGGCGAAATGTTATCCGCCTGATAATACAAGTTTGTGTTTCTTCAATATCGGATACGCTTAATTTCCCCATTCGCGGTACCTGCTCTTTTTTTTAACACTACATGCGAGTAAGCATTAGCGTTAGGTGTAAGTGTGTATTTTGTAATAGCTAGTTATTTATTATTTCTACTTTTATAGATCAATCCGAACTGACTGCGCTTAGGGAGATTAACGAATGATACGAAATAATTTAAGATGTTTTGCACTTTAATTTTTAAGCATGTAAACCAAATCAGAACTGCAGTTTTAGGTGAAAATGACACACGATTGTGTTTTATCACTATGTAATCTGTACAGCAATATTTTTATATAAACTCATCGTCTTTAATGGATGGCCATACACATTGAAGAATATATATCAGACCTGTAAAGATATGTAGGTATATTTTTAAAAAGATGACTATGTTCTCCATGTAATTAACGATAGATATAAAATCGCGTTGCACAACATCCCGATTAAATAATGTATATAAGTAAGAACATTCACCGAAACTAGCATACTCAAATAGTAAAAAACAAAAATATGTTGTACAATACAATACCTAATTTGAACGCTGCGTTAACGTAACCGCGAGATGTGAAGGAAACTGCCAAACGAAGTCTAATGTCATTTTGGCGTCAAAGATTACGGTGTTATTGGTTGTGCGTCACTCGAGGTTCGACTTTTGGTTCACCAATAAGAAGTCGAGCTATGGCTAGAAAATAACATTAAACTTTGTTTGACAGAATTCCATGTTTAACCTGTCTCAAATATAAACACCGATGTCCATAGACTTAATATTAATAGCAGGTCAGAGCAAGTTACCAAATTTAAATTAGTAAAATGCAACTTAAATGTATGTTTCAAGAATCAAAATTTTGAACATTGTTAAAGTTAGCAGAAAAGGAATTCTTTGTCTATTGCTTTGTCTTAAAACCACGTAATTAATTCAAGGACTCTTGATTTAAAAAAAGGATAAGAGCATTTCCAGTCGATGATGCCTCCTTCGACCCTAATTTTCTCTTTGGTGCTCAGTCCTGTTAGCAATGATAAGTCCATGCACATGTCAAAATGATACTTGACACGACGCGTCCATTTTGAAAGCGTGCGCGAAACGTCTTCCAATTTTAACAGATAACCTCAAACAATCCGTTTACTTTTCAATTAAAAATGTACAGCTCTCTAAGCTCGTGTTGACTTGGTCCGTATAGGATAGTTTTGGAATTCTAAAACTAGCTTCGATGTAGTGGAAAGTATTAGGAGTTATTGCAATTTTACTAAAGTTGGTATGTCCGTGTAGTGAGTATATATAATTTTTGGTCCCATTATTAATTGTGTTTGTGAGACGGGATCCGAGTCAAAGAAAATCTGGATCTTTTCTAGCGAATGAAAGCAATTAATAGTGTCAAAACCTCCAGTTCTCATTGGCCGTTGAATAAACGTTCCAGATGTTATTGGCTCGGATAATTTTAAAAATTAACATCGATCATTACAACTGTATTACCATTTACAAACAAATAAGGACGAATTTTATATTTGATTGTAATTTATGTATGGAATGCTTCATATTAAATTCTTAGATAGTATAAAATTTTTAATGTGAACTAAATTAGAAAACTGCTACCTCTTGAAATGCCTAAATATGTCCATTACGTGTAACATAATAATGTTAAAAATAAAATGAAGAGATTTTGACTGTGAACAATCTGATTCCCATTTTATTAACTCCTATTCAAATAACATTTGTCTATTTATGTTGTCTGCATTTTTCAATATTTAATTTTCTCTTCATGGACTTGCGAAGATAATACCTGCTTTACCTTTATTTAAAATTTTATTGATTCTTTACAATTTTTATTTTAAACTTCTTTTTGTACTTGCTTTTTTAACTACGATCAAATGAGTTTGTAGAATTAGTCGGTCTCATTTTGTTCTTCACTTATTTTTCACTTATCACACTTATTACTATATTACTTTAAATTCTAATTGATGGATTAATTATTTTGAGGTCATTGCTACAGTAACCAATAAAAATCTGACACCATAAATTTGCCAGTTAATCATTTCATATCTTTTGTATTCGTACCAGATATAAATAATGGCATCACATTTAAAATTAGATATCATATACCAGAGTCAAACAATATAAATAATCTGAGTAAAAGTGCCGAACACTATGGCGATATATTTTACATAAAGGTTATGTTACCAGGTCATAAAATTCACACTGGCGGCATATTACATTAGACAACGATTATATGCATTCCAGGTTATTTTGTGCACAGGTTATACTTGTAGTCTTTTTACTTTCATAATATTGTTTTTGTTTTATGAGCAACGTAAAAGAATTTACTGATTAATTGCAAATCTCAGTTAGACTAGCGTATGTTAATTTTGCAATTATTTTAGGCAGGTCACACCGTTAACTAGCATCACTTACGTAATGCCGTGTGAGATTGTATGATTATTATTAAAACATCGTAAGTCTGACATAACTTCCAATATTCTGTTCGATTTATCGAATACAACTAATAATGCTTAACTCCATTTAAAAATGTCTTCCGAATAAATTGTAAAGCTAACCGAATGCGACCATTATGTAACTCATTAATATCTGCAAATACAAGACTCAAAAATACTTTCTACTTAACAGCAATTGAATTCTCAGAAATCAGTAATGTTCCCTTTCCATAATCGGTTGTTTGTTTTATACTTTTTTAAACTGTTAATTTACTTAAAATAGTAACAATGCCAGCGTGAATGAAAATTATTTTCTCCAGTTCACATGTAACTTGAATGTTATTAATTTCGTTTCATTTTGCAGTGTATACCTCTAACTGTTCATATTTCACCTTCTGCATTTAAATTATCTTTATCAACATTTTTGGAAATAAAATACGTCAGTAATTTTTAAAACTTTAATAAAAATATTTAAAAGCAGTGGTACTTCTTCTTCTCCGAATAAGGCTGCTGTCACTGCTTATTTTTATAAGTAACAATTGTCACTTCCTGTACAATGTTGAGTTTCAGTTAAACAGTGATCATAAGCTTGTTTTCAGTTACTAGCAGTGCGCGCACGTCTCCCCATGTTGTGTAGATTTTTGATATGATTTTTTGTGGTAAAAAGTAGCTCAAGGTAAACTTAGCTTTCTTATGGTAAAGAATTATTAAAATCAGCACGTTACCGTATGAGTTTATTCACTACAAACGTACACACAAAAATACAAAACTTTCCACTTCATAATATTAGTATAGATAGAGTTCTTCACGTTTAAAATTTTAGCTATAAAACCGATATAATACCGATATAATAAAATGAGCGCGCCAAAACGCTTGTCAATTGTTGCAAACCAAAACACAGACTATCACACGTGTCGTGTCAATATTTGGCGGTCAACGTGAACGCAGCGAATGATTTATTGGTATTTCATTTTATGTATACTCTATTTATAATTAATGTAAGTAATAAAACAAACACTGACCAAAATAAATAACTCGTACATTGTAAGAATACTAAAATATGTAATAATGTTTTTTTAAAGAATAATCAGAAGGTAAAGTTTGATTAGTTTATTTTTCTAGAATACTCTTAAGGTTATCCATTAGAGAATGAGCGTTAATACAAACAATAATAATTACGATAAAACTGAAATTAGTTTCTAATTACTGTAACGCATATTTTATACGGTTATAAAATATATTTTTGTAATAAATAACGCATTTTTAGTTAATAGCAATTGTACAGAATTTAATTTGAACTTGGGACATCATTAGTTAAGTGTGTAATATTTTTATTTAGTAAAAAATAAATGTCTTGCATTAATTTATTTTTTCTTTTTTATTTATAAATTAATCCACCATTTTCTGTTTTTTTCTCATTCGAAATTTATGTCTTATGCTTTTTATTTAAATACGATATTACAGCAAAATTTTCGATAACTTTAACGTTTTACATATCATCATATAAAATATGCAACCATTTTTTAGGACGATGATCGACGAACAAGTAAAAATTGAATCCCTGTCGTTACAGCCCTTAATAACTGATAAAAATATCGAGCCCTAAAAATTTTTATAACTAATCAAATTTATCGGATACCTTTTATTTACTCTTGGGTTGCATTGTATATAGTTATTAGGGTAAATAATTGTATACCCTTTACTCATTGTAAAGGAAATTCCTTCTTTTCATGTCTGAGAAGTTTTCAACGGTTGTTTAATAAGACTGAATTCACGTCAACGAATAAATTTAATACAGTAATAGTGGGCGTCACATCGCTCGTAGCTAAACGCAAACCATTCACCGCTGACGGATATTGTCAGTTAATTGGTTATATGAACGTGCTTGGTTCGTTGATAAAACGTATGCGGCAATTGTAAAAAGGAAGTTATAATTAACGCCCCCCCGCACGTGAAGCGCAGCATGCGTTGGCAGCTTTCCCGTAAATGCACCTGATAATGTTTTCGCATTTATTTCCGTAGCCAAGTTCGTATTCTATGTGTCACAATGATATAATTCAAGCTATTTAAAGGTAAGTGTTGTGCTATAATTGAAGTGGTCTTTGGTGTGCAAAAAATTCCACAACCGTAAGAGTATTAGGCGTTTCCTTTATATGAAGTTATTAATTAATTCTAGTTGTAAAATATTACGATTTAATAAAAAACAATTGTTATTTGAAATTTATACATTCGATAATTGTAGTTATTTATTTGCTTAATCAACTCAAATGTTTAGAATTATTTGCTTTCCTACTAAAGTCGTAATAAGAAATATGCACTAGAATCGCTGGCAACGGAACGAACATGTTTTCTCTGGTGTTTAAAAGCTCAATAGTAGGTAAGTCATCACTTAAATGTGTAAAAAAAAGAATTTTCTAACAATAATGAGAAAGATCTGAATGAAACCCCTAGCACAAATAAAAACTATCGTGTCTAATAATAATTAGACATCAGATAATAAAGATTCGATTGATCGATTGACAACGAATCGATTGATCGATGAATGATTTGTAACTGTTTTAGATAAAAAGCATATAATTTTAACACTAATATATATTTTACAACAGATAATTTTTTACAATTTATAATATGCTTATAACACATAAACACAAGCAAGGATCATATATTCACGTTGCAAACTACAGAATTTGTCGGTTGTTTATATAGCACGTTTCGTAAAATTAACATTAAAAAAGTCTTAAAACTTTACTTATAGGTATTAAGTATTATATCCTTTATAATTTTGATATATTTATATGACAACAACCTAACGATGACGATGATCATCAATAATACCATGTTTTTACAATAAGCCTACATAGCCATTTCAACGTACGAAAGAAATGTCGGTTTTGCGTTTGAGAAAGCTCAAAGATCAATATACAAAGAAATGTAAGTTTCAATCTCAAAGTAGTCTTATATTAAAAGGCTTTGCAGCTAACATTTTTCGTTAATCTAAACAAATACATATAAAACGTCGTAATGAAATGTGATATTTAACCGATACATAAGTACACAAAACACGCTACCATACCATCAGGAAAGTATACAACAATATTATATACTGCATATTATAAAATGCCAAAACTTCGGGCTGTCCAATTGGTTAAACTTTGCGTGTAGATTAAACATGGCCGCGGTCAATAAGAAGGGTTCGCTTATGACGCCATTTCAATTCATTGAGTGCCTTCGTAGCCTAGTGGTAAGGGTGTGTGCTTTGGAAACCGGAGATCGAGGGTTAAAATCCTGCGAGGTCAAAATAAATTTTCATTTGTTGCTTCCTAGCTGGTTACGGCAATTTCGGCCGATCACCCAATTATCTAAAAAGTAAGATCATCCATGCGTCGGATGAGTATGTAAAAGGTCGATCCACCCACCAACCCGCATTGGACCAGTGTGATGGGAAAATGTGTGGGGTCCAAAAAACTCCTAATGAAGAAGGCGTGCATTAGGGGGCCTGTGTCCAGCAGTGGACTTATACAAGCTGATGCTGATGGTGATGATGATGATGATGATGAAGAAGAATTTGTTTACGTAAATTTTATCAAAGAATTTGGCTTACGTATATATTAACTAATAAAACTAACAAATATTGTACATAAACACATTGTTACATTATATTTATTGAACATAGTACATTAAGATTTGTTTCTGCAAGCCCGTTTTCTTTTTTATGTTCTTTTCTTGATGATGAAGGTTGATCTGGTTCTTTGGTGATTTGGGGTGAACGCAAGAGCAGTGCCGTTACTGGCTGTTGTTATATAATAAACAACCAGCTAACCACACTGCCAACGCGGCCTGCCCCATTAATTGTTTTCTTCCAATGAAATATCCCGTTCTTTCAGTCGCTTGCTCCGTATTTCCACAGCTTTAAAAGATACAGTCTCGAAAATAAATCATAGTTCATCTTGTGACTGCTTCATTTCTTCTAAGACCCATCTAAACAAAGTAATAAATGAAAATACCTTTAACACTATATCTACGCACATTAGATAATTATGTTGATAAATAATCAGTTCGGTGTATTTTAATAAATTTTCCGTTTATCTCCCTACAAACTGTATTATTTCGTATTATTTTACACATAGATGTCTAAATATTAGATTTTAAAGACAAATTATATTTAACAAACACCATTTCGTAAAGCGATAACAGATGGCGTTGTTTTATATGTAGTATAAGTGTTGTAACGTTACAATTTGTGTTTTGTAGTGGAGGAGTTATTAATTTATTTGTTTTATAATATGCAAAACTGTATAGTGCCAGTTTTAAAATGAGGTTAAGTCATTTTGAAAAAGTTCTATAGCAAAAAAAGAATTTACTTTATTCTGATTCTACTTAACTCAACTTTCATAATTATTTGATTAATTATTTTTTAAACTAAAATTGGCTCGAATCTTTAATGTACTTTGTTAAAAAATAACAATCAGTAGTCAAACGTTACGTCTATTCGATATAAAAAGTAAAAAATTTGGATCGAATAATAGTTTTGCTCTGTAAACTTGAAATAGATTACTAATAAACATATTGAAATCAATAATTATCAACTAATAGAAGTAAATGAATAAGAAATAAAACACAAATTCAGTTTCGACAATATCAGTAGTAGATGTTGCAGTTTTCAGTCTTCATCAGCTCCTACTACGTTCACGGCAACCTGAAACAAACGCCTCGAATTAGAATTGTGGTGAAATACACGTACGAAACGTTATCTCGCATTGTTTGCATTTGGTTTTGAACGTGCCGCAATAAGTAACCATTCATTGATATTGTTTAAATCGGTACAACAATGTTTTTTAACGTAGAGAAAAAATGTTTTGTAATATACTTTTCGCCTTAAATAAGTAATATCGCAAATAGGAGAAAGGTTCACTTTCTTGATAGCTTATTTTATTAACTTATAACTGCTTCATTGTGATGTATTTTATCAATTGTTGCAGCTTTAAAGTATAACGTTGCCATAACTTTCAGTTTTACCAAAACTTTATTGTACTATTTATTATAGACATCGCGCAATCTCTTCGGTTAGTCTCCGGAAGACATGTCATGTATCATGACCAATAGATATATATGAAAACGAGTGTAATGTCAGTAGTGGTTTTATGATATTGTATATTATTTTCATAGCATATTTAAGAATAAAATACGCTCTAATTAGTTTTCTTTACCAAGTGTCAATGTCGCAGAAATAACAACTTTCACCAATGGCGGTGGAAGGTTTTGGCGCGAACACATAAGTCCATAACCTTTAGTGACAGATAATCTATACATAATTATATGTATTATTGAAACTAAACCGATATTACAGATTACATAGTATGTTGCTCTCTCGTTACATTAGAATTTATCGTAATTGCTGCTAGTACAAACATTGCATAGTTGTTCCCCTGGAACGATGACTATTAATTTTTCTAGCCACTGGTTCATTATCAATTTTAATTGTCTACAAGGTCTGATGCACTGGCAAGCCCGTTCAAATGTGTAATGATTATTATCCGCTGCACGGCTAGTTTTGTCGTCTATGTACCAAAGATACACATTGTCTAATGTTTATGGAAGGACTATCTACTAATTAAGGTTTGTTTTTGATATTTATGAAGTAGATATTTGTCATTGGGAAAAGCTATTGTATAATATTAGTTTTTAAGCCTATATAGTTTGGTGTATACAATACGTGGTCATCAATTTACAGATAAAGGTGTAGGTTAAGTCTCATTGATTCAATAGCCACTAATATTTCACTACATTCTTAATATTGTCAGTCAGTGCCTCATGATAATCGTTTACAAAACATAAGATGCTGCACTTTATTGGCATCTGCATAATTTTTTTATTTTCACCTTTACAAACGCGTTCTCATAGTTTATCCGCGGCCATATTTATCCCCAAGCCAATTTTAGCCAATAAAAGCGCTTTGATCTTGGCGCAAATTGAGTTCCATTTTAGACTATATTTATTTATACGCCATCTTTTAATTGTCTGGAGTATTAAATAATGCCATTTATAGCTATTACCAGAACTGTTGTTTTTAGTTACTAGACGTTTTTTTAAGGTTATACATACAACGCAAGGCAGGCTTGCCTAGGGTAGTGGCAATGGTTCATAATATTAAAAAACTGTTTTTTCGTTTACATATGTCGGTTACAGTATATATTTTAGATAACAAAATACAAGTTTTCATGTATGTTAAGTAAGTTAATTGACTTAAAGTTATGGTCTCATTTGAATGAAAAATAAAAAAGTCAACTAAACTGATAATTTCTTTTCACGACGGCCCACGCCGTTCGTCACGTAAGGCGAACCGGTTTCTAAAACAAAATTAATGAGCTCGAATAATGAATAATTCAGTTCGCGTATCGTGTAGCGCAATAGTCAAGATTTTCAAGTTCCTATACGAAATTAACATTTAATTAAAAACGAAAGTCATACACGTACATACACACATGTTGTTCACATGCGAATATATTAATCATACAATTTGACGTGATGTATATATCCGCAATTCCTTAGTGGCGTGTTGATGTGTTAATTTGTATGCGTTCCGCAAGCAATGCACGTGTACGCCGTATTTGCATCAGGCTACATGGCTTCATACAACTGCGTTATAATTATCAATCTATTGTTATGAATAAAAACAATAAAATTAGCTTACATTAAATTGATAAATAATTAATTTTAGAGAAATTTTCTTCAGATAAATCTCTTTAAATAGATCTTGTTTAATATATTGTACATAGAAATGTCTTACGTTAGATTTTTTTACTAATTTTATATGTTTCGAAAGGAAGTTACAACTCTAGCCTATAAAATATGCATCGATTAACGCAATGCAATTCACTAAGTTTTATTAGTAGACGCTCTTACTTATACGTTGAATCTATTTTAAAAAATATTACAAACATTTTAAAATCTTATTCTCACTATAGCAAAAACCTTTATTGGCAATAATATTTCAATTTGCTTATAATTACATAAAGCCAATAAAATTTTATCTTTATAAATATTTTACCTTCTGTTAACTACGTCTTTATCGTATGAAACAGAAAATTTATTAATAATTATTGCATAAATGATGACGTCTTTGATGTCAATCAACTTCATCCAAAGATGAATAACTTATGGAGTAACAACATAAGTTTCGGCGCCCTTCAAACCGGACCTTAACTTTGCGTGTAATTGATTGTTTTAGTCATGTCTCAGTCGGTGTTCTATGAACAGGAAATCTTCCTTTGAAACTTCATAGTTGTACTTATACTTAAATATGCTGTAGTCACTTTTTAACTCGTTCTGTCAGTTACAACCATTTAGCTTAATATATATTAATCATATTAATATATCAATGTCATATTACTTGAAACATCTTTAATTTATTTCTGATTTATATCAATACAAACGAAATAAAAATTGAACATCTGTTATTCAATAATATTCTCCTCTTTTACCATTTATTTTATTTTAAAAGATATTTTTTAAAACTGCTTTGATATTTCAATATGAAATATATCATCAAAAGCAAGTATTTTTTTTTATTTATAGAAAATTAGGCCGACTAATAAAATATTTCGAGAACTTTCTAAATCTTATTTCGATTCGAATAAAAGAAATCGATTCACAGCGTAAACTCTGGCAATGTCAAATAACAGTAAATAAGTAAAACTTCACTGGTTTTAAAAACAAATTCCTTAAAGCCTCGAAACCGCTTAGCTTTCCTTCTTCTCCCTGTTAAACGACAACTCTATAACGCCAGTCTCTTCAGTGTCGTTTCAAGAGTATGCAATGTATATTTAGATATCACTATAACCTGCATTGGACCAGCGTGGTAGGATACGGTCCAAAAACCCCTAATGGAGGAGGCTTGCATTAGGGGCGGCCTATGTCCAGCTGTGGACTAACACAGGCTGATGATGTATTAAGATATCCGGGTTAATGTATGTTGTACATTATTTTTAAAATTTAAAAAGTAAATCTATGGATCTAATCATAATAGGTACTTTTTTGATTTGCTTGATCTGGCTCATGCCTTTTTTGTGCTTTTTATTTTACAACAGATTTGGTTTTGCTGGAGACAGGAATTGGTGGAGGACATCTGTATTGAAAAGGCAGTGATTGCTCCGAATATTTGAAACTTCTTTTGTATGTTAACAGAAAAAAGAAATTAAACTTGCAGCCAAATGACGTTACAGATCAATAATCGATTGCGTCAACATAATAAGTATTCATATAATATAAAAGTAATTCATAAAATATAAGAAAAATGTTACTTTGTATTAGGTTTAAGTACATGATTTTGTAAATGTCTAATTTTAAAATTATTTCGAACCCAGCAATTATATTATTTTTCATTTATTATTATTTAATCTTACAAATCAATGCAATAAGTTGTCTTTAAATATTCCTATAATTTTGTAATATTTAATATTAATACATATAAAATTTTTCAATGAACATTCTTCAACCAAAAGAAATTTTCAATTGTAGTAGCAACCTTTGTGAGAAGCACAGTTTACTTAAGTAATATTTTTGCAATTTCCATATTAGAATTTATTAATCCACTTCAGAATTTAAATTGTTATTTAAAAACAATAAAAGCAGAAAAGGTTCCAACATCAATCCTTGTGAGACTCCTACTCGCAAAATGCTATCGAATTACTTATTTCCATTTACTAATACATGTTTTTCTGTTTTATTGTAAAACAAATTACAAACGAATCATGTGCAGATCCGTTAACGCCGTAGATATCTAATTTTCTTAGTAATATCTCGTGATCTACACAGTCAGAGGCTTAAATGATATTAAAGAGGAAAAAGATTGAAAAACAATAAAATAAAACAACAAAAACAAATAAATAATTTATTTATATATACTAATAATTACTTAGGAACATACACGAATGTTATATCCAATGGGTGTTGTGGTAACCTTGAATTGTTATAAAACAAACTGAATCAGGGAAACAAGATTACAAGGCAAGGTTACTAGCATCTATAAGGCTTCCTAAAGACCGCTATACTTGACCTACTGCGATGTAACACATGATTTACTGGCGTTCACCACACGATACACTTCCAAGACAAACATTAATGTAACAGATCGTAAAACTTGTTACAGGTTCACACAAGAACTCACAACAAGTTTCTTGTCGAAGCTTATTAGAATAGTACTAAAATAGTGATGTGATTTAGTCGGCGCATTGCCGATAACTTAATTATCGTAAATAGGTCGCTCGTATCAATTTAACATGTGTTGTATGCATCGCAGTTGACGAGCGATAATATTTTACGTTTGAATAATACCCGCTGTTAGATTTGTAGTCATTAGCGGTGTAGGTAGAATTCAAGGGCATTTGAGAATAGCTTGCAACTATGAATACCGAGTGAAACATTGTTAACCGCCATTGAGGTGCGTATACTCTAGATGAGCCGTGCATAAACAAACATTTACGAAATAAAATCGCATTTAATGAACATTCGGTTGCGAACATAACGAATTGTCAATTTTTTAATGTTGCGATAGGTATGAACTGCAATCTTTGGCTCATAAGTTCGCCGAGTATTACAGGCTCTGCTTGCAATTGCATCCGCACCTTTATGGCCGGACTAATTATATCCCGGTCCAATTTGTTCTCAGCGGGCAGCTGAGGTCGCCGCAACTGTCAGCTGTCACATAGTCCCGCCAAAAGCGCAGGCCGTTAAATAGATTTTAGCGTGCTGTTAAATGAAAATACGAGTTAAAATTTTCATTAAATTTAACAACTGGGTATTCATTAATCGTATTAAATCAATATTTCATAGCCTATTATTTCAAAAGGGCCAGTTCCAAAATTTATGACAAAACACCGATGGAAAAATACATAAAGTTTGTCTTAGACAGAAAGCACAAATAAAGTTACATGTTAAGTGAATAACTAGTTTATTGCGGCCGTCTAATCATTGATCGCAATTAGCTGTGCTCCGAATGCTTTGCATAGTACTGCAGTATCAGAAAGTTATCGTTTCCAGTAAAGGCAATTGGGGCAGCTCTCGATTCGTGCCTATTAACAGAGTAGCACTCGACGAAGGTTAGACAAGAACTACATAATTGTATCAAGCTATATAGTAGTCCATAGAAAACAGCAACTAGCTAGATTTATAAACTATTCTAAGATAAAAACACTACAATATAAGCGATAAGTGGTACTGTGTAAATAAAACAAAAACAATATTTAAGTGAAAAGCTGTAATAGAGTAAACAACAAATAAACAATTATAAAAGGTCATGCCACAATCGTATAAAAGAGAGGAACAATATAATAATACAAATAACAATTAATATAAAAAGAAGTACACGATAAAAATAGGTATATAATTAAAAAAATATAAGGTAAGCGTACATAGACAGTTGTAACATGTGAAGTGTTGTATATGGAGTTAAAATATCGATAGAAATACAATTTTAATCAAACATCTCACATGGTACAGCTTAAACATAAATCAAATAAAAATAATAGAGGAAGCATAATAAACTTGTCGATAACTTTGTGTTTGATTTAGAGTCACTTAGAGTTCATATCGGTACGTCGTACCGAATGCTGGTACGAAAACTCGGTACGGGTGTCAGGAGCGTTGCCACACGTCCCGGGGTGTCGTACCAGATAGTGCATTTACAGTGTCAACTTTGCAATCACGCAAACTTGTCGCATGCTTTGCAAACGCACTCCTGATACGAACTCCGGGACGAAATCGGTACGTCGATATCGGTTGTTCAGTTCACGTTTAGTTTCATCGGGCCGTCACTAGACCTTTCACAGATCGTCTTTGACACTACTTTGCACTTGTATGACTGTCGTTAGTTGGTATAAGAGAGTTTGTTATTTTATCTGATGATGGAATGATCGTTGACACGTGAATTTAGCTGCTTTAACTGGACCGTTCGCGGAGGGAAACTCTGAATGGTTGATAAAGTGCGTACGTTGTACCAAGCGGATGTAATACCCGTTGCGAGTGCCACATTATATTAGCTCGGATTTAGTCCGCGTACGAAAAGCGAGAGCGTGCTGCTCTCACGGCCAAGAGTTTTTGGAAAGCATACGCGCCGTTTAATTCAAACGAAAGTGCGGTGAAAGCGTGACATTTTAATAAGGAGCCGAGCGCTTATTGCGTTGTTTATTTTATTGTACGCGTACTCATAAAACGTTTCGACAGTCTGTCCGTAGTACGCGGTCATGATATTAACGATTCTTTTTATTCAGTTTACGTGATTACGCGCTACTAGCTTCGACGCCGTTCGAGTTCACACGTGTAAGTTGTTCAAGAAACAATTGAATTAAATTCCGCCGCGCAGAAGTACGTACTATGCGATTGTTAAACGGAACGTCGTCGTAAATATGCAAACGAATGACAAGTTAAATATTTGTTTCGATAGACATACGTTTTATAGCGTTCTTTATAGCTTCGGCAGCCGATTGCTGTTCGATTGTCGGTTTGAAATTGGAAACCGGACGTGCAAGTTGCGTCCGGAAGCGAAATCCGCGGCGCGGCCGGTTCGAAATCCGTCGCTAGAGGCGCATATCGCTTGGCGCCCGAACAAAGGTGAGCGTAAGTGGGTCACGCTGACGTCCTTGCGCCGGCGACTGAGAGACTAGCTACTGACATAGCCCTCCATCCGCGCCGCATTGTAGCGATAGTCGAAATCGGACTAAATTATAGGTTAGACGTTTCTCATCGTTTCGCTCACGGGTGTGATTTCTAACGGTGATAATATACAACCGGTAATCACTACGTACGTGCGTTTAAAGCGGAGAGATTAGGACCGGCCAATTTGTGATTGAACATTAATATAGCGTCCGTTGCCTAAGATTTTTTTAGTAATTCATCAATTCGTCTTACGCAAGACCTTGCGTATCATATCGTTCGATCCTAACCGCCGTCGATCTAGCTACGGCTAGGTACCGAGCCACAGTTAATCGCCCACGCTTGCCCCCGCTCGACTGCAACTGACGTAATGTGCAACCTATTTCACGCTGCACGATTAGCCGGCGGGCATTTCTGCCACGTTTAAATTCGCTCGGAGTACGTCCCCAAAGTGAATGTTGCGTGACGTGGCCAGTTATGTCACGCGATAACTGGCAAGAGTGGAGCGACTGCAGCATAAGTGGGACGCAAGTGAAGCACTCGAGCTATCGAGCGCAGCACTTGGGCGATTGTCGGGCGGCGTCACTGTCCTTGGGCGCTGTAAAACGAACGGAATCCGCTCCAGCCGCTCGTACCGCCCCATTAGCAGTACGGACGGCGGCACTCGAGCCAAACGCGCTTTCCCTTTCCTCGCGACGTCACATCCCTACCTGCCGCGGTGCGTGCGAACGCAACACCGGCTCGAGTTTCTTTCGATTCAACGCGCGATTTCATTTCCACGCGGCGATTGTTCCCAATAGAAAATTACCCAACACTGCCTTCGGACCGCGCGAACCGTTAACGACGATTAGTGACGCTAATCGATCTGGCGGTTCGCGATAGACCAGGTCCCAATTTAACTGCTAGCAGTCTTCGTACAATCGATGTTACCGTTACATCACTATTAGCGGAACCGAGCAAAGGTTCCTCCGTGGAGGCACTTGGAGATGAGATCATGAGTACAACGTGCAAACAACGAGATAACTAGTGTTGGAAACGTGTCCGGTGGGAGCTCGATCCGTAGTTCAGTTGCTATATCGAGTCGCGCTTGCGCAACGCGGCCCCGACACAGCGCGACACTGTGCCTGGGCGTGCACGTGCGGCGCGCACCGCGGCTCCACTGGCCGCCCGTTCCACTTTTCCCCGCCACTTGGCAGCGGCGTGCCTTGCATAACCGGCCGGTTTCGCAAAGCCGCTGCACCGACTGGGGGCCTGAAATACGCCGCTTGACGCAACGCGATGCGCCCACCGCGCCCCCTCGGCCCCCGGTGCGGATCACTTTCGCCGCTTTCCTGCTATGCACCGAGTGCTATCGGCCGATGCGTTCTGCATATGCTGTGACGTCACGGTAGTCGTGCCCGGATTGCATCGCCCGTAATACCTTATTCTTTGCGCGGGCCACGCAAGGATAATCCCAATGAACGCATTTGCTATGCAGCCGTTGACAGAATATTGCATTTGTTTTCACAAGAATTTTCTGATTATTGATTCCGCACTCGCCTGTGCACTACACCCAGATAGATGTAATGCCTTTATTACACCTGATATAATGCTTATACGAGAATACGCATATTAGAATATATGCATCTAAGTAGAGGCACTCGCTTGGGCGAGCCAAAGTGTAATACGTGGCGGTTGCCGAAGATCCCCAGTCCTAAGGAACCTTACATAATAATCCAAATGCAACATCGACGAGATACTGTAATTGGTTTCAATCCTACAAAACGATGTTAAAGCAATGACATGTTTAACGGGCACAAATAGTCCAGTTGGGGTATTATATATTTAATGAATTGCGTACTCAAAGGCAGTCACTGATACTAAGATATAGGGCATATGCACAAGGCTGCACCGTGCTGTATTCAATAAAATTACTTGTTTTCGTAGATCGTCTAATAAGTATAATACAATAACGCACTATAAATTGATTGGAACGTTCCTAGCAAAGATAAACAGAATATAACATCAAAAAATGAGAAAATTCCCGTCCTATATAGGTACGCTTTTTCTTATTCGATAGCGACATTTGAACAGGGATAATCCCGTCCCCAAGTGTTTTATATGCACGAAAGATATACATGAGCCATTCGTAAAGACAATCGCTACAATTAGATATATAACACTATCTTATATGTAGAGCCCTAGCTTAATACATAAGACATTAAATATAGCTTACATCTGCACAAGCACTATGCTACTGTTTGCTGCGGCCGTATCATAACTTCGCTATTAATGTACTCTATAAAAAATAAAATCCAAAAACAGAATATTTCACTACACTGCTAAGGTAGAAAAAACAGAATATATCACTTATACTTGGAATTAAAAGACAGTATTTTGCAACGAAGTATTTTGAGAAAAACGTATGCACAAGTTAATTTTGCGGCAAAGAAGTTAAGACTTGAAAACATGGCTATCTAGATGTAACACAGTAGCAAAGCTATGCGCCGTACGACGATTATATTCCCTTTTTTATATAAGTTAACCTTTCCGTTCAAACATTTTTTTTTTAAATCGTTAATAATTGGTAACGATATTTGTACCATTTCGTTGAACGATGCGTGCGTAAAGATTTGCCGTGACGGAATATTATGCCCTTAACTGTATGCGATACTAACGCGTTTGCAGGCTTATTCACCCGAGATGATTTCATAAGCAGCGTCCACGATGTATATCACATATAAACATTCTAACCAAAAATTTTTACCTTTTCATATAAAATGACGCATACGATTTAAGCTTATACTGTTTTTTTTGTTTCTTCACCTCGATGAAGCTTATACAACAAGCTACGACTGAATATTTTACTTTTCGTTATATACAGTAAACTTGCATATATTTAAAAAACGACTATTGTATCTTTTGTATTCCCCGATGATATTCCAGACTCTTATCTAAGGCAAGCTTCATTTAATACCGACTTCGAGGAAGCTACCGTTCTATCGAACTATGGGACTAAATACGACGACGCAGTTGCGAAGACATTGGCTACAACGGGACGTGACTTAAACTATGTAATGATGAAGCGCAAGGATAATCGCACGGCACCATTGCAAGGCTCATATAACGGCCGAGTTGTCGTTCGCGGGCCTCGAGCGACGCAAATAGATGCTCCATTTCTACACAGCCGGCGACACGCGAAAACATCACAGCAATACGCACAAACACATACACATATATTTATATATAAGTGCAAACATACACATATATACGTATATACGCGTACATATATCCGCGCAGTTTATTCAACCGAGAGCGGTGCGTAAAAATAAATATATTTCATCGATTCTAAGTCGCGGTAGATCGGCGAATTGTTCAGTTTTATTCGCTATTTCACGCGAACAACAGAATGTTATTAATAAAGTCAACGTCGAACTGTCATTGCGCTAGAATTAGAGCCTTCATATTTGTAGAACGCGACGATTAAAGATCTCTCTCCGTTCTCATTATATTCCGTCATAAAACTCCGTTTAATCTTGGGATTATATTAGTCTCTCGTTTTATAATCTGTACCAAAATCGCTTTGCCGAGCCAATAATAGTGAATTCTAGTTAGTAATAATACTAATATTTTATTGCCTATCTGGTTTACGCCGGTCTATTTGCTCAAGGTCGGTTGAGTCACGCGTGTCTATCCCTAGCGGTTAGTTTCTATAATAGTAAGCGTCGTCGGTTAAGAGATACTAATATACAATTATGACGTACGTGTCCGTACGTACGTCATAAATGTTTCTCATGCCGATCATTAATAATTTAATATTGTTTAGACTGCATATGTATCGATTAATTTCGATAAAAAATAAATAAGAGAATCTATATATACGATGTGTCTTATATGGAATTACAAGTTACTTTTTACTAAATGCCAAAATTTTACTAATTTATATATATATTTGTTACATTTAAATTTCAGATATTTGCCATAGAAAAATGGATTAAGTCACAGTTGAACTATAAATATTAAAATTACAGCCAAGAATGATTTATAATTAAAATCACCTTGATTTCACTGTGAGATCAAGACAGCAAGGCCTAGCGTAGCTAATGATTATCAATTAACATTGACTTTACTTTTATTAAGTATAAAACGGTTAAATTCAACTTTGAACAGCTAAGAAAGTTATTTTCATAGTGTAGACAATTAGATATTTAATAAAATCAATTTGTAAAAAAAAATTGTCAAATATTTAAGTTACAGATTATTAGATAAATGTGTTAATATTTCTTTTTTCAAATTTCTAATAAGGTGACAAATATTAAAAATATACCAATTAAATACTTGTATTTTTGTATAGCTATAATAACGTTATTTCTCTAAAGGGAAAATGTCAAATACATTTGGTTAACACATTTAATTTAAGTCTGTCCGCTTTAGAGCTTTGCTTTAATGAACTCGATCAAACACTAATTAATACGTACGAATTAATCAAGTAACCTCCTTGCTAAAAGGTATTGGTTGCAATGCACTACTACGTAGCAAAGACAAAAAAGATCCCGATCAAAATTTTTAAAAAGTATCACAATTCGTTAGTGCCGAAAACGAACTGGCCACAATTTTACCTGGACCTTGCACTTGTACCTGGCAATAAAAAAAACTCACATGCACTAAATAAAAAAGTACTATCATGTGTTGGTATTTGAAAAAGCTCTGTTAAATAAAAAAAACAACCGAACCCCTTTAGAGCCGTGAACGTACTGGCTGCACTGCACTATTTCGTAGCTATAAAACAAAAAACGTAACTATTCGTCGCAACTGGTATTCAAAAAGCGCTGTCAAAAAGGGAACACTTTAAGTGCCGAAATCGTACTGGCTGCAATGCACTTGTAGGTATCAATAAAAAAAAAACTCCCACACAAAATGAAAAAGTAAACTACCAGTACTCGTTGCAACTGGTATTCGAAAGAGCACTAACGATTGAGAGGAAAAGAACATGCCTAGTGCCCGTCGCAGGTGCGGCAAAGGTGCGCGGGGGATGGGGCCTATCGATCGAGGGCGCTTCACGCGATATCGGTCACTTCCTGCATGCGCCAGCGTCCCGGGCGGGGCGGGGGGCGCCGCTGGCAGGCCGCCCAAGGACGCCTAGGCAACCTAGGACGCGGCGGTCAAGGTTGGCTCGAATCTAGACCGGGCCGATAGAGGAAATGGACGGCATTGCGCAATTGATCACGGGGACCTTGGCGATGAATCCGCGGAGAACTTAGACTTTGCTTAGCCGAGTCAAGTAAATCTTTACACAAAACAATTTTTTCAAAATTTACGATAGTTTTTTAAAGGATATTGTTTAGATTTGGATTAAAAGACGCTGATAAATTTAAGACTTCGTCATAGAAACGAATGAGATGAACCTTTACATACTTTTAAGCAATTTTAACATGGCGAGCCTGGTAAATTTTAGTATTAATATTTTAAACATCCTCAGAGTTTCACACCTTCTCAATAGATGTAAAACCAAGGGCTCAACTTTAAAGTCAATGAAATAACGAAAGAATTCCCAGACTGTTTAAACATTGAAATTAATAAATTAAAAAATCTAATCTTAACCGAATCATATTAACGAACGAATCGAACCTTAACGACCTATGCAATAACATCAAAATTAATTTGCACAAAACCTCAATTTAACCCAACCAACATCAAAAATACCATCTTACCGGAATCAACACAACGAGTCAACGCACGTTCATCAAAATCGCACACAAGCGCAATAAGCGCAACGACCGCAACAATCCCAACACTTTCTATGTGTTAAAAAACGCAAAACGCAACAAAGAAAAAAGCGCAAGAAATCGCATCGCGTGCGCCGAATATCGACACGTTACGACACGCTTTAGAAAGCGCACGGCCGTCGGTCCCCGCGGCGAAAGTGCGCGAGATGAAAGTGATAGCTGCGATGGATGCGCGTCTCGTTTTTGGCGCAGATATCTTATTTTACGTATGTTTTAACCTACTTTAAAATTGTTTCGAGGCTTTATAAATTAACTGGTCGGAATCGATAAGTTATCGTAGATGTTATATTAACTGGTAAATGATGCTAAAACGCCAGTAATTACACCGTATTTTATGGTCAACGTTCTACTACTGCGTTGCCGTTTTGTCGGGATTTCTAAAAACCTGTTGAATGTAATTTTAATGATATAGTATACTGCTACTGACACATCTATAAGTTAAATAAAATTTAACTACACAACACTACAGACATCTATTAAAATATTAAAGCTTAAAAAAATTGTGATCAACTAAAAAAAAGTAGAACTGCGAAAAATAAAAACAGCAAGTATGCAAATGGATCACGAAACGACAAACAACTTACATATGCGGCCATTGACCTCGGTCCGAACATACCGAATTGTAGACACGAGCGATACAATTCTATATTTAAAAAATATAAAGAATATTATGCTTTTAAATGGAATCTAAAATGGCGGCCGTTAGTTTGTGCTCGACGGTTAGCGTCGGATTGATTGGTCTAGGCTTCCTGCGCATCCCTACCCATCCCCCAAACCCCTCGGCCTTGCGTCCCGGGCGGCCTCCAGATGCAGCCTCACCTCGACACAATAATTATTCCAATCACATCGATTACAAAATCGATGTGCTTAACCAGTTTATTAACCAACAACGAAATTCGTCCATTAATCGATTTGAAACTCGAACATTTATCGATGTACCGTATCGCATCGATAAACGCTCGACTCGTCCTCGTGCAATCAAATGTTTATGCAATAATTGTTTGAACTCTGCAAGATAATCTAGTTTTGCGTTAAGATAATGATACTTGCGCTCGTGTTAGAAGGCCGTTAGAAATACGTCATATAATATTATAGGGCGAATAAAGTACATTTAAACCGCACTCTGCGAAGATAGAAAGGTAGGTAGGGGGAGACGTGACGCCTGCCCCCACCCCTTTATCCTTCAGGTTGTTACCGAACGACCTTGAGAATTGTATATACTGAACAAGAGCACATCTCGCGATATAAAATCAATACTAGCACCGTTCGCGTGGCGATTTCCCCACGTGTAATTGCGGGGTTTTTCCCTATTGCATAGCACATTTACTGACAACGCACATAGTCGCACCGGCGGAGGCGTCTAGCGTCTAATGCATCACCACAGGTCTATATGCGTCGCGGATTGCATTGCACACGAACTGAACACGTAATTAGCGTTTACATCGCCTCGGATACTGGTACGGGTACAGCGCGGCGGAATGTGAGCGGTGAAAGTTGGCGCGTCCGCCGCCACAGAGAAAATGGGCTCTCCGTGCGGTTTCACCGGCAACAGGTGGGCCGGTCGCGCGACTCCCTCGGGATGGCGACGGCGATGGGAGAATGGCGCAGGGTGGTGGCGAGACTTCGCGTTATGCGGCCGGAGTGCACGAGAGGGGGAGGGGTGTTATGGAGCGGTGCAACAGAGGCGCGCGCTCTCACGGAGGCGCGGCGAGCGACTGCGGCTGTAGAGTTGCACCGAAATAACTGCAGCCCGGCCGCTCGATGCAGGCCCCCCTCCGCCCCTCTTGACCCCCCTTCCCCTCACCGCCCCACCCCCCGTCCCCCACCTCCAGGTCACGGCTGCAGGTCGCCATGGTGATGCGAGGAGTTCCGCTGCAAGCCTCTATCGATCCAGCTGTTGCTTCTAGGCCCCCGGGAGCGACATTGAACTTGCGATCTTTCTAGTCGGGGCGGGGTCGCTGTGTAATGCGCGATATTATAATAGTGCCACCTTTGTTCTGCTTTACTTGGAACACATAATTACAGCGATTAGCGATGAATTTTTTTCTAATGGAAAAATTTATGGAACAGACTGATTTTTCCTTAGCTGCCTACGCATATCATACTGCAATCGAATAACTACAGAAATTTTGCTTTATTTAATGCTTCTCAAAGTTTACCAGTTTACAATCTATCCAGCGACCACACCCAAAACTGACCTAGTTCTGTAAGCTTCCGGGAAATTCAATCCAATATTCGATTCGATACCTAGTACTCACACAGCGCTGTATGTAGCCTGGATTTGTTAAGGTTTGCTCATGATTTTATTATAAGCGATGATGCACTGTGTTATGTCTCATTTAATGTAAGACGTCACAATTACATAATGGCTGTGCTAGGATGCCAATCGCAATGCAGATCTTTGCAGATGCATAATTTTATACCTAACTCATTAAAAAAACACGTTTCATCAGAACAATGAAGGTCATGTACCATTTTCTTGCCTAAGAAGAAATGGTTTTCATTTCATAGTGTAATAGATACGAAAATATTTTTTTTTCAATTTGCATAAAAAGTATATAAAGTTTTTTATTAAAATAGTGTAATTTTCTACAATTTAGTTTAATCCTGCTACAATAACCGCTAAAATATCTAAACCAATATACTTTAAATATGATGTTAATTTTGAACAAAACGTCCCCTGTCGCTAGGTGATTCTCCCTGCCCATAGAAAATACTTCGTAAGGCGATAAAAACCCGCTAGTCGCTCTGACACTTAAAAAGTTACGTGTCGTATACGCCGTAATTAGACTTACAACGGCGCCCTACAAACTGGAACACTTTATGTGTTTACACTACCGCGTTGCGGCACCCAGTGGTTCCATTGAGTCAAATAAAAAAAAACCTATCTTACTATTAATTACGAATTGAAACCTCCTTCAAGTTGCGTCAAGACCGTCGCGTGACCATGCCTCTGTTCACAAACATTTGTCTAATCCAAAAGGCAAATGTTGGTACACAAACATTACCCTCGGTGCCGAATTCTGAATCACTCGCCCAATTATTCAGTCGATCGTCACGAAAACGGGTGACATTACTGAGACACCTTGGCACCGCTGTGTCTGAATAACTTTGGCCACCGTTTAGGGTTCCACCGCCAAATGTTTATGCCAACGGCACCTGGCATCCTTTCGTCGTACTAATATAGCGGGCAAGGGCAGCCCTGATTGGCCACGTGACCCATATATCTTACTTATATTGTACCTATCGTTGCCTTTGTAAGAATAGTTGTCGTTTAATTTTTCTTTAATATTCAAAGTCAATTAATAAGTCGCATTTGTTTTTCATTTCTTTGGGATTCTTCTTTACGGAAAATCTATAGGAAGGATCGATAAACAGTAGCAAATAAATTGCTTCCAATGTTCCAGTTCGAAGGGTTCTTAAGCTATTGACGAAACAATTTATCTTGTCGTAAGTAGCGGACAATTCTGTACTGCCCTTCTATAATTATTATGGACAGTGCCAAGCGCTTACTATTTGTAGAACAATAATTTATTCCTTTTCCATATTTAAATTAATAATTCAAGTACGCGAAACGATAAAAGAATGACTTCCGGAAATGAAGTCTAGTATCAAACTGAAATGATATCTGAACTAGAAGCCGCAGTCGGCCTATGCGCGGTATTCAACCAATCATTGTAAAGCAAAAAAAGTTTGACATCACAAGTTGAGTATGTAATTTCCATTACATAATTGGCTATAGAATAGGATAAAAGATTACAACCTAACCGAACAAAGTCGGGGCGCATAACTAGTTTCTAATATAAACACAGATATTTTCCTTATCTCTCCGTTGCATCCAAAGGTCGATAATGTTACTTCAACATTTGCCATATTGAACGCGAGCAAATGTTTATGCATTTGAAATTGCACTAACATTATTATCGTAGCGTTTCAGTTTTAACAGATTTAATATAATTCAATACAACGTTTTATTGATACCAGTTAGTATAAAGCATTTATTTATTAGATGTATGAATGTTAAGCGTACACTAGAGTTTGTGCAGAAATGTAATATGAAATAGTAACTTTTTATGTCAGGTCCTTTTTCATAGTAGTCTTACGAAAGTTTTTTTTTAATTCAATAAATAGAAAACATTTTAGCTCCTAACCAAATAGCACCAATTTAATAACCTAATTTACGGTATTAACATTAGTACGAGCATTTTTTGAAATTTGTGATGCGCTGCGGTCGTAGAAGTGACGTTCGCCTTATAATAAGCAAAACGTGATGGGATTTGTCATCACTTTTACCCAAATATAGCACTTTATACCGTACCCTCTAAACCGGAGCACAGTAATGGATTCACAATATGTAATGGGCAATGCAACTGCGAAATGGGCAACTGCCTGCGTAGTATAGTGATATGGGCGAATGCTTTAGAAGCCGGAGGTCGTGGTTTGAATACTGCAGGGACTAAACAAATTTTCATTGTTGTTTCCTAGTTGATTAGGGCAATTTTGGCCGATCACCTAATTGTCTGAAAAGTAAGATGATCCATGCGTCGGATGGGCATGTAAAGTTGATCAACCCACCAGTCCAATGCGGGTTGCATTGGACCAGCGTGGTCGGATACGGTCCAAAAACCCTCCTAGTGGATGGGGGTGTATTAGGGGATGCCTATGTCCAGCAGTGGACTATCACAGGCTAATGATGATGATGTAATAGGCAATGGGTGGTATTTGACTAGTCGGTCCTCTCTAAAAGGGGCTACCACATGAAAAGTTTGAGAAGTTCCTTTATTATAAGCAAATTTAGGTGCAATAATTGGCGCTAGGAACTAATTGAGGTTCTTTTTTAAAATCCTACGTCACTTTCAAATAATAATAAAGTATCTGATTTTAGTGCCATTAGTGTTTACGTTTGACTTTGTTCAGGAAAATTATTAATATATAATATTAATTACCGCTTTTTTTTTTATCCTTATGTAAGGAAGCAGTGCTAGAAATATCCAAAATTTCATAGCAAGCTAGTAATGTTATATATCTATTTACAAACCTTTTAAAATTATAAATTCGCATACGAAACGATAATTTTTATGCCCAAGACACCTTAGGTGGACGTTATTCACTATTTAACACTTTGTTTAATTTTTATATATTTAGAATATTGCTCTGATGGGATATTTATAATTTTATGCGTATTTTATTACATTATATTTTATGAGGTTGACGATGTGCAAGTTGTGCAGATACGAATGTCGTAAAAACACAAGCGACATTATTTTTAATATATCCGTGGCCGGTGAGTGGGTTGTGTTATAAGGAGGGTACAAAAATACTTTTATTTTAGTTCATGGTCTATAAAATTATTGTTTAGTTGCCACTGAAAATAGTTATTGTATTCATAAAACGAAAATCTTTTATTTACATAAAAACTTAAATTTATATATAATTTAATTTATATATAAACTTTATTAGTCCTACACTACTTTAACTGCCTCCGCAGACTAGTGGTAAAGCCTTGTGCTTTAAAAACCAGAGATAGTGGGTAAAAATTCTGCGTGGACTCAACAACTTTCCATCGTTGTTTTCTTGTTGGTTAGGGCAATGCGGGCTGATCACCCGATTGTCTGTAAAGTAAGATGATCCATGCGTCGGATGGGAATGTAAAAAAGTCGGTCCTGCGCCTCACCTCTCTCCGTTTGGGTCGGTTATCCGGCCCATAAAACTATAAGAGTAAAGAAATAGGGAGTGAACTTTTATTTGAGCTTATGCATTATAATATTTTCTTCGTTATTGGCTGAACTCTAATATGGATCAGCCGCCGTAGTGGAATTTGACTCGGAGGACATTATTATTATTAGTTTTACAAAACCAAAGCAATTAAGAAATTCAGCTCCTTACTAACACTAAATAATATGGAGCCTTTTTAGTTGTCTGCCGCACATCTTATATAACAAAATAAAAAAAAAAGTTTAGAGCAAATTGTTCCTATACATTTTTATCCATCAGTTGAATTATTGCCAACTTCGTCGCGTCATCGTTGCTTGCGATGAATTACCTTGCAAAAAATATACTACAATTACCTATAAGTTCATAATTTTTTTTTCATATTTTTATAAACTGTTTCTAGGACCATTGTTTTAACTAAAAAGTATATACGATGCGACGCCATTCGAGAAATAAGTTACCTTACAGACTTTGTCTCAAACTTAGATGCATACCTCTGGTTATATGCAAACGCGAAATGCGTAGTCGTAAAGGCCTCAGGCGTAACGTGGCCTGAAACTAGGTACTCTAAAACAACCGGTTCCTTTCTAGGCCGAATGCCAATCTGATTGATCGAATTGTTGGGCGATATTCGTACAGCTCTATTCTTTAGCTTTGAGTTTCTGAGTTATCACGTAACGGAATGAGAACAAATAATACCAAAGATATATAAAGTAAATATTAAAAAAAAATTGAGAATATAATATATCATTCATTTATATACTAAAGTTTTAATCCATCTATAAAGGTATGATTAAATCTAAAAAATCCCCTTAGTGTTGTGTTGCCAAATAAAGGAATGTCGGAGGCTATTATAGTGTTTTAGGCCAGTAGGAATGGAGAAGCACCTTGAATTGTTTAAATTATAATGTTGAACTGAACTGAAAGAGACAAAGTTACGCGTCAGCTAGAAAAATTAATAAAATATGACCATTAATGATTTTAAGAGTATAGTTATACGAATCAAAATGAAAAGCCGTTTTATTTCGTTTTAAAAATCATACAAAGACAAAATTCTCTTTCAAAAAATTTTTACAAAACATTTCATAGAATTCTTTCATCGCGATGTATTGCTTGTTACCTCAAAAGACCTAGTAAGAAGATTTCAGAGAAACTGACATCATTAGCGAAATAACGATGTAAAACCTTTGCTTCATAAAATGGAATGACAATTCCCGGCTTTTCCGATAGAAAAAAAATGATCAAAGATATATTGACTGCCATAGAAATTAAATAGAAATATTGACAATACAACCGTTTTCCTTTCTTTCATAAAGTAAAGAAGATGGTTTGTTTGTGCAGTAAGTACTTATGTTTTTTACGTTTCATTTTATTTTTTCTTATGTAATATAATCGTATGTTAATACAAATCGCAATTCATAACCACATAATTGTATACAAATAAGGTACCTACAACTAACTAACAATATAATTTGAAGCGTTTTCTCCTTCTTAATTTGCCATGTAGATGGAGGCTCATAAACTTATTATATTATTGTTTAATTTTTAAACATTGGTACAATACTCTTGCGCTTATCACTACTCACAAAGGAGTAGTTTGCATGCATAGTGTTGTATATTCCAGCCAATTAGCAGATATAATTTATTAGAATTTTATTAATGATTGGTTAACTCAATAAAGCCAACAATAACCAAAGTTTTTAAGAAACAGTTCATGTAGAAAGCCACGTCAAATCAGTTTTTATGACTTTTAAATACTATCCATTATAAATACAATGACTTGAATTTAACTTACAATGTATGAGTTAAATTTATTTAGCCGTTTTTAGGATTTTCGAAAAAATTCCAATCACTATTTCACGGGATAATCTTCTATGATGACATGAAATAAACATGGTAGCAAAATAACCATCACGTTACTTAAAAATTACGGTACTAATGAAGTTTACTTTATTTATTACCGACTTTCAATATAAAGTTTTAGAAAATTCATCAAGTAACGCATTTATACAAAAAGAGGGTAATACATCAACGTGCATTAAAACGTTGACGATACCAATTAAACGGATTAAAGACTGAACGACTTTGATCGAGTCGATTTTACCGGCCAACTTGATTAAATTAATTTAGCTACCGTACTCGTATCGCTTCAGTAAGAAAATTAACAACAACGGGTAAATGGTAAATTAATTCTACCATTTTTAAATATAAAAGTTAAAATAGTTAGAAAATATAACTTTGAAATAATCTAAGTGTTTAATACTGAAACATAATAATGTTTTTGTATGCAAAACAATATTTTATGGCGATTAGAACATTTTTCTTAAGAGTTAGGGTGCATTATTTTTTTAAATATAAAAATAACGGACTACTTTAGAGTTCTAGCAAAAGGAAAAGGGTAAAAAAAGGAAACTTAGGTTAGGTGACAATGTAAATAAAATATGAAAAAAAATTAGAGCTCAATTGTATCTAAGCTTTTTTAATTTTATTACAGCATTTATTTTAGATAGTTTGCACACCTAACATTACTAACGGCCAATTATTAGATTCAAATTGTTCGAGATGCATTTTCCATGGATTTTTAGCAGATTTTTAATACTTTTTATAAAATGTTTGTAATTATTTTTTAACATATGCAACCCAAACTTTGTGTCCCAATGTCAAACGTTAAAGACAGTAAGCTTATTCAAGTCACATCTATTGATTGTCCTAGCAATGAATAAATAAATAATAAAATTTCCAGACAAATTTCACATCATCTATTCCCAAACTGAACCAAAGCTTGTACTATGGAAACTAGATGATTGATAGACATAGCTCGACTTATCTTTTGTAAATAAATACATATTGCATAAATACAAACACCCTGACACGAGAAAACACTATGTGCAAATCGCAATATCACGCAAACTTTTCGCGTAGTAGGAATCGAACCGCACCCATCGGCGCAGCAATCAGGGTCACTAACCACTACACCGAGCGGGTCATCGATATGTTCCGTAACACAGTTCCAAGTGAACATCGCAGTATTAATTGCGCACGCCCGTTGGGCCACCTACATACCCGATACGGTGTGGCCACTTTGTTGGGCAAAAAAAAAAGTAAAACCGACTCGATACCCGTAAACAGGCAACATCGCTACTTTCCCCTCGCGCTAAAATGTACGACTTCAGTGCGTATACACTGCGCGATCGGAGGTAATATATTCGGATTCATTCGTGAGCACCTAAGCCGAATGGATGGATATCGGACCTAAAAGATATGAAATCTTGACAGAAGCCTTGTAAAAAAAATATACAAAATAAATATAGTATAATAGATTAACAACAATAAATATCTTAGGATGACAACACCACATCTAATTCTAAACCTAACAAAAGCCATATTTATTAAACCATATTTTAGAGTTCTGTATTTTTGCAACTGGCAACTTTAACAAATGCGTGCTAGGCTACATTAGACACCATTGTTGATTACATTTCATTTACCTATTATTCTATAAATATATTAACTACGATATCTTTCAATTAACAACACACCAATGCTTTGCAGTAAAAACCGATGAAGTATTTTATCACTAACTACTTTAACTCTTTAATTAGCTAAAAGAGCTTCATCAAATAGCAATGATTATTATGAATTATTGCTACGTCTCATAATAGTCAAGTGTTCGTCGTACGAAGTTTGTTTAACTATTAATGCGAATGATGTGTTACTAACTGTCTATTTATCGCTCGGTTCGCAAGAGTGTACGCACCTTACAAACCGAGCCTTGTAAACTTGCTTCAAACCGCTTCATTAGGGGACATTAGAATGGAAAGTATTGGCTCTTTCATAAACGTTTATTCAAATTTTCAATATCGACAGTTTAACATAAAGCTGAGGAGTTTAATCAATTGATAATGATAATTGCGTTATTGTTTCTAACAGAGACCGCTATGATATGATGAACTATTTCGGTTTTTGGCCAAGCAACCACTTGAAATGCAAACAAAAAGAGGGCAAATGAAGGACTAGGGGAGTATAAATGTATTCCAGTGTTCAGCGCTTTGTAAGGGACCGTAGCTTGTTATGTATACGATAAATAGTACCTCACAAGCATTTTCAGCAAGGCGAAAAGATTTCTAATATTTTACAGAGCATGTCCCTCTTGCGAACTTTCTGCTAGACTCATCGCTGTATACAATAACAATGCAGAACGGTAATCAGATGTTGGAATACGATCGTGCATTGTATTTTGTGTAAGAAGTGTTGCCATAATGGTAAAGTCTGGAATTCAAAAACCTATATGGCTAGTCAAGGGTAATAAAATAACTCTAAATTCGAATATGAATAGTAATCTGTATTTATCAGCCTTCTTACTTCCATAGTACAAGCTTTGCTTGGTTTGTGACTAAATGACGTTGTGTCAATCGTCCGGAAATAATATTATTATTATGATTACAACAAATAAGCTTTGGTTTACGTGCAAATGTGCAATTTATTAGGCCTAATTTAATGCTTAGTAGTTTTAACGTTTCCAGCTAATGTCAGAAGAGTTATTTGCTCATTTAAGATATAGTAAATTGTTAAGGTCAACTGTTAGGGTGATTATTTATTAATAAAAACTTTGTTAAACTTTTATAAATTGCTACATATAATGGCGTCTCAAGCCATTTTACGTACATTCTATACTAATATTATAAGGCTGAAAAGTTTGTTTATCTACCATTATTCTTACAATATATTTTGTTTAAATTTATAATTTAATATACCTTTTGCACGCGAAACCTAAAAGGAGTGGAGCACCATTAAAGATATTTCAAAATGGGGATATTTAAAAAAAGATGTCTTTGAAGAGACCTTCAATGTCAATAAACCACAGACGAAGTTAGAAATTCTCTAAAAATTAAGTTAAAAATACTAGTAACTTAAATCATTCAATAATGCAGCAAATACGATTATTACTTGCCCGATGACTGCGTTAATGATTAGCTAATTTTCTATTTATTTCGATTTCACTTAATTCTTCTAGTCCAAGGTATCGGGTTAATCTTAGACACCTAGATTTACTCAATATGCCTGATTGAGAATTCAGATAAATAACTTAGCGTTTTTAAAATAACGATTAAATAGCGCATAAAACAAATAACTTTATATAATTATGTATTACAATTAAAGCATTAAAAACGCTTTAAGAGAAGATATGAAACTGTTAACTTTTATAGAAAATATTATAAGTGTTTCATCATAGAAGAAATTTAGTGTAACCAATGCAAAAATTTAAACCTAAGGTTATTGAAAATGTTCTAGAAAGATATAAAATACCTTGTCCGTAAGACATAATGGTTAATAAGTTAAAATAGTTTTACAACTCCTTCTCACACTCTAAATATGAACATTATTACGACACACATAAACGCAATGATTGAATTACTCGGAAGCATTAACGATGAAAGTGTGAACTCGTTGTCGTATATAAAGATTGCGGTGCTACTTTTAATGAGCTAACACTATCTCAATTCGACACTTGATCGACATTATTGTGACTCGTAATTCAAAATCCATCAACATGCTAAAAGAAAGTGATGGAAAGTCGAAAGTATGGAAAATTTGGCAAAATAGCGTGAATTTTTTTTATAGAAAACTATTTCTGATCCCTAGGCAAAGAGTTCTATTATGGACACTAGATGAAAAAAAAATATTATAAAATATATTTATAACAGCAGTGTAGACTGATTTAAAGAATATCATTATTGGCAACCTACTATGAATTATTACCGCTGTGTCTATTTCTGCCGCAAAGCGGCGGTTTGTGTACAAACATTACCATGTTCCGGTTTATAAGGGCATTCCAGCTAAAGTAAATACCGGTGAAGAGTCAATGTTCCACGTTTCATGGTAGTGTGCGGAATTGTAGAGTAATAAGCTACATATCTTTTAGACAGGGCATATAACTTTAATGAAGTTCCCGCTTGGAACCTACTGTTGTCCACTTTACACCAAGCCTAAGCCCCCTCCCTCCATAAGGTCGAAATATGGGAATAATAAAGTGTCCCTTTAAAGCCGTTCTCAGCTGGTCTATACTAGGCAATAGACTCATCATCATCATCAACCAGTGTCAGTCCACTCATCACTCTCTCATCCAGCCCACACCGGCCATCTTGCCTCAAGGCGTCCTACACGACACACTACAAGACTTAATAGAATATATTAATACAAAATTACAGGTCGATCGGCCTAATAGCTTCAGAGATTTTGTGCTGAACTCACTGGTTCAAAAACGGGATCTCTTACATATATAGAAGAAAGTAAAAAAACACAGTAATATATCATAGCCAACGAAGTTTGACTCTTAAGTGTGATAAAAAACAAATATATAAAACCACTGTAATAGCTTGGGTGTTACATAATTTATAGCACAAAAAGCACAACAGTACAAATTATGAACTAGCTCGTATATGCAATATTGATAAAAAAGGCGTATAAGGAAAAAAATCTATAAATCACATAAAGATAACATGAAAATATTGTTTTAATAACGATAGGACTAAATAATTAAAATCTTATATATTTCAAGTTTAAAATATTTAGAAGTTTTTTTAGTACAACCGGTACAAAATAACATAATTTTCTTGAACCACATTAACTATCAAATACAAGAGAAAACACAAAGTTAATGATATATTTATATCTCATAATCATCATAGAATTATATAAAAACACGGTTACATAATATAATATTGCTAAAAAACATTCAACACCATTACTAACAGGGATTCAATAACATAAAATAATTTCGAGAGGACAAAAGGACAGCATAAGCAAAACGTATTCCAGTTATAGGACGACTGATATATAACTAACTATATTTTAATTAACAAAAGTATGTTATTGAGAGTTACACACGAGGAGATATATCATAAAACATATTTCTTTCGGTAGCGGAAATTGAACCAGCATCCTTCAGCGAAAGAGTTGGTATCACTAACGACTACGCGGATCGTCAGAGTTTACAAAAATAAAAATAATAGCAATTTAAATTGCCTAATACTGAAATCGAACGAAACATCGCAGTAACACAATACAGAAATATCGGCATGTAAGTCGTGATGTAATGCAAGAGAGATCTTGCCATTCACAAACCTGTGCACGTCCTGAATACCCAGGTTTCTATACTCGCTGTGCGTAAACAAGTGCACTCAGATAGCATCCTTCAGATGTTAATCGAACGTTAATATTAAGCAAACGGGACGAGAGAAAATGTGTAAACAAAATGACTTTAATTTTACCTAGAAACAACAAAGCTTTGTTCGTAAAGTAATTTCACCAGAAAAAAAAAGAAATTGTAAAGTTTTCCGATATTTTTGTAATTTTGTTTTCTTCTATGGCAATATACGATGTAACGTTCGTATAGATTGATAGAATTTTTCCATTAATCCGAGTTCTCAGGTTAATGGAAAAATTTGACCGTTTATATAAAGTTTATATAAAGATTTCTGTCATTTTGTTCATATTTCTCATCTATTCTCGTTGACAATAATCATACCACTACAATTAAAAGAAAAACTACATAACTCTGGAACGTTCTTGAGCTTCTCTTCTGGATGCATTATTCTAGAAACGACGTCTTTGCAGTGGTTCATTCTTCTAAAAGCGTTCCAGAATCTTCTCTGCTCGTACAGCGAGTGGAAGGCTAGGAACAACTGAGATACCACCAGCTGTGTTCACTCGACCCAATTCCCGAGAGAGCACAGCGTGGCACCCGGTCGTTCGATAGCCCGATGATCTTCGCCGTTCGACGCTTGCAAATTGCAGTGGAGACTTCGAATGCTTCAAATCCATGTTTTAAAATTCTTCATTTGATTTAGACCTTATCGAGCTTTTATGGCGCAATTAGGTTACACATAAATTTAAAGAAATCTAACCTACGCTCACAAATTAACTTCTAGAAAAGAAACTCGACATTTACATTTTATAAATTATCGTAAAAAAATCGTAATTTTATATCGTTAACAAACACATGAACTGTTTTACGTTAATTCAACAATTTAGGAAAATGTATTGTTGAACAATACTAATAGAAAAAATATTTATAATGCATATGAAAACAATGTAAGAGGCATTTTTATAAATGTTATTAAATGGTAGTCTGAAATACAGATAATTTGTCAATAACATTGTATTCATACTCTTTATTTAACGTAATTAATTATTCGTTATAAATCTTCACTGAGAGACATCTGTGTATAAAGATAGTGGAAACGTACAATGTACGGTCAGAGCCATCTGTGTTTTCTTTAAAGCGCTTCGCTCAAGCTTGGTGGATAGTGGAGTTACTGCTCTTTTAGTTCTCTCAGTAGATGGCACTATTAAAGCGGAATGCTTTACTTCAAAAAATTAAATGTTTTTTTGGAAGAGTTAACTTTCTGGATGTTTGTCATTAACAATAATAAAAACAATACTAAAATATATAAATTTCAACAAACATATCTGAAATGCTTAGACTGCATGAAATATTTTTCTGGGAAAATTTTAAATGCTACTGTCTATAATTGTTGCTACAAATTATAATCTTAATATATTACATATAATAACAATGAGTTTTAGCGACTCCTGTACTATGCTATGCTATTAGTACTTTATAAAAAAATAACAAAAAAATTGTTTTCAACTTCTGACATAAAAACAACACGTTACTTTTACATAAAAAAAATACCTACCTACCTGCTTAAGCACAGGTATTACATAATTCAACGAAACACTCAAAACACTACGCCTCAAACCTTTCCACTACCTTAATTTATATCAAAACGATAATAGTAACAATCACACACGACACGCTGGAATCGAGAGAAACGGTATTACATGATCCTGCTGCACACAGGCAATTTTGAAACACGTTTAAAAAAAACGACCACGAAAGTAATCCTTCACCCAAAGAATCTGACCCATATATATACTTAAGTGTAAAACCGACCGCGGCTTGCTGGGGAGCGATTTGGAAAATTTGCCGACGCGAGGGGGAGAGAGCAGGGGCAGGCGCCCCCTCTCGCGCCCCGCGCCGCACACGTGCCAACCTTGACCTTGAGACGACCATACACTCAAATGCACTTGTAGACGCGCGCTCCACCACTAAGATTATAGAAGTGAAAACGTCTTTAATACTTGGGAGTCATTTTATGCAATCGTTTTGTGATACTTTGTTGGTGTTTATACCACTAAAAGGTATTGTCTTGTTCACCTAAAACTGTTTATGTTTAGTTTCGTTTAAAAACTTTGCAATGTAGCTTATTTTCGGTAGGATTGATGATGATGATGTGAATATTTTGTGGGATTGATTAAAAACTATGTCTGACTATTTTTAGATATCGATGATTGCAGCGATTAATAAAAAATGCCTTTTCCCTGTGAGCCGGTCATGCTAATAATTTTCAAATCTATTGTAAAGCTTTTTACAAAAGCAAGCAAATTTTTAACTTTCAACGAAGTTGAAAATTGCATTGCGTTATATCATGAAAAATGCGAGAAATTCCTGTTATTACATCGTAGCTTGATCGAGTTGCAAAATTAATTTCACATTGAGGCTAACGATCTGTTACAATTTAAGTTCGATATTCAATAAGAAATGTGTAATACTAAAATTGACTATGACCTGCGCGTGGAGTGTACAAACTTAAATGTATATTGGCTTTCTTAAACAAAGTCAAACAAAAAAGAGTTAGAAGACCTCTTTGGACTTTAAACTTTGTAGAATATAGTAAACATTTTTTCAAAGAAAGTCTACATTTTGTGGCTATAATTCATCAGGTAAATTATCTGTTGTTTGAAAAAGTAAATTCTACGAAAAAGCATAGACATTCTTTTCAGGATGTTTTTAAATTAAATTTTGTTGTATCTTTTAATGTCATATATGGGGCTTATTTGACCTTAGCAGACAAAGGGTCTTCAATATCGGGAATACCATATAAAATAGACATTGAATATCCGTAAAATATGATTACAATATATAATATCATAATATCGGCGACCGTGGGTAGTAAACTACTTCTCGCATAACCGGAAAATGTTGCCAGGCACGAATTAAGCCCGCAGGCCGCCACAATCAATTTGAGCGTAGATAATAAATAAAATTTGACATCTCCGAATGTCGATTAATAATATATTTGTGAAGCCGCAAAAAGGCTTGTTTCTTTTTTTACTGTCATAATCACGACTGCGTTGAACTAGTGTGCGTAAAATTACGTGATACGCCCTATCGAGCCTTGGAATCATTCGTTCACGTCTTAATGTTAATTTTAATGCGAATAAAACTTACGTTTTGTCGTTATCGCATCATCGTTCGGCGAGCGGCGCGCGCCTGCAAACAAAACACAGCTTATTATTTTATCATGCAAATGTCATTTTATAGGTACTGTCTGACCAACAATGCATATCTATGCACGGTAACCGAGGAATTTATATCGGGTTTCACGACAATATGACATTCAGCGACGCTTGCGTTGCACTTTAAGGTACGTTTAACAGGTTGAGGTTTTTCAAAACACTTTTATATGCAACACTACGTTCCGAAAGAAAATTACTTTACCTAATAAAACATTTAACATCGTTCAATTATTTTTATAGTTTATTCCTCTACGATCGCTAAGAACCGACTGCATTAGCAATTCACGTCATTGCATCGTTTAAACTTCTAGAGAATATCTTGTGTCGCGTTGCAAAATAACACGTTCCCGCGCAAACTTACTTAAACGACGCCGTGCAAATGTTTGAGCGTGTCCTTGAAACGAGCCCCCCCAATGAGTCAGTATGGGTGACGCGCCATCTTGCTGCGTTCCGACAATGCTCGAAATAACTATAAACGGAATGGAACTACTCGATGCGTTCTGCTACTGCCTATTTTCATGTTGAATCACGAAGTTGAGTTAAATATCATTTGGATATCGTTTGCCTTTATTAAAAAGCGGACATGATTTAACTGTTTTAACTTTTCTATATAATTTAATAACATTAAAGTAAGCTGAAATATAAAACTCAAATATATATAAGGTCTCAACTTATATCAAGAGTAGAGGTACTGGTTGACATTTTTTCCATAATAGACTAACATAACGCGATTCTAACTTTATAATTAATTCGCCAATTATTGTGTGTATTTGCACAAATATTTCTTTTTAAACTTTTAAGAAGCACTATGGAATGGCAAATATAAATAAACAAAAAAAAATATCTTATAGATGTGCACTTTTAAACTTCTGTTTATATCTCCTAAAGTTTAGATACAAAAACATTATTGCAAGGCTTTTTTTTTTCAAGTATATTAAGCTAAGTAAGTAAATTCAGTAATTGTACTTTTGTCATAGAGTTCATTACTTATTTCCTACCTACGCCATATTTTTATTAAATTTCTTTATATATAATGTGACGGGACGATCAGAATGTTCACCTGATGCTATCCACAACCATCATCATCATCGTCAGCCTGCGCTAGTCCACTGCTGGACATAGGCCTCCCCTAATGCACAAATTTTCATTGTTGTTTCCTAGTTGGTTAGGGCAACTTGGGCCGATCACCCAATGGTCTAAAAAGTAAGATGGTCCGTGCGTCGGATGGGCATGCAAAAAGTAGGTCCATCCACCAATCTGCATTGGACAAGCGTTGTGGGATACGGTCCAGAAACCCCTAATGGAGAAGGCGTACAATAGGGGAGGCCTATGTCCAGCGGTCGACTAACACAGGCTGATAATTAAAAACAATCCTATTTCGCTATCGAATCGTCTAATCCTCATAGCTTAAAATAGCCTTAACAGCGCTGCTTTATTATGTCTTCATCAATCACTGAAATTTCCAACTTAACGTCGATCAATAGAACCGTGAATTCTCTTTTGTGAAGCCAGACAAAGTCCTGGCCGAAACAACCTCGAATACTTGGAAAATATTCCGATCTAAATATAGGATAAGGCTGTCCGGGACCGGGAATGCGTCATTCACCCACGCCTAGGGTGTACTTAGGTGATAGGGGGGAGGTGGCGCATGCGCGGGCCCTCTCCTGCTAATGTCAAAGGGCACTCCCTGGAAAACCTGGACACCTAGGACCCAACGCTCTGCGCTGAATTGATTTACGCAGGCTGTTACGTCAGCTCCCATGTAGGTTTACGAACGAATATCACGAAGCATTATATGTAAAAGTGCCTTTGCAAAAAAATATTGTTATTTTTATTATCTATTATAATATGCTAATAGTTTTATTTTATTAATAAAAACTTTTACAGCCAACAGTCTAGTTAAGGTCCATTTTAAGGTCACGTCATCATTAGTTCCAAAAGCATTTGTTCAAGAAGAGATGTTAACTCTTTTTGCACATACATTTTTTTATTTGCACGCTTTTGAAATCGGCATTAATTTTAATGTGCCTGAGAATATATCTACTCATGGTAACGGAATAAACATATCTGCATTTATTTACTTAATTATTCATTACCTTTGTAATGCGCTACAAAAACCTACAGTTATTAGTAATCAAAAATATTCATAAATATAAGAAATAAACTTATTAATGTAATATATTTTTATGTCTTACGCGTTATGAGAGCGTTGAACAAAATTTTAAATGTAATTTTGCAGTAAACAAATAATGTTTTTCTATAAATTACTGGTATCATTTAATAAATTATTGTTCCATTTTCAAATCCTTAACACGTGTATTCCGCGATACGCTTAAGACCACTCGAAGGCTAAAATGTAATACGAATTGTTGTTTCAAGATTTCAAGGTTAATTTAATTATCGCGTTTTGGTGATGCTTTTGTATTGTCGAGAAATAATAATACTTTATCAACTTAGACTAAGATATTTGCAAAATAAAGTAAGTAATAACATGTGTACTCATTTTGATATTTGTTTTCTTTTGCAATATTATACAGTGAAGTCCATTATGCCGATTAATACTATACTGTATAATAGACAGAATAAGAAAAAAAGCAACAGTATACCATTCTTTTTATTGCTTATCTAATTATTTTAATAAAGTTAGCATTATTGTAATTGGCTATTTTTTATCACACGAGACCTTGGGCTGATAGGAAATCCGATAGTCACCGTCGTAGTGTTGTCATATAAGGGCAGCTAGAGTTATGTAACATATATCATGTTCAATGTTTACGTATCTGTTGTCCATGCGGGTTCCCCAGTTTCTATATGTAATTTCGTATATTCTTTATACCGTTACCTACGTTTTGTACGTTTGTACATGTTTATAAATGTAAAATATATTACATAATAGTGATATTTATAAGTGAATAATAAATGTGAATCACCTTTTTTTTCCTAGTTTTCGTGTTGGTAATTAAGTACAATGCAATTGGCATTACGCCGCCTTTGTACTCCTATTATTACTAAAATAAATAATAAATATCTTAGGCAAACAGTAAGGCAATATTACTGCTAAAGTAAAAAAAAATCAGAACTATTTGTAACTTACTACAAATAACTGTTTTAACAATACTGATAGTACTTAAAGTATGACAGTTCATACATAAGACGTGAAACAGGTTTCGATTCAATTAAAAATAAGTAAAATCTTTATTATAAATTAAATACATGTCAGATAGGTAACATCGAGCTGGATCGATTGATAAGATGCAGCAAGGATTTTTGGAATTTGACCTCAAGTATGATTTTAAAGTTTTCTTTTATAAATATTATCGATTATTAATCGAACAAAAACGATATTCATTATGTGTTTTTTTTTGTAGTTGGCAAGAAAGTACTTTATACGAGTGTCAAATAAAGGGCGTTATCATTGTTAAATACATGTTAAATTTTTAATGTTCGATAAGCACCTAATTTGTAGTTAATCAATTAACCTAACGCAGATATCATAGAGATATATTTTTTAGAAAATGCTATATCGCAACTAAACTAGTTAAGTAACAAAAAATTTATCACAGTATAAAACAGTAACTTGCTTTATCAAGTTAAAATGTTTACATTACGAATAGTATTTTAACCCTCAACAAAAATATCAATCAAGCTATGTTTGGAGTTCAGTCTACGCTTGATTTATGTCTGTGAATATAAATTTACGTATTATGCGATAAGATATGTAAAGTTAGTCATCCAATGGCTTTGAAAACACAAAATGATAATGCGGTCTGTATTCATTTTTATCATATCGAAAATTTGCGTCTGCGTTAAGAATGTGAAATGTAAATAAATATTTCAGTTTACGTGTTAAGATAAAATGGTTAATAAAATGACGTCAACGTATTTTCTATTTAGGATATTTATATTTCTGTGCAAATCTTAGTTTACTATAATCGAAAAATTTTTTTTCGATATTTATTTTTTTAAGTTTAGCATAATATTATTTTAGTAAGTGGATAGATAAACTAAAACCCCAAGTGTGTTTAACTAAGAAATATGACTTTAACCTAGGTAATTCCAATCATCATTATATTTACACAATTAATATTCTTTTAGCTGCGTAAATATAGAAAAAAGTAATAAAACAAAACATAAAGCGATCTCGATCGAAATCTATCCGCAAATCAAATCATGTCTTATTCTAAATAGGTAAAACAACATCCCGTTTATAACTGCTATCTATAGAAGTAACAGCGGGTCGCCGATTCAAAAGCGTTTACATAAAACGCGCGCAAACGTGCAAGACAGAAACACATAACAGAAATAAATGTGCTGAAGTTGGCAGCGCTGTTACTAGGCGCGTTCAAGGCCTCGCCGACCCTGGCAATGTCCCCCCGCCCCGCGCATGTGCAAGGCGCAAGCTGCATTCGTCGCACACGGACGTCAAAATGGCGGTCGCACGTGTGTGCAAGACGGTTGATTTATAACGCGATATTCTTAGTTTACGTACATATAAGACTTGAACAGTAGGGTGAGTGCTGTTGTGTGTTTGTGTGCGGCGATTAGGTGCCGGCGATATGGAAACTGCCGTGTTACGCAATATCCGTGATGCACGCATGCACGTCCCGTCTCGGTTTATAATTCCGGAGCGGATATAAATACGGTTATATTATATCGTTTGTTAGCTGCATGGTTTTAAATTGGCCATAATACTTCAACAACATCAAATAAGCTAATCTTATTTTAGGATGTACCCACATAAAAGTAGAAGAATTAGAAGCTAATTCCAAACCGTGACTGCTAACTCCGTCTATCCAACCTAATGCAATCCTTCACATTGAAAGCCTTAAAGATGTTTTAAACATTAGTTCTATTCAAAATTTTTAATACTTTACGAGTTTAATTACTTCGTTGAAAAACAAAACATGGGGATTTCCCGATAACTGAATGACCTCGTAAGTACCGGGTGATGTGGTTAGATGATACTTACAGTGATCTATTATATAAAACCAAAAAATTGTAATAATATTTTTTATATTTTTTAGTGTGGCAGCTTAGCTTATATTTTTTTATCATGGTTTTAATTCCATGGCTTATAATTTAAAGGCAATTTAGCTAATTTTTAAAACATTTAAAAAAAGAACCAATAATTATAACAGCAACACCTATGTAGGTACGTCCTTCACTTTTAAGAGTTTAATAATTTTTTTATCGGTTATCAATAACATTTATTGTTAACATTTTAAGTACCCATTGAAGTAGACCGCCGCCATTTTGAATCACCAAGGCAGGTTGATCCAACGAGAGCTAAAGTTTATTAAAAGCACTTTAATAAATGTCTTATTTTCAAACTCTCGGGTATATGGGTTATTGTAAAGCTAAATGTTATCTATTGCCATTATCGTTGGGCGATTAACTTAGCTACTAAATTCTTAATCCTGAAGAACTATGTTAAAAAAAAACTTTACTTGATTATAAGATTTAAAGTAATGTTACTGGAAAACCAAAGTACAAGAGTTTCAACGGCGAGTAATTTACATACTGTCCAACAGTAAATTGGAAAAGTTATTAGCTTGTTATGATTTAATATAAAACTGGTCGCAATCCTTTAAGAATTTACTGATGTCAAAAACGATAGTTTTATTGTCGATGAAATTCATATTATGGTTAACTTATCTAACTCGTAAGAAATCCAAACAAAAATTTTAAATTCAACTTAAATTGTTGCTTATATGTTTTTATGTTAGGTCTAGCAGATAAATGTTGCATATAATTTATAAAGAATCATTCATCCATTATACTATAAATAATTTAAAAACAGTGTTGAATACAGATTGAAACATAAAAAAATGCAGAACGTCATTGCGATATGGAGGGGTGGAATAGTAAATAACAAAAAAATCCATCCCACTACCTGGACCCGTATCCTTGCAATGATTCGTCAGGAAAATGCACTCATGGCAGAGGCGTAGTCTTTTTCTTTAAGAATATGTTGCACGTGTTCATTCGTCGGACGCGGCTGTGACTAACGCGCGCGTTGTAAATAAACAAGCACGGCGGCCATATTGTCCGCCATGTTGGTGACGAACGTCAATATGAGCGTGACGCGTTCGTCAGCTGATACTGTTTATAACGCTCGGTAACATGTTTTACAATTTCCCGTGAAATATGTCCAACTAGCATTATACCATAAATGTTGAATCTAAGAGGAGTTATTACATAAATTCGGTTCCGTTTTATTAGTATGCACAAAACGGAAATAGCGTGCACACGTAAGACCGAAACTGAAGTTGTTTTCAAATATGTGACGTCACAATCTATGTACACGCCTTGACTTTTTCTTGTATTTAACCTTTTTGTTTTTGGTAAAACGTGAGCAAAAATATTTTATTCGAAAATTAATGGCCAAAGGATGTTTAACGTTATAATAACATAAGTTAAATGTATTTTAGATATAGGAGTCAGGGGCTGCATGCGTGAGACCCAAAACTTGGCACGTTTTTCAATGATCAATGATCAAGACATCTTTATAGCTTTTGTCTAGAAATTTTAAAGCCATTTTGGTGACGTGAACGGTTTACATCTAAAAAAATATAATAAATATTTGATTCTCTCTTCTCTATATTTTCAATATAAGAATAGTTTGCAATATGTTAACCGTAGCAAACAAAACTGTTAAATAAAACGTCTAATAAAGCAGGACGTGTAAAATAGCGGTTGCGGAGATAATAGAAAATAACGGAATAGTTTACATACATGGTGTTCGTTATCTATATTTTTATTTGCAAAATGCACTTGGCACGTTCCAGGAATGCAAATAATAAACAAGGACGTTTTACTTGAAAAAATATTTTCACTTAATAGTAAAAATATTTAATAATTTTTTTTTATTTCATTGTTAAATATTTTAACATTTGGAGCATATATTAATATAATTTCTATAAAAATATCAACATAATGCCAGTCGAAAAAATCAAAGCAAATGTAAAATAGAATAAGACGAAAAGATGGTCGTCACATATATTTATTCCTAGAGGCGGGGATTATCATAATTTAACATTTTTCGTAATTTTATAGTTACGCGTCTAGTCTTAGATAAAATATAAAGAAAGCGATGCATTAAATAACCCTAATAGATTGAGTATGCAATTTTAATTATATATTTGTATAATGTCTAGTCTTTATGTCAGATATTAATTATACATTAATATCCATAATCATTAATATCAATACGGCGTCTTTTTGCTATACGGTAATTGTGCACGTAAATTGTCTTATTCTTTAACTGAAACTGACTTGATCACTCGTACAAAGTGATTAGTAGAGGCTCAGTTAGCGAGCGTCGCCGGCTGGGATCACCCGATTGCCTTGAACTCGCGAGTTCGACATTTTTTGCCGACGCCACAACAGGATACGACTTCGCTCGAATATAGGGCCCTTAGTAGTTATGTTGGTGCTCTTGATTCGAGATTTTCGGCAGCCATGTTGGAATTCGAAATTCAAAGTTTAAATATGGAACAAACGAGTGATTTTGATCGATTCTCACGTCTTCTCAGCAATGGAACTTCATTCGAGACAAATTGTTTCGAAGATTATCGATTCTTTATATTCCTCACTTTTTTATAAACAACCTTCTATGAAGTTTTGTTATAATCCCTTTTTTGTCCTTTTAAATGTAAAAGGGATTTGCAACTATTTCAAAATACAATACAGGTGAAAATACATAGGTACTTATGCAATTAATTTGTAACTTTACCAGAAAGTTTTTTTTATGTACATCCCGATTTAATCAAGTTTAAGAAAGGAAAATGTTAGATCTCGAAGAACAATTTCAAGATCAATATTGAATTTTAACATTATCTAAAAGGTTGTCATAAAGATTAAATTATCAGATGTCAATTTAATATAAATCACTTTTAGAACCTTACTTTATGATATTTTCTAAAGTTTTGAGCTTAAATAAAGCAAAAGGTATTCAAAGTGGACAAACGCATTTTTTTTAACTTATGTTGACTAATAAAAAATTCTATAGATAAGAAAATTAATAACAAAGGTGAAGAAATATTCTAACTACTTAGGCCAACATTGTTCTTCAATTTCAAATTAATTTGGGTAACGTCGATACCGATTAAAAAAAAAACATTCTGCTTTCAATTTCAATATGGCGGACTAATTTTGTTTGACGTATGAGTGTATATATAACCGCGAGGAAAAACATAGGTACCAACGGTACGACTATGATTTTCCTTTCATTGTCTTTATTATATTAAAGAATTGTGTATATGGTTTTAGACAATAGAACACGAACGTTTGACACTGGATGCAAACGCTTATAGTATGTGCCAATAAGGCTGCCTGCTTCTGAAATGTTAATCTGATGTCATTGAAGGTTTTCCTTAAACCGACTTTAATCTTAAAGACGGTTATGTATATAACATACCTCTTATATAATATTTGTTTTATCGACTTGATTGCTAAATACAATTACAGTAAAAACTAACATTCAAACTTTTTAGTACAGTAGACGACGACCTGCCTGTCAGTTAGTCTTTTAAAAAAAAAGGAAAAGTAGGAATTTGACGAATGATGATGAAATGTAAGTATACGCAAATTTTCTTCCAGACTATTACGTATGGAGAACTAAGAGGCTAGTCCTGTTTTAATTTTAAGTAAGCTTTAGATACCATGAGAAGATGTTTGTTGGTCTTGATAGAACATATAAAGTCAAAAGAATTACTTTCTGGTTTTCCTGTATAAATCAGCTAAGCAATTTCATAACAATAGCTGCAAACTTACCGGTGCCGGCTGAAGGTGTTATTGCATAATCTTCGGCATTATCGGACGTGACGTGATCGCGATTCACATGGTGGTACACCGTTACAAACGCTCGCTCGAGCCGCGGACTTTGCGATTTGCGGAAGTTTGCGAGGGCGTTGGGTGTTGTTAAATGACGTGTGCGCTCCGCGGCCGTCGGTGAGGCACTGACAGAGGAGCCGCGGCCCGCGGGCGCCTGCATTGCGGCGCGCAGCCGCACTCGCGCGCGGGTGACCTTGGCATTGAACTTGGCAATGGGCCGGCGCGGTGCGATCCCCGCCCGGCGGGGGACGCAATGCACCGGCAGCTGCACCGCCCCCTCCCCCATGCCCCGCGTCCTTCCGCCTCGCCTATGCCGCCCGGCTCGGCCCTTTTCAATGTTGCCCTAACGCGGAGTGACATTTTTCGATGTAAGATTTATTAATACATATGTGGTAATTTAAGCTCGTATATATGTATGTATATATCTACAGTAATTCGACCGGAACCAAACAGCGATATAAATGGATCCTATATTTACATTACACCACAAATGATTACGCGACACAAACAAGATTCGAACAACGATCAGTCGGGTGAAAAGAGAGGAGGCCGATTTCGACATTTAACATTCGAACTTTCATTTGATCACTTTGTATCCATAACGACGGGGGTAATTCCACGAATTTGAACTCCATTGAGCCGTTATAAAATGAGTTAGGTGGGCGGCGGGCGATCTTCCTACACGTGCCGTGGGTGTCGGGCGCTGGGTGTGCGGGGGCGAGTTCGGAGATCGATGTTGAGTCGCGCATGCGTCTCCGCGCGGCGACTCTTGGCTGGCCCCGGCCGGTATTGAGCGCGAATTACGAACGAAATTATCGTGTTGCATATTGCATGGGGCTGTTGCGTCGTATGCTAGTAACACTTCAACTGCACTCGCAACACAAAAGCGATAGTGGAGTTCCACCTATGTTGGTTAACCTATTTATAGAGGAATAGGACATCAGCAGTACCAAGTATTACAAAAACGGGTATGGTTTTCGCGGATTAGTAAGCTGCCCAATACAGAGATTGATTATTTATTCAATGTTAGGCCTTTTACGTTCGGGGGTAATGGTGGAATAAAATATTACTTTTGATACAAAAATATTCTACGCTTAGTTTTGCTAAATTAGATGGGTTTTTCATTGCAGTAAATTGAAATGCTCTTTCATTTCAATTTACTAAAACAATAAACTGTCGAAAGTAAATCTTTATTGAATATGGAAGCATTACACTTTTTTATTGATTGTCAAATAAACTACCACCGGTTCGGAAATGGAAGCCTCTGACCTGAGAAGAACCGGCGTAAGAAGGCGTTCTTTCCATAAGTTTTACAAATTTTTAGCAATAAACATCACATTTGAATAGTTTGAAATAGCCTGGAGCGAACAGTTCATTACCAGGGTGTGTTATCTATCAAGTAGTCATTACAGCAATAATATCCTTTAACACACAAACGGTTCTTTACAACATTTTTGAATTTATTTACAGAGAATAGCTGAACATTTTCTGGGATTTTGTTGTAGAAGAGTATACATTGTCCCATGGAAGATATCATGGTTCTTCGGAGCCTAGTTTTTGTATCAAAAAATAATGCTTATTACTAGTATTTATATTACGTGTGTCACAATTTTTTACAAATTCATCGGAAAAGGAAGTGACCGTTAAGTTATACCACTCGTCCAAATAAAGGACCTCCAATAGGTCTTCGATAGGACTCTAGTTCAGACGTTATTAAATAAACTTTTATAATAAAATCTCCTAAAAACCATTCCATTTAGAACCTAATTGCTAACCAAAATAATATAGGAAGTAACATATTATACGAAAATAGGTAACTTTTACTTCCCTATCATTAAAATTATAGCAAACTCATATTAATTACTGTCACAACAAGAACGATTGTTTTTTTTTAAATACTTTTTCTTTTTATTAAATAATATAAACAAAAAATATATATATACATAATATCTTCTTTACGATATGTCAAGAACACGTAAGCTGCCGCCCCGACCTATTATCCAATACTTAAATGCTAGATAAACCTTATAGCTGCTGGATAATGTAAAACTTTAGGTTTTGTATGAATGAAAATGACTTAAGAAAATAGAATACAGTCCGTATTTTATAAGTAAAAAACGACGTCAATACATGTATATCAATTACTAGCAGTAGCCCGCGACTTAGTCCGCGTGTTGATATAGAAAAAGAATATAGAATTTTTGAACCTCTTTTTCAAAAAGGTAACCGAGGTTATTACCAGCTATCTTTAAGTGAAATTTCAATCAAAATCGGACCAGCCATTCAAGAGATCCAGAACAAACACACAAACTAAAACTTAAAATAAAATGTTTTCTTGTTATATGTACCGCTTAAATATCACAATGTAATCATTCAAACACGGTTAATTCAATATTGCAAAAACAGACACTAGAACCTTTATATTGGTTTTGTAAACATCTATAGATAACTTTTTAGCTAGAGTAACAAAATGGCGGCTTTAAGTGAAGCGTTTCATTGGTGAACTGTTGCCAAACGTCAAACAATTTGCTATTTTCCACCATATTAGAATTCTATTTGCGACATCGTCGTTTCTAATGTATAATTTTGTTGTGTTGTTGTAATTTTGTATAATTGTGTTGCAGGTCTGCCTACGATTTAGCGTGTTATAAACGACGAATAATTACGCGTGTATTTTTGTTGTGATCATAAAGATTTAACGAAATATATATAAATATATACGTTATTATGTGTTATATTTTATAATATATTTAACTAGCTGTTGCCTGCGACCTCGTCAGTGTGGTATATATATAAAATTATTTCAGTTTTTTTAAGTAGCCCCACTTACTCTCAGTTACATGCGCTATTTTCTAGTGAAAACGCCGTCAAAATCTCACCAGCCATCCCAGAGATTAGCCAGAACGAACGGACAAACAGACAGACAGACAAAATTTATAAAATGTTGTTTTGTTATTCTTACCAGTTATATATCGATATGATCTCGCTAAAATTGGTTAAAATGTTACAAACAGACACTCCAATTGTTTAGTTTATTCGTATAGATAACGGCTGAACATGTTTGATATCGGTGTAATTATCGATCAGCCATGAGCCTATCAGAGTTACCTCATTCCTTCAGAGAGAATTGGATTATCTATCATATTATAAAGAGGAAATATTTGCGTTGAATAAGATCCGAAATGACTGTACCGATATTGTTTTAATCCTAGAAAGCTATTTTATCCTTGAGTATAAGTCTACCTTTTACTTCGGATGATTCCATTACAAAAATCTAAAAATAACACGGACAGACACGTGGACAGACTGCTAATTAAGTGTGAATTCAAAGGAAAGGTCTAAGCGTTTAACTCTATATACATATGTATGCTAGCTGACCCGGCAAACGTTGTTTTGCCATATAAATAATTTCATATGATGAATAATTCCGATAGACTCATGGAGGGAATAACTTACCAAGTGGTAATAATTGATGTTATCGAGCAGGATAAAAAATGATGAAATAATCAAATATAATAATAAAAAGCGGGGGTCGGTTATAGAAAAGTGAACATTTAGGGTTGTTTGTATTTTCAATGCTAAATAATAATAAAGTTTAAAATAAAAAAATGGAGTGGAGATCCCTTAATACTAAGGGATTTATATAATAGATAGTGGGCTATAGTCAGACTTATTGAATATTCAAGATCAAAGATTTTTTTTTTAACGGACAAAATAACATTTGTACATAGACCTGTGCAGCCCTGGTTTCTGAAAAAGCGTGAGCTGAGTATCAGAAACTAGTTCAGTTCAGTTCAGTTCTTTGGCTTGATGGCGTTTCCTTGTAGATTTCGCCAACCAGAAGCTAGTTCCTTCCCCATTAAAATAAAATATTACCTGTGCACTTATAAGATTTAAGCAACAAAATAAATAGAAAGAAACATTTTATAACAACTAACAGTGGCATAAAGGTTCGATTAACAAGAAAAGTAATGTCAAATAATACAAAAAAATCCATAAACCTTAATTGATATAAATATTAGAAAAAAAAGGGTAATTTAAAAAAGTACATTATGAAGACAATAAAATTAAGAAAACAATAGGTTTGGTTAATTATCTGAATGAATTTTGTGCCTTTTTGTTGTGCAGATAGATAATAAGAAAAAATAAACATATAAATAAAAATGGCCAAAAAGCTATTGTATAATAGACAACAATCTTTCCGTCTCATTATAATCACTTAACCAATTTTTTAGACACAGCTTTACCCTTTGTTGCGTTAGGCCAACGGTTGAAATTTTTTGATTAAAAATGTTAAATGATTATGGTTAGAGATAATTAAGTTGTAATTAGCTTTGATAAACTATCTCATTTGTGTAATTCCATGACATGGATACACTTTCGATATACTTCGATAACTGTAAAAATCTTTTGACTTATTCTATCTACTTGAGCATTTGTAGTTTCTAAGGATAATTTCTCACCTTTAGAAAACCTCTTTGTGCTCTTTCACATGACATGTGTTTTACTCTCACAGGCGCTAATACATAACTATAATATATTTCTATGAAATGTATACTAGATATTAGGACTTGGTAAACTCAAAGCAAAACCCTGCTATTTAATTATAATTTATTTTATTACTTGACTTTTGACGCGTCTGAAAACAGCGCCGATATGTTATATACTGAATTTATATCATTCGAAAAGGATGGTCTGGGGTTCTATTACTACATTATCGATTGATGCTGCAAATCGTTAGTGTGTAAATGTTCTACCGTTTTCCGGTTTAAAGGGCACTGTAGGCAGAGTAATTAGTAGGTAAACAAAGCAAAGAATACAATTTAACAGGAGTCTCATTACGGTTTAAGATTTAATTTGACGACATTTATTATTCTCATTCAGTTTATGTCCTTTCTCTTGAGTGTACTGATAACAGAACAAACTAGTCCGTCCGAATTAATTTATTATTTTTCTTAAGCGATAAAGCTCAAAAAGTTCATCACAGTAAAAATCTGTACGTGTCAAAATTGTAAGTAATTAAATCGGCCATATTTATTTTAACAGACAACAAAATAATTTAATCCATATACAATTTAATTTAAGTCAGAAAGTTACATAATTTAAGAAGCCTACCTACAACTGTTGAATATGAGGTTTGTATAATTTAATTTGATACAAACATTTACATGGTAATTGTTACATAAACACATTTAATTTCATTAATAACTATGGCGCGTTCTTATTGGTGAACCGTAGACCAGTCACGCGATGGCCAGACCAATGGGAGCGCTTCATTTCTGCGCTAATGGAATTTCAGGTTAAATAGCAAAATAACGTTAAACAGTAATAATTGAAAGTAAGCAAGTTATCTGACTATAATATAGAACGTGCAGTCAAATAATTACATTGCGTACTGATTCTTTTCTGCAGTTAATGAATTAAGTGAAATTTCAATTTAACGCTCGTTGAACGGTCAAGTTAAAACGTTATTCAAACATAATTAAGTTAGGAGAAACTGTTGTTATGGGGTCGGCTTCTAATAGATACATTTTTAGTGACTGCTATTAAACATATGTATTGATACACAAAAAAAATTCAGACGATTCACCAGTGGCATCCATCGGGGATGTAAAATTTTAAACAACGTCAGCCTATTTGGTGGTAATAGTAAAGGAGCACACCCCATTAAAATGGTTTTATTGTTTAAAAATATGAACTTGTACTAAAACAAAAAAAAATATCTGAAAATTCAATTCAGATCGTAGATAACTCCGCGCACGTTCATTTATTTTCAAATATTAAGGGGGCATGAATCAAACACAGAAACAAAACACTAAATTGCACAGTACAAAACAGTGGTACAGCCAACAAACATGGTCTAGCTTAATTGGCCTGTGCTCTATAAACCGGAGGTCATCGGTTGAAATCCCACGGGGAAACAATTTTCTTTTATCGTTGTTTTCTGGTTGGTTAGGGCAAGGACAATTTGGGCCGATCATAAAAGAATAGTGATATGACCCATGCGTCGGATGGTTCATCTTACTTACTATGACATGCATGTAGAAAGTCGGTCCACCCACCAGCCCGCATTGGACCAGCGTGGTGGCATGCCACAAGAGATTTGAAATTAAAAACCTAATTAGTCCAGTCTATGCCGACATAGTAATGGGGTTTTAATCCATTAAAAAATTCTCTCATATCAAAAAAATATCTTAAGCAATTTAAGAATCTAGAAATGAAAACAAAAGTTTATACCTCACATTTACTCGATGATCTTCAAACATTGAGTATCTAGCATAAGAGGAAAAAAAGCTAGACTAGATTCCACATAACAATCTCCCCGTGGCAACGATAAAACTGTCGTATTGTTCTAGATCTGAACCTTAATAATGATGTCATCCCAAGAGTTTGTTGTAGGGGGAGAGGGTACCATAAATAGACTAGTTTCATTACCATAAACACTGTTACTATATCATAAAACTGACAACTAAAAATTAACTTATCCATTAAAAAAATAAAAAAAAAAACAATTGTAAAATCGATACAAATTTACACGCAACAATCAGGCTCAAATTATTTTTAAACATTAAGGGTATAACTGTAAGTATCAAACGAAAAAAAAAAAAACAACAAAGTAATAAATTTCACACCCCAACTCACCTGTGGCAACGATCAAACAGGCATACAGCCAACAAAAGTACCGGCATATGAGGTGTGAAATAAAAGACGACGACATCCCAATCGGAAGTTGTAGGAAGAACGTTACCATAAATAGAATAGTTCCATTACAATAAACATTGTTACTTAATTATAAAAATGACAACTTAAAATTATCCAATACAAAAAAACGTGCAAAATCAATACAAAATTTACACGCTACAACCTGTCTCAAATGTATCTTCAAACGTTAAGAGGATAAGCATCAAACAGAACACTAAATTTCACATCGCAATCCACCCGCGGCATCGATAAAACAGTCAAAATGTTCTAGATCTGAACCTTAATAATGACGTCACCCAATCGAGGGTCAAAAGGGTTACCATAAATAGGATAGTTCCATTATCATTAAACATTATCCAATAAAAAAAAAAACAAATAATACAAAATCTACATCGAACTATCAGTTTCAAATGAACTTCAAACACTAAGGGGTTGAGTATAAAACAGAACACTAAATTTCAAATCCCAATCCACCCGCGGCATCGATAAAACAGTCACAATGTTCTAGATCTGAACCCGAATAAAGACGTCACCCAATCGGTGGTTAAAGAGGGTAACCATAAATACGATAGTTACATTGCAATTACACATTATCTAATACAAAAAAAAAACAAGAGCCAAAACAATACAAAATCTACATCGAACAATCAGTTTCAAATGATCTTCAAACATTAAGGGTGTCAAACAGAACACTAAATTTCACATCCCAATCCACCCGTAGCAACGACCAAACAAACGGGCATACAGCCAATAGAATTACCGGTATATAGGGGATGTGAAATTTAAAAACAACGTCATCCCATCCGACGGCGGCAGGGGGGGTGGGGGTCGCCCTTGTCCTTGCGGCGATCGATCCGGCAGCTCAGCTGAGCTCCAACGCCCACGTGAACGTCGCTACTTCGATCCGCTAGCGCCCGGATTGAAACGCGATAGGAGAGAACATCTCGTTGAAGGTAGCTTCCTGATTATAGGAAACACTAGGGAATTATGTGCAATACCAACGTGCTTGTTGCTGCAGCAGCAGTGGGTAACAAAACTGTGTTCCGGTCTATAGGGTATAGGAGTCGGTATATTATGTATACGTGATTTTTTAAAATTTATTATATATTAAAACTTTCTGCACAAGTTGTATACAGGCGGACTTAATGCCGATAGCATTTTCTGCCGGACAACTCTGGGGTTGGGCACTCTTGGCACTCTTATGGGCGTCTGGAGGGGATAAAAAAATGGCCGCGATCCACCAATAGGAACGCGTTTGCTGTTGGCGCCATTAGTGTTTGATAATAGATTTGTTTACATTTATTCCAGGCTTAAATTAGCTAAATTATAGTAGGATACGCTAGATGACAGTAAGTCCAAATTTCTGATGAAAGGGCATGGTATTTTTTTTTTACATTCGTATGTTAACAAACCTTTATATGGCGAAAGGCCTATATTTAACTTTACTAAATTAAGTCTCGGGTCTTATTGATATAGAATTAAAAATATGGGGTAGATACAGGAATTATTAGGTACCGTATTATTAATTACCTTTTTGGAGTACGCGACATTTAGAGCGAGCACAATGTCTTTATATACAAAGATAATGAATTTAAAAACAAAGAACTAAAAAAATAGATTATGTTCTGTAGGTATAACCTTAACAATGCCTCTCCGACGTATATTTAATAACTTATTTTAATTAGTTACATTCGTATTATTTTTCCTCGGTTACTTTGTTATCTAATCGTCAGAACTCTGATGCTTGTATTAATAATGGACACAAATAAATTTCTTCACCTAATATTTCTTTAATGTTTTGTTAGAAAAAATAGCTTATATTATGTCATAAACGTCTTAGTCACAAATAATCTCGGTTATTTGACACTAAGACCATTTTCCATCGTTAAGTCGAGTAGTTATTTATAGGATAAATCCATTTAAGTTCTTATTCAAGTACGCTTTCTTAAAAGCTGTTTAGAACTGTAATGAATGTGGATATAACTACTGAAGAAATTAACAAAACAACTTAATTTTGCTAGTATTAGTGTTATTCTTTTGGAAGTTTTTATTATTAAATAAGCGACGGACCACATAAGTCCGCTCTCGACTACAAGCGAACTCAGTAGTTAAACTGGTTGCGGTTTCTATCAAACCGGAACACTGTAGTATCATCACACTACTGCTTTCTGAAAAAAGTGTGCATTGCGGTACTACAGTACTTATGTTTAAAAAGTTAGTACCCAGTCGGCCCTACGGCACTTATTTTTGAAGAGAATTTTAATCATTCAGTATTTATGTTTTCATACTTTTAACTATAACCAATACCGTCAATATAGATCATAAACAAATAAGTAAATATTTTATTTTCATAATGTTATATCAAATTCGATTATAGTACAAAACAGAAGCGTCATGTTTACTCTATCAAGTACCTAAACATTTTCAGTTCCTCCAATGACTCAATAAAAACCGTAAATATTTAACAACGTAAATATCACCGATACAAAATATTTTTCTAAAGTATTTCCCATTACATGTTTCTGCTCTTTATTTGTACGAAAGGAACACACAGTGAATCTTACAATATTGAATTTCTTTTTCACCATTACAACATATCGCTGTTCGTAAACCACAATGACGTCATAACGAGCCCGAAACTCATTCGCGAGACGAGCAAAAACGACCAGTCACATGTCAATAAAAAAACAGCTTGGGTCGTAAAAAAGTATACCGCGTATTCAATATCAATTATACAGTAGGCAGGTTCATACCCGTAGATTTTTTTATCGTTAAATCACGAAATTAATTAGGTAAAAAGTTAAAGCAATTAAATTAATCTTAGCAGAAAGTCAATCAATAATATGTTTTTTTTTGTAAAAAAAATATAGCTCACTAATCTTATATCACAATACATGAAAGTTTTAATCACAGGAACTAGTAATCAGTTCGAATGTTAACATATTTTGATTATATTATTATGTTATATGTTTAAAAATAAAGTATGAACGACTCATATTACCTTCATCATTCATCATCATCATCATCAGCCTTTTATTGCCTCCCCTAATACACCCCTATCCATTAGGGGGTTTTGGACCGTATTCCGACACGCTGGTCCAATGCGGGTACCTTACTAAAATGTTAATCTGATTGAATATTTCAAAATATTCTAATATAGAGACGATAGATTTACGATAATTAAAAAATAACCTAGTCGCCATAAACAACGCTTGCATGAGCCAGGTTTTTTTTAAATCGACCACAGACAACCATGGCTTTTATTAAAAAGGTCTTAGTCACCAGTTCCGTTTCGTACATCAATTCTAAATACAGTTGAACGAACTCCTGTAATTGCATTTCTGCGATAACAACTGGATAGTTTGAAATGTATTATTGTTAATGTTACACGGCTTTGTTATTTAGTTCACATTTCATATCCATTATAAAGTTAGTAGGTACTAGAACGCAAAAGAAAACAGGTTTTGTATTAAAAGCAGTTGTTTTATATAAAAAATTAAATGGCTGATGTATCTAATTAGCTTTAAACCAAGCTATTTGATAATGTCAAAAGATACCATTTTACTGATTATTAATGACAGAAATTATGAACATGAAACATCTACTTCCACATCTCAACGTTCTAAATTTAGGACGCGATAGCTTCTCAACATACCTCCACTTTGAATACAAATGAGCCAACATGTAACAAAACATCCGCCTATACGTACATACACGTTGAGCTTGACGTAATCAACATTCGACAAAAACAAGTTTCGATAGTATAAAAGAAATTAAGAAGGGAATTCTGGGAACCACCATATTTACAGAATTACAGAAGATGTAAAAACACTTTCATGATCCCTTTTCATAGGCATAAGCTAGTGTCATTACTAAGAGCAAGGCGAGTTACATACATTATATTAAGCAGAGAGTATACCTCTATTACTACATGAAAGGTGTGCTTTTCTCGGCTCTCCCTAATAAAAACTAATTCTAACAGTCAAGTATATCATTACAAATCCAGTTAACAGATCTGAAAAGTAAACATTATCAACAATTAATCAATTAACATCAGCATGTGTCAGTCATCAGCATGTGTCAGACATAGGCCCCCCATAATTTACGCCACCGCTTACTTGTTAAAGACAGAAGTATCTTTTGACGTATTAAAAGATTTGTCGTGAACCGTGTTTGGGTATACAACAACCTTTTTCAGAATAAGGATACAAGCACGGGCGCAGAAAACATTTTAGCCAAATAATAACGGATGGTTAATGGGCCAATAAGGTTCTGGAGTGGAGGCCGCGTTCGGGAATATTGGAATATAAGCGGGCGTTGACTGCAATCGATAGATCTGCAAAATTAATAATGTATCCGTATTTTTATCAAGATTATTATAAAACCGACTGTTAGTTTTGTTGTAACAAAAAAGAAAAAAGAATCCTAAGTTACATCGGCTATACTTCCAGTGAAAGTCCCTTCAAAATAGGAGCAGCCATTCCAGAGATTATACAGAACAAACAAACAGACGGATGAAAATTACAAAATATAGTAATACGTATCGGGTATTCATCATACTTTATGAATAATTTTATATTAAATAAATTTATTTGTGTATTTCTCGCATTACTACCGTTGATATCTTAGTCATTCATTTAAAAAATAAAATAAGCGATAAGAATTTAATGTATGCGCAAAAAGAGCAAACCCGTTTTTATAAGAATTGATTTTAAAGCGTGATTTGATTAATAAAATTAGTTAGGAATAAAGTAAACAGTGTCTATGATTAAACTTGTAACTCTGTCAACAAGTTATTGCCGACCATATATATTGCTAAAAGGTCTAAATTTTAGAGATATAAGTAATTTTGCTGCGATAGAATCTTTAAAAAATTTGGACCTCAAAAAAATGTCTGCTTCATATTATTTATCTGTATTTATAGTCGACTGAGAGAATATATAAATATATATTTTTTCAAATACTGTATGATAGTTTTAAACGTTTTAACTATAGATAAATAAAGGTAATATATTTTATTCATTAATACAATGAAGGATACGCCCGGGATAAAATATCTTATGACTAAATTATAAAAAAAAAACAATATCATACATCCGTGGAAGTATTAAACGTAGTAAATATAACTAAAGATTAAGGTAAAAGGAGAAATCAAACGCAATCATACATATAAAATAGTTTTTATTCAATAACACGAGCGATAGAATACGCCCGTGCTTTCAAATTATTTATCCGTGGGCGCAAGAGGAGCGGGTCGATATAGGGGGGTGCGGACTCCCACGCAGACCCACCCCCCTCGCAGCTTCCCCTGACCTACATAGGGGGAGGCACGCTTGCGTACACCGATTGGGCGATAATCAAATACATGTTGATTATTTGTCACACGGCACAGGATCCGCCATTGTGATTTAGGAAGAGTTTTTTTTAATGTACTAACCTTAATATTTGATTTTATATACTTATACACCAGTCGGAACAGATTACGTACGTCGATAATTGGATGTAATCGAAAATTTTGACAAATATAGATAGAAAACATGAAAGCATTATAAAGTAAACTATATTAATTAGTAGTTTATAAAAACCGGATGTGTTCATCAGAGCAGAGAACGATTTTGATTTTTTAGGATTAAATAAAATTTTAAAGTTACTATGTACAAATATTATTTTAACCTTCTAAAAATAGTAGCATATATTTATACTAAAAAATATACATTCTAGAATTTCCGTAGCAAAAGAATTCTTAGGTATATTTGTTATAACAAATTTAGATAAAGTTGTTCAATCTTATAGTTATATTAACACAGTTGACTTTCGAGAGTTCAAACATAAAAACTTACATTAAGTACTTTGTTATGTCTATTAAATTAACCAATACACAAAAAGTGTATGAATTTAGATTCTTCACTCCACTCTTAAGCTCTGCTTGATTTTTGGCGATTCTCATCGGTATTTGTTCTAAAAGACAAGAGTCGTAATTTTATAGGTATTTTTAAGGTGACTAAATTAAGAATAAATTACAATAGATAAAAATAACGTTTAATTTTATATGCTGTTTAAAAAAAGTTACAAGTATCTATAGGCCGTTTCCAGGCACAAATGTGTTGGCGAAAAACACCGTGTTCCTGTTTCTAGTGCCTTTGTCTAAACGAAACGAGTGGATTTGCAGTTTTGTGCTATTTTTCTTATTGACAGTGTGTATCGCTACTAAGCAGGTTTCGAATCTCACATTATTAAATTGAAAATATTGAATTAAATGATTTTATCAGTTGAAATAGCATTTAAAGCGTAACTTTGGAGAAAGAATAAAGATATTATTGTTATGTAATATGTCCTCAAAATCAGCTTTGTCACCAATGGGAACCATAAACAATAGACCGCTTCCGCTGATTGATTTCTGTGTATAAATTGTATATATATTATTTTCACAAATTATATTAACGAATAAGATATTATGTTTTAAGAATGCACAAAAATATCGAAAACTAAATCAAACCAAATTCTTAATAAGAACGATATTGTAACAGTTATTATGGATTGATATTTCTTAATAAAATTCTATTTTAAGCTCAGTATTATAAGTAATTGTGACCCTTAAAATGACGTACAAATTCACTTAGTACATTACGTTACGTAATTTCATTTGACGTCCGTAAAAATATCGCAAACATTAATAGAAATTATGAAGCATTGTCAAGGCGTCATGGAACCAGGGCAGAGGCAAAAATCAACACTACCACCTAATACTTAAGGTTCAGATTCGTGTGCCCCACCGCGATTTGGTAACTTAGCCGTTAAGCTTAGAGGGCTTCCGAACTCCGCCATGTTGCAAAATATCGTAACACGGGCTCCCGTTCTAAATAAAGACATTTAATGTAATCATACTTTAAGGGAGTGCCCTTTAGAAATTGTAATTTCAAACCCACAGATTATACTCTATCTCTAACCATTAATAATATTGTTAGTTTTATAATAATTTTAATGTATAAGTTATTAAATTATTCTACGGTTCATATTACTATGTAACTGCACTTAACCTTTCTGTGTCTCTAAATATAGTTTTCTTTACAGATAATGTATTAATATATCAAACAAAAGCGATGTAGCTGGCACAGAATAACAAATAAGAAAAATAAAACATGCCAACATATCGGATTAAACGAACAAAAGGTTAAAAAGCTCGCGGATGTGCGGGCTCTTATGTGCATGACAGCTCTTCATTCGAATTCCGCCAGAGGAGCGCGCCACTTTTGAACTGTCACTGCGGACGTAAATGCAGCGCCGCCATTTTTCAATTTGCGAAAGGGAATTCAGAGTTGCGACAGCATATGCGTCGCGGTTTGTAGACTGATATGAAGATGTTATAAGTTTGCGGGACACGCTGCCTTTTGACTTTTTTTTAATTACGATGGCGAATATTTAAATAAAAATATACAAACCATTCATAATTACAAATTTGGTAGATTAATGTTTATGTCACATACTTTAAGATAAAGTTCTTATTAATAAAAGTGACCTAAATCGGTTTCCGTTATTTGTTACTTAACCTTTTGTGTTATGTACAAATTTGTATGACCTAGGTACCTAACTATATAAAGCATTATTTACATTGTCTTCGACTACAGATTGGTTTATCACCCTAGCAATGTATTGAGATTTAATAATACTCTGTTTAAGCCTCGATAATCGCTTCTCTTTATTGTACCATAAACACACACGTGTCCTTGAAGCTAATAATAGTTTCATTTAAGTCCGCTTAACTTTTTATGTTCTTATAGGTTTACATGTAACCCAATAAACGCGAAATGTGGTTAATATACATTCTTATAAAACAGACATTTAATACATATTTAATACTAGACGTAATATGTGTTTTGATAATATCCTTAGTAGCTATTGCGGGTAAGAATATTATGTTCCTACGATGCAGAACAAAAAAAATTAAAAACCTGTGTCATTTGCTTCCATGCCTACGCAGGCAAGTACAATTCAATGTACCTGTAAAAATTGCGCAAATTAACCTGTTTGCACAGTAAGCTATGTTTCGCAATACAGTGCTGGTAACATGTAGTTAAAAACGCGATATTTGATATTACCAATATTAATATCATACTCCGTTGTAACTTTTGATATATTAAAAATTGCATTCATCTTAGTGCATATTTATGTGTACTGGCCGTATGTATAGCTTTAGGAAATAAAACAATGTGAAAAAAATTGCCAACCGATTATTTGTTCAGGCGATTAGCGCCTGACGTGATGACGTGACGTGAGGTACCTATATTGTAAGAGCAGCGCAAGGTGAGTTGACCAATTATGCTATATTACACGTTCCGTATGACCACTATTTGTCTAATAGCGAACAAATTAAATAACATCTGCCTACGCGAACGCTCGTTGTTTACGTCGCGTTCCAAGAAAAGCGTTGATGCAATTTTATTTGCGGATTGAGAATCCAACAACGTGGTGGTCGGAATCTATAGCTAGGTACTATACTAATTATATATCGAACGCTTCCTCGATAACAAAGGTATCCAACGGAGCGATATGTTTGTTCTAATATAGTATAGCGATTTTAAATGGACTGATGAAATTACCTTGTTGCTGGTTCTTCTTCAGGAATGGTAACACTCGCGGCCGGTATTGCGCCTTTATTCCTTATGAAAGCTGTTTCCAGAAAGAGGGCGCGCTACATAGACCAGCCGACGCGGCGGCGCGCGGCAGAATCGCGCGGCCTCGACCTTGGCCGTCAAACCAGCGCATGCGTCCCGCGTTTCCCCCCTTCGCTCCTCCGCCAATTATGTCATTATGTTTGCTGCTGTTGTGTTGCCAAACATAGTTGCGGTCCGCTGGAGATAGATCCTGAATTCAAGCGTATTTGATTTGAATGTTGCGAAATGCCGACTAACTTTGTTGTACGATTGGAACCATGTGTTAGCCGCACTCGTGAAGCAAGATGAAACAAAATCGTTATTAGGTACTTCGATTAAATTCAGACACAGTTTGAATAAAACATGTATGCCCGTGGCAGATTCATAAATGTGTTTTTATGTTAGTCTTGCTTTAAGTCTAAGTAAAGTCCGATTTCAAATGTCCAATGCATATTTTAATACCTGCCGATACATAGAACATATCTATATCTACACGACAATATAATGGCACATTGTAAAAGCAGATTTAGAGAGACGTATTAAAATACATTTAAGATGAATTGCATACAAAACCATTTATTTAAAAAATAAAACTTTAGATTTATTAGCAATTTAGCAATAAATAACCTTATCTTCGTATCACGCGGTTTCGTCACGTGACGTAAACATTTCTATCAACGTCATTGGTATTGGTTGGAAGTACATCGAATAGGGTTTAGATACCATCACTTATATGGCCAATATGTGAAAATAACTATCATTGCTTTTATAATAGTAAAATAATGTTAAAGAACATTCAAAATTTTTAATTAGATTTAGGTAACGTTTTACTTAAATTTCTTATTACAAATAAATGTTTACGCATTTGGTTGTCAGCGCCCTCTATGTAATTTTTTTATTTTAATTTGTATCTTTGTAAACTATTTTACAAATCGTATAGTAAAAACTTAATACTGCAGTCAAAAGATGGCACTTTTATCACATATATAAATTTCTCATGGAAACTTTATTTATTCATAATTAATCGACCTGTCTACCTATATAGGTAATGTTTTTTATTTGTAATTATTAAACATTTATTTATTATATTTAGGATATTAATATGTTTTTTGGATTCTCATTTTTTATCAAAATTCAAAACAGTTTCTTAGATAAATATGTTTTTTATAATAGATATAAGTGCTAGTCGCCGCCGCGCAGTCTTGCGGTACTGGCCCTTGCTTTATAAGCCGGAGATCGTGGGTTCGAATCTCACGGGAAACAATTTTGTGTTATCGTTGTTTTTGATCGTGAGAACCAATTGAGCCGATCACCCAATTGTCTGAAAAGTAAGTACCCATGCTTTGAATGTCATATAAAAAGTAAGTCCACTCACTAACACGCATTGGACCAGCATGGTGGGATACGGTCCAAAAACTCCCCAATGAAGCAGACGTGCATTAGGGGACCTATGTCCAGCAGTAGACTACATAGGCTGATGACGATAATGAAGTTTCTAGTTATAGGATATTTTAACGCAGTAATTATTAGAAATAGGAATATCAGTAGTCTTGAGGTGGAATTTGTGGTAACGTTATGAAATAAAGAGCGTTCAGTTAAAATATCCTTTACTTAAAGTAAGTCTAACTCAAAAAAAGTACTCAATGATATTTTATCACTGCTCTACTATTTATTTTCGTTAGTCAGAGTCCTTTACTACCAGGACAGATTAAAAAGTAGTAAGAACCACATATATATTCTTCTTGGTAAAAAAACTGGCAGACATAGCCCAGATATGTGTAATAATAATAAAGAAGAAAATCTTCGATTGCTTTCTCCTTTTTTTTAATGTAACCAGTCATACAAAAAATGAAAGTCTGGAAAGTTGTATCGATCGATCGAAGGGACGATCCGATGCTAAATAAAACAAAAGCGGGTATTTCGAACGGAATTTCAATCCATATTAAAACAATATTCGCATATGAGAACTGTCTCCGCGAGATGAGTGGCGAAAATGTTAACCGACAGTTAAAAACAAATTTAACTTTACTATAACTGGTAACATAGACATATCATTAGAAGTTTGCAGCAGGTAGCAAAAATATTCAGACAAAATTAATATAGATTGATAAAACACTGTCACAAGAAAATTATCTTCAAAAGACGGAGTCAATTTCTTTCTTCATAGCTATAACAGACCCTCAAGAAATCCTAACCCTAATACAGAACTTAGACTAATAAATCGCCTGGGCTTGACGGTTTTCATAACAGGACTCTTAAAAAATCTCTTGCTTAATTATTTAATCTAAGTATTGAAACTGATACTTTTTCTAAAATGTAAAAAACTGCAGCAGTGCACCTACCCATATACACCAGGGTGGTTCAAAAAACGTTCCCAGTAACAACCAGCCGATATCCGATATATTAATAAGAGACTATTATCTTTCATAGAAAAATATGAAGTTATTAATAAATGGCAGATACGATCTAGAAGTAGTACTGATCTAGAAGTAGTAAATCAACAGAAGAAGTTGTTACTACAATTTTCACACACCTAGACAAAAATTTCAATAGTATAGGCATTTTTAGACCGTGCAAAAACCTCCGATTCCATCACAGTTCCGAAACTATTAAAAAAACGAAGCTTTTGGCATTAAAGTGGGAAGCCTTGAGTGGTATAAAAGTTACTTGACAAATCGAAAACATTGTGTAAAGGTAGATGCCATAAGAGTAGCATAAATACAGTGTCTTTTAAATTGCACAAGGAAGTATGCTTGGACCAACTCTCTTGTCTACTCTATATAAATGACTTATCGTTCCTACCTTTGCAAAATGCTGATATCTTCTGTTACGCAGATGACATAGCAATACTCTTTCTCGCAGGTAGATTTGGCTTATAGCTTATAAAAACTAAATATTTATGATTTTATAAAACAAACGCTTCTGCGTCTAGATCACAAGGTTAAATTTAAATACACTGCATAAATTGTGGTCTAAAGAGACAGTGTAATTGCCCCGATATTTATAGAACCGATTCATTAACATATCTCGGCGTACTTTAATTATGAAAAGCTGTCTTTTCGACAACACAAAAGAAATCTGTCAAAGCGAGCCAGTAACCAATCCCAGTGTAACGCAATCTACAAAACGCAAATTACAGTATAACTGTGATAAAAACGGTTTATATCTCTCTGTGACAATCACTTTTATACTATTGATTTCTCGCATGCGTCGGATTAGCTTTATCAATTCTTTTACCTCTAGAAAGAACTTAAAGAGGAGTCCTCAAGGCAGCACTGGGAAAACCTCTTAGTCGTTCTACTGACAGTCTTTACGAAGAGGCTATGATTTTAAGCATGAGAAAGTTACTCACCCTAAACGTGGTTCTACCCGTACATAAATCGCTGCAACTTACTACTACACCACATGTATTAAAAGCGTTTTTTTAAAGTTCGTGAAATTTCTGTTATTTTAAAGGTTTTGATAAAATTGTGAACATTTGCTCCTTTAAAAACTACGGTATCTCCAAAACTAAAAAAATGTTTAGTGTTTATTAATATGGTTGATTTTGCAATCATTATACTTAGACGTTTTTAGCTTATTTTGTTTTGAAATGCTAGATTTCAAAACAATTTTTGTCCGACGGATTTGTCTTTAATAATACTATGCCTACTTGGTTTAAGATCTAAGTGCTTCTATGAATGTCCCTTTTAGTTAAATTTTAAGACACAATAGGATAAGGTTGTTTTCCCTGTTCATCTCCTCAAGAAATTTAAAGATGTCGCAAACATTGCGCGCTTCGTTCTTAGACCTTCTAGGCCGTGTATATCATTTGCAGTATTTATATACGTGACTGATCCGACAGAGAACCAAAATCACCGACATAGCCCACCGATTAGTAAGCTGAAGTGGCATGGGCCGGTCATATAAGCCGCAGAACTGACGACCGCTGGAGTCGAAAAGTCCTGGAGTGGAGACCGAGGCTCGGCAAACGTAGTATAGGACGCCCCTGCGCAAGATGGAGTGACGACATTCGCAAAGTGGCCGGTGGGCTGGATGAGAATAGCAGAAGATCGGAAGCGGTGGCGTGCATTAGGGAGGCCTATGTCCAGCAGTGGACGAACACAGGCTGATGATGATGATGATGATGATGATGATTCATATACTACTGTTGCACATAAATAAACGATTTATTTTATTTACGCGATTGTTATACATATTAAATCTACTTCTTTACTTAATTATATTCTTCTTTACTAAATCATAATGAATGCTGGAAAGGGTCCGAAACGTTAGGAACAAATATGTATAATTAAAACGAAAAATCCGTAAAAAAAGTGGATTTAGTAAGTCTACCATATTGTTAGGCTGCAGAAAAGAGACATATTGCGTCAATTACAAGCGAAAAGTCTTATCTGCGAGCCTTGGTTTATATTCAACTAGCGACCCGCCCCGGTTTCGCACGGATGCAATGCTGATACCCATTAACCTCGTACCGATATTTCCCTACACTTTCAAACTGTCACTGTCTTTCGGTTTTATTAAGCGAGGCGTTCTATTCCGGACCGGTGGTAGCGTCCTTGATTAATCAATAATCGATTGTAACACTTCTATAAAATGTACATTTTTGATGTTGATAACACATTAAGCCTAATTCGATTTCGAAACCCTTAATTATATACATTGTTAATTTATTGGGGTGCATACTGCAGATCAATATATTGTGTTTTATAAGCTATAAGCCATTTCAAAAAAATTGTAGCAAAATCTCATTACATTCGTGTCCCTTTTCTCAGTTTTCAAATATTATAATAAAAAAAATAACTAAAACCTTAGAAGAATAATATTTTTTCCTATTACAATTTGTTAGCTCCACTAAGACTGGTCAAGGATTAGGTGCTATACGCTGGTTACCTCACGATGTTTTTCTCAAGGGGTTATTGAAAAATGGTGGCGATAAATTGTCTACGTACTTTGTTTGGCGTTCAAACCTTTAATTCGCAAATTGTAAATCTGCAGCTGTAATCACTGGGCTATCATTGCGGATTACTGCTTAATACCGCCTATTTTTTAAATAGTTGAGCAGAGACCCATGGGATAATAATGGACAATAGTAATAATGATATGCTTTAACCATTAAATCTACATATATGTTACACCACGTTTCTGAAATATTTAGAGAATTATTAGCAGTGGAATATATATTACTTTACCATATTGTTGGCATTATATTAATTTAATAAAATAAGATACAGTCGCACTTACAATATCTATTTTACGGAATATCTATTTATGTTTAAGATAAAATGCCGACAAAAGCAGTCACAAGAAGGGGCATAGGCAAAAGCCCGATTTGCAGGGTGAAACGGATATCGAAAAATTAAAGCAGATCCAGCTGTATATGCCTTAGAAAGGGAGAAGGAAAAGAGGAAAAGAAAATGTGTAGGGCTTCTGAATTTACCCAAAGGACTAGAAACATACAGAGAAAGGAATGGAGAGAAAATTTTAGAAGACAGTATCAGAGAAACCTTTCAGGGAAGAAAAAGTTTTTATTCCAGTTTACACGAGTGTGGGCAATGTAGATGATAAAATTGTAAAATTCGCTTTACCATTTGCTTAATTTCTCTTTACCGCTTGCACAATAATGTCAGATCTAAATTGTGACGTAGGTATAAAGGCTTATTTTTTGTCTCACGTTTTTAGTATGTGTATGCAATAGGCTTTGCTTTGAATATCTAAAAAATATTTTTGTAAGTAATATTTTATCACTCTCTAATATCTATACATATAAAAGAAAGTCGTGTTAGTTACTTCACTTATAACTCAAGAACGGCTGAACCGATTTAGCTAACAATTTGCAGGGAGGTAGATTAGAGCCAGGAAAAGGACATAGGACGTTCGACAGGAACAGGATAAAAGTTCCCGTGTGATTTGACATGTAACGTCAGTCACTATAAAACGTGGTATAACAAAAAAGAATCAGACTTGGAATAACAAAATTGACGTATAATGACAGCTATGTAATGAGGTATGGATGACAATTTGATATTTGCCAGAAATCAATAATAAAACAATTTCTATTGAATAAATAATTAACATTATTGCCCTATTACCCATTCGTATAAATAGTGAAGTGGAAATTTAAGTTTTTAGGTTAAGTGAAGTTTAATTAATAATGCCGCGACCAAGACGATAGAATCTTTCCCGACAAAGCCGTGATACAAGAAGAATACGAAATACTGCAAATGAAAGGACTGAAGAAGAACAAGAAATTGCACGTAAACAGCACCGCGATAGTATGGCTCGACTTCGTGCTTCTCAATCGCGAGAGCAAAGTGAAGCAGCCCGTGAAAGAGCTCGGTTAGCAGTGCAGAATCGTCGAGTGAACAACAGAGGTCACCAAATAGATAATTTGCGACGCAGAACAAGATATTTATTAAATGCTGATTTGAATCGAGCAGCGTTTCAATACGATTGCAGCAATGATTACAGCTTACATCCTAGCGTTTGCATTGGGCAAATGGACGTAGTTTGCGAGTGTTGTGGTGCATTAAAGTTTTCCGGAGAAACGCCTGGATTATGCTGCCTTAATGGTAAAGTGAAATTGCCATTGTTGACTCCGCCACCTGAGCCATTGTATTCATTGCTTTGTGGCGAAACACAAGAATCACGCCACTTTCTTGCAAATACTCAAAAATACAATGGTTGTTTCCAGATGACATCATTTGGGGCAGATATTATCGAAGAACGGGGATTTAATCCAAATTATTTAAGGTATTTATTTTTGTACTTATATAGAATATAGTTAAAAAATAACTTACTTTATCTTTTGGTACCTATGTAGTATATTTGCTAATTCTGAACTCTACTCTCCCACCGAAAAAGTGTTTATAACCCAGTTAATACTGTCTGGTTTTTATTTTGTAGATACAAGGACAGATTCATCATCGAATTGGAACATTACTACCTTTCGAAGATACACAGAAAAAAATTTTACAAACATATTTCATGGGCAACATGGAAGAATAACTTGATTTCAAGACTTGCAGTGTCTGCTTCATGAACATCATGCGTTGGTCAGGTTGTTTAAGAGTGCTTTAGAGCGCATGCCAAGTGATGACTATAAAGTTGTCATCAAAGCAGATAAACGACCATTTGGAACACACGAAAGGTCATTTAATGCTCCAACAGTAGACGAAGTTGACATCCTGATTATTGGTGAACAATTGGAAAAACGCGATATTGTGCTTACACGTCGTGATACTGGGCAACTGCAACAAACATCTGAAACTCATAGATCATATGACACATTGCAATACCCGCTGATGTTTTGGCAAGGAGAAGATAGATATTATTTTAATATTAAAATGAAAAATCCATTGAATGGTGAGTATCAGTATCATAATTTATTTAATTTATTTGTGAACGACACTGATTTAAAATAATGCTTATTAAAAAAATGGTTAATGTCTGTATTGTTTGCCTTTAAAATTTGCCTTTGAAATGATTAATTATCAAATTTTTAATTTCAGGTGAAGAAACTACAAAGAAAGTTAACTCAATGAATTATCACGCATAACGTTTGATGATTCGTCAAAATGCTGACAACTATTTGCTGCGGTTTCGCCGATTGTTTTAGCAGTATTGCGTTGACATGTATGTAAAAATAAAAACAGAACGTTTAACATTCATTAGGTTGAACCAAGCCAAACTGCGTTCTGGGGAGTACATCCATTGACGTGATGCAGTTAGTACTGAAGGAAATGCAGCTAATATTGATCGATTAACTATTCTGCTGGCGACATACATTGGTAGTCCACGTCATATACATGAATATGCACAAGATGCAATGACATATGTTCGTCATTACGGTCGGCCCGATCTCTTTATTACTTTAACCTGTAATCCAAAATGGATAGAAATTACTCAATTGCTGCTTCCCGGACAAACATCAAGTGATAGACACATCCCAGCACGTATTTTCAGGCAAAAATTCGGTCTGTGATGAAATTTATTGTTAAACAACGCGTCTTCGGAGATACTCGATGCTGGATGTATTCAATCGAATGGTAAAAGCGAGGCCTGCCTCACGCACAAATTCTTATTTTGTTAGTGAAAAGAATTCAGCCTGACAAAAAAGATGATATCATATGTGCTGAGATTCCTGATTATGAAGTCGATCCAGACCTACATGATGTTGTTACTACTAATATGATTCATGGACCGTGTGTTGCCATCAATCCCTAATCACCTTGCATGGTCAATAGAAAGTGCTCTAAACGATATCCACGAAAATTAACGGCGGAGACTGTCACTGGCAATGATGGTTATCCGCTGTATCGGCGTCGATCACCAGATGACAACGGTCGAACTGTCACAACGAAAGTGAAAAGAATGGATTTCGTTGTCGACAACAGTTGGATTGTTCCATATTCGCCACTTATTTCTAAATCGTTCAAGACACATTGCAACGTTGAATACTGCAATTCAGTTAAGTCCATAAAATATATTTGCAAATATGTCACGAAAGGCTTGGCTTGAAATATATGGCGGTTTTTGGATTGCAATCCTCGAATACCAACGATGAAATTTCACGCTATCAAGTTGGTCGTTATGTGAACTGTAATTAAGCGATTTGGCGTATATTCGCATTTCCCATTCACGAACGTCATCCTACTGTTACGCATTTGGTGGTGCATCTGGAGAACGGTCAACGAGTATATTTCACGGCTTCGAATGCTACGCAACGTGCTGAAACACCTCCAGCAACTACATTGGCCAGTTTTTTTGCAATCGGCTAAAACGATTAGTTTGCACGAACTTTGCTTTACTCGGAGATGCCACGTCATTATACTTGGAATGCTTCATCGAAGAATTTTCAAAGACGGAAGCAAGGCGATGCGAGTCCTGGGTATCCAGGTGCGTTCTACTGATGCTATTGGTCGTATGTATACAATTCATCCAAAGAATAATGAATGTGTCTATTTGCGGTTGTTGCTGATAAATGTGCGTGGGCCAACGTCATTTGAGTCACTATGAACTGTTAATGGTGTAATATTTATAATCGTGCTTTACTGTTGATCGAAGATATTTGTTACCTCATTTGCGGTAATTTATTAATCAGTTTAGGAATGCCAGCACCATATCGTGAAATGAATGACGCATTTAATCGAGAATTGGAACGGGAACGTGAATATGATCACCAGGAATTAGATTTAGTAGTTCAAACGAAAGTACCGATGTTGAATTACCAACAAAAGGAAGTTTATGATACTTTAATGTAGGCAATCGATGATGAAAATGGTGGTTCATATTTTCTAGATGCCCTTAGTGGAACTGGCAAGACATTTCTCATGTCATTAGTTTTAGCAACTGTTCGGGTGAGATCTAACATAGCGGTTGCAGTTGCTTCTTCTGGAATAGCAGCCACATTGTTAGAAGGATGCCGTACGGCTCATTCAGCATTCAAATTTCCGTTAAATCTTCAAACTATTTAAGAACCAACGTGTAATATTGCAAAACACTCGGCAATGACCAAAGTTTTAGCGGTATCGAAAATCATCATCTGGGACGAATGCACAATGGCGCATAAACGTGCATTAGAACCACTTAACCAAACATTAAAAGATTTACGCAATGACTCGAGATGTTTTGGAGGAGCAATGATTTAACTTTCTGGTGATTTCCGCCAAATACTGCCAGTAATTCCAAGAGCTACGGCTGCCGACGAAATAAACGCTTTCCTCAAATCGTCAAATCTATGGCGCCATGTGAAGAAACTGCAACTGACAACAAACATGAGAGTTACATTGCTTAATGCTACATCTGCTGAAGATTTCTCGGAGCGATTGCTGACTGTCGGTAATAGTCAAGTACCAGTCGATGAATCGAGCGGATTAATATAATTTCCAAATAATTTCTGTAATTTTGTCTCATCGAAAGACGAACTTATCAACAATGTATTTCCAAAAATTATTTCTAACTACAAAAATAATGAATGGTTAAGTGACCGAGTAATTTTAGCACCTAAGAATAAAGATGTAGATGACCTAAACTACATAATTCAAAATAAGATCATTGGAACAATGCATTCGTACAAATCTATTGACTGCGTCACAAATGAAGATGAAACCACCAACTACCCAATTGAATTTTTAAACTCTTTGGGCGTGCCAGGCTTACCACCGCACAATTTACGCCTAAAGGTTGGCTCCTTAGTAATCATGCTTCGAAACATAAACCAACCAAAACTGTGCAACGGTACGCGTTTGGTGGTTAGAAAATTGATGAACAATGTAATTTACGCTACGATAATGATAGGAAAATTCAATGGTGAGGAAGTTCTCATTCCGAGGATACCGATGATCCCATCCGATATGCCGTTTGAATTTAAAAGACTTCAATTTCCGATACGTCTTGCATTTGCCATGACCATCAACAAATCACAAGGCCAATCCTTAAAAGTTTGTGGTTTAAATCTAGAACATTCATGTTTTTCCCATGGTCAATTATACGTGGCATGTTCACGTGGTCGGAAGACCATCGGCGTTGTTTGTTTTTGCGCCTGATAATAAAACAAAAATGTCGTGTATCACAAGGTACTTAAATAAAGAGCAACCTATGTACTAAAATACAGAAATAATTATGAATGATTGATGTAGATTTTTTTGTATTTTTCCAATTAAAAAAAACTGCTTATTTATTGACATTAAGGCGGAACAAAGTTCGTGGTCAGCTAGTTTTCTAATATGTTAATTTGCAAATATTCACCTACATTGAATGAAGATACTTGAATTTGTAATATCTTAGTAAATACCTCTAAATGTATAATTTCCTCTTTAATATTATGGATTTTTTTTACATATAAACCTCTTTGATCACTAATATATTATATAAATAAAAAAAATCGCTTAAAAATCCTTTGCGTACTTTTAAATATTTAAGCAAACGTACGTAAATTTGGTTTTTGTGTATGAAAATTTATCAGTTTTGCATTTTATTTACGGTACAGACACTTTAAAACTTGAAAAATTAATTATTATATTGCAAATAACGATGGATTCAATAAATAGATATTTTCAGTTATGGATTTATTTTTTTACAATATTTCGAAGGTTTACGATACAATGTTGTCATTATATCAAGACCGATTTAAACTTTAGATTTGCAAAATTAACAAGAAAATGCATATTTAATTGTTCTCAATTAAGTAAATAATTAAGTCAATATTATACTACATTTTTACAACTTTCGAATTGAAGTTAAAGAACCTTCATTAACATTGGAAAATTAAATTTTTGATATGATATTCTCTGGGGATGGTAAATTTTCTTGCATATATCCTATTCTGTATACGGCGCTCTCTTTCTGACTCCTTGGATCCTCTGCATGATTTTCCTCAGGTTTGGTGTTTCTTGGTCTGAAAATATCGAAATATTTTTTTACAAATGGAAAATTCACAGTAGTTGTGTCAAGTTATGACATATATTTCTAAAAGGCTTTAATTTATTTATTATACTGGTTAGTTTCTTGCATTATTCTATAATATTCTAGCATCGGATGAATATGTAATTGCCTAGAACATTATTATGATTTTTGTAAAATTGTTACGTCACGAAAAGAATAAGGAACGCTTCTAAAGGTTTTAATGGCTTTAAATGTGTAAACTAATTTAAATTGATAATTTTTTTTAAAACTTACCTTGGTTTTAACCACAAATTAAGGAGATTGTTGATTGGAAGCTCGTATATTAGGAGAATAATCAAAGAGGCCGTGCAACCGAACACTATAACTCCAGCTGCTTGTAACACCTAAATCATATTAAATATGAATATAATTAAATCACAACAAGTTCTCAATGTTGTATAAAATATTGTGATTATTAGCATATATCTTTTACAAATAAATTGCATGTTTGCCTGTTCTTGTCCCTCATACTCTTTCCATCTTATATTTAATCTATCATCATCATCAGCCTGTGACAGGGGTTGTGGACCATATCCCACCACACTAGTTCAAGGCGGGTTGTTGGGTGGACCGACTTTTACATGCCGATCCGACGCAAGGGTCATCTTACTTTTTAGGCAATTGGAACAGGATTCGAACCCATGACCTCCGGTTTCTAAAGCACACGCCCAAACCACTAGGCTACGGTAAAAAGTCTCAAGTTAATCTGACATGTCAAACCTTGATCGGTTTGAAGCCGCATCGTTACTGAAACAACTCGAAACGAGATTGGAGACGCAGTGATCTTTCTTTTGGTCGGATCTACGTTCCTTTTAAAGAGACATTTTGGGAGTACAGTTTGAAAAGCTTTTGCGACATCCAATAGGACGGCCTGTGTTTTAGGGATAACGCCCTAGTCTAATAACATTCCAGGTCTCAAGGCGGATGAATTTGTAGCGTATAATGCTGCGTTCCTTATGATCTGGGCTCTCTCATACCGTCAGGTTAACGTACTGCTAGTTACGTCGCTAAAAACAATAGAAAAGCAAACCGTTCTTACGTTATTCAAAACATCGGAGTATCTCGACACTCTGGTGCTGTAAATATTTCGTGAGATAATAATCGAGTGCGTCAAATACAGGCCATAGCTCAGCCGGCTCAAAGGCGCCCACGGATACCAGCTAAGGAAGCAATTCAGTAATGCTAAAAAGTTCAAAATACAAAAACAGATTTAGTCCAGTTTTTAATAATAGATTTGGAACTAATTTAAGTTGTATTTAAAAAATCTTGTGTTTTAAAATAAATTTTATTTACATCAACATCCCTCTACATGTGCCAGGGATTTTTATTGCTAATTTTGAGTCTAATTTGCTTTGATATGGACGGCAGTAAAATACAAATTTTACACGTATTATAAGAAAGGCAAGTACTTAAAAAATACTATCAAAACACATTGGAGGTTTAAACCAAACGAGAAATGAAAAGAAAAGCGATGCGTCATACTATTCATAAATTAATACGCTCGTTTTATGAAGAAATATCTTTACAGAAAAATAATTTTCTTACATTGTTTTTATTCATTACATAATATGTTATTAGGACTTTATATAATTGACGTCTCTTATAACAGATGATATGACAGTTGAACGTTTTTAAGTGTGGGTTAAGTAATACCGTTGTGAATTTAGATGCTTGACTGTATCATAAAACTAACCAATTAAAGCTCGAATTTACAAAAAAAAAGTTTCCGGACGTATATTATACCGAGATGTAGTTATTTAGACTAAAATCTCGGCTAATTCTTAAATGAGACGAGATTCACTTAATTATTTACTATCTGTAATTATTTATTACATAATAAAAAATATCTTCAAGCTCATAAAAAATTTGTTATACTTACGCACGTGCCCCAAACAGCAACTGAGTATAACAAGGGCTACGCAAGCCGCCCAAAGCGGGCGATCGATTGCCGCGTAGATGGCGTCTCCTAAGAGACCGTGGCTACGCCAAAGGAACGTAGCACCGTACAACAGCAAAGCCAGCATCATTATTAAACCTAGGCAGGCACCTAGGATGGAGTACTTCTAAAGAAATGGAACAACTCAGAAATCAGATGTATTAAAATAGTATTAGAGAATTATACACATTGAATATAAAAGGACTTTTGACTGGCTATATAGTCTGTACCGTGACAATTGCCACTGGAAAGTCTTCGAAACAACGGGAGTTAAAATATGATTTAGTTAATTATGTTACCGCGATTTTATCTACGCGGAATAGGAGAAATGTATAGGAGGTTTTTTTATTTTTTTATCCTTGAAGTTATGCTTCCAGACTCATGTCTTTAGTAAGCTTCATCTAACACAGAGTTCGGAGAAGCTACCGTCCCCACGAACTAGGTGGCCCACATTTTTGCTAAAATGGAGCCACACGTACAGAAGGTACGTCAGTTAGGTATTAGTTTATGTCTCCTAAGGATCGTCGACGATCGGTTTACGGACCGGGACGCCGACGGTCTGGCGACTGTATTAATCGATTGCTGGGGGCGGTGAGAACCGCCCTGGAACGCGGGTGTATCTAGTATACGCGGTGTGTGTGTGTCGCTGTGCTCGTAAGCGAGGGTTAACTACAGGTGGTGTGCTCATCCTACTCGTGTGGTGTGTAGGGTCTGATGTAGGGACCCCGTTGGGCGAGTCTCGGCGACCCCTTCCTCGTCCGGGTCGAGAAGAACGTTTCGTGGTCGACGCTTTTGGCTAGACGCGTTTGGATCGGCCGTATACGTTGCTGCTTTTACCAGCAGAGGGTTGCTGTGGTTGACTACTTTATCTATGTGTTTGCGAGTTAACTTTTTAAAGTGCTCGCGGAGTGTCGGCAATTTGCAGTCGCTGTGTAAGTCTACATTTCGTTGGTACCACTGCGCCCCAGTGGCGCGGCGGATGAATTTGTTTTGAACTACTTGTAGTTGCTTTAGAAGTGTGGAGGATGCGTGAGCGAAAGTTTGGCATGCATAAGCCATGATTGGTCGTATGCATACCTTGTACAATAAAAGTTTATATTTTAGCGACATTTTACTGTTAGAATTCGTTGGAGTGATAGAGTCTGGTCGAAACGAACAAAGCCTTTCTCCTAACGTCCTGAATATGACTTTTGAACGACATGTCGCAGTCGAAGCTCACGCCTAGGTATTTGGCCTTCCTTTCCCATGGGATCGGTTGGCCGTAGAGTTTTAGTTGCCCTAGTGTCTGGTGTCGGCCAGCGCGTGGCCTTATCCTGACGCCTGGGTTTATAGGAGGTGTATTAAAATATACTGTATAGTATAATATAAATGAGACTTTTTATTGTATGTCTCATTATCCTATCATTAGACGCAAAGTTTAATGGCTTTCGCTTCGACGATGACGAATTACTATAATGATTTCCATCTCTATTTCAACCCCTAGGTCATCCCCGTACAGTCTACAACAACAAAATTGATGAAAAGCACCACCTGTGGCTCGTTTCGAGTATCTAGACACAACATTTCATGGTTTTATGTCCAACAGAGACGATTTTCGTATTAACTTTTACCCCCTATATCAACCCTTTTAATACTAATTTTGCCGCAATAATAAATATTTATAGCCTATGTCCTTCCTCGAAATTTATTCTAAGTTACATATTTAGTCTGAAATCGGTTCATTTGTTTAGATATTAAAGACGGACAGACAGAGAAACACAGTTACTTTCGCATTTATAATATAAGTTTTAATAATATAGATAATTAAATTAACGTGATAAAGGCTGTTAAAAGTCCTTTTATTCAGTAATACAATTAAACACTACGATATTATTTCAACGCCATCTAGTTCAAAAATACGCAACGCTATTGTAAAAATGAATAAACGCTATTTTAATTCAGATATCATGGTCTAATAAGGTTTGAAAAATGTTCAAATAAAAAGTTTGAGGCATATAGCCTGATAATGGTAATGACATTAATTTTGTAATCTTATTACCACTGTTTGGTGGACAGAGCTGAAGTTCACGCAAAGAAAGTATCTTTAGGTTTTTTTTATTTAATTGCCAACAAAGGTAGACGAGCTGTCGGAAAGTGGTCACCCACCTGATGGAAAGTGGTCACCAACGCACATGGACATCGGCAATATCAAAGGTATCACCAATGTTCGTTTACGCAGTAATTACGCTGGCTACGGTGCCCTTCAAACCGGAACACAGTGGTATTTTACACACTACTGCTTTGCGACAGAAAGAGGCACCGCGATGGTACCGCCCCTGACGGCCCCCTGTAAAATAGGACCTACCACCTTCCAATCCGTTCGGCACAGTTACTTTTTTTATTGTTAAAACATTCTAAATATTCTTAACATTATCTATATACAGTATGTATATCTAAGTGTCTATAGATGTATATGTGTATTACATCTACATGTATATACACATACACATGTAGATGTAATACATATATACATTTATGTATACACATATATACACATATTTATCATCTACAAATATTTAAAATAATTTATACTTTTCATGGATACATTAACCAACATTTCCCTCTCAACTTCCGTTCGTCTTGCATGATCACACTTTGTAATTCTTTAGGCACGAATTCACCAACTTATTCCAAGTCAAGCTTGGGTAAGTAAGTTTTACTTCAAAAGGTAAAATATACTAGCCTTCGTAATCCTTTTCTTATTATCTGCTAGTTGGTAATGAGCGAAGAGGAGGCCAGCAATAAAGCCAACCAAGTACGCGGCGTAACGCGTATGACTCTTGATGTATGTAAGATGGAATTGTCTCGGCCGCCTCGGATTCGAAATAAAACTGAAAAAAGAATTAAATTTTTTATTACACAATACATTTTTAATTTTTTTTTACACAAAGCATTTTTTACGCACACACAGCAGCCTTTTTTTATAAAGAAACCACTTAGGCAGACCAATAATAAATATTTTTTTTAATATACTTTTCGCAAATATTCTCTAATATTGTCGAAAATACAGTCTATTAACCAAAAAAAAGGACAAATGGCATTTAATGTTCTTTTTTCACGTTAACGTTTCAGGTGGAATTATTTTTTCCGACCATCCAAGACAATTTTTTTTATTGGAAGTTTTATAGAGAAAACTAAAACCCCCATCCGCTTGCTAGGCGATAAGTAATTTCAGAGATATCCGCGGTTGAGTGATAAAGGATCCTTTTCCATTCAAAATTCGATATCTTGAAGGCAAACAGTCGTATCTGACTCTTGCAAAAAGTAAATTGAAGCTTACTAAACAAGCTTTATGACCAATGTATTAGTCTAGGCCTAAAAAAATTCTATGTCCATAGAGCGAAAAAAAAATTAAAATTTTTTTATTACTTTTTCTTTTTGCTTCATCCAGTAACCGCATGATTATTGGTGCCCTTAAACGTAAACTAGAGTCTTTGAGACTCAGAGAGACAGCTTGTAAAGCTGTCTTTGTATTCTTAACGACCATTTTTCATTGAAATAAAGCCTGTTGAAAATTGCCAAAAATTTCGAATACTTTTGTGTTTCTTTAATTTTTGAATCGAGTTTATATGACAAGTGCATACATCGCCTTTTAGTTCGTTAGCTTACAAACTGCAGGTCGTTCCAATCCTCCGGGGCATAAATTTTTTGTTATCGTTCTTTTCTGGTTGGTTACAACAATATGGGCCGATGAACCAATTGTTTGAAAAGTAAGATGATCCGTGCATTTGATGGGCGTGTAAAAGTCGGTATACGTTGTCAAGATGAACTTTGGCAGCCGCTAAATGATTTCAGCGCATTTAAATTTACTGACTTTTAAATTTACAATCCATTCATCGAACAAAGTGAACTCTTTAGGTTGTAGAAGTCAGACGCTAGCTTTTTGCGGAAACCGTTATTAATTTATAAATATATATATATACTTTACTACTGTTAAAGTATTAAAATACAAATGTTTAAATAAAAGGAAAAATAGCTTAAAGAGATACAGACAGAATTATCCGGTACAAAACAAGCGACGTCTCTTGGCAAGTCTCGATATTGATTATAATTTAGATGAAATAGTTTTTTCCTCTTTGTATCTTAAAAGATTTTGTTATAAGCAATTGTGGTTGCATAAAAATGATTTATTTAATTACACATTCACGTAACGGTAAAAAGTAAAAAAAATTCAAACACGCCATAATTCGGGTTTTATAATTTAAAAAAAAACTTGACGCGCTAAAGAAGACAAGGTGAAACCAGTTTTATTTAATTATAGCGTTATTTTGCCTCATATGATAGCGGTAAGTGTGTTAATTAAGTCTGGCGAATTGTTTTTCAACGTATTTAATAATTGCATTCATGTCTGTTAGAACAGTAGAAATGTTGCGAGCCGTGTCTGGGTCAGTTGATGTCATTGAATCTAATGGAAGTTCATGACATAAATATAATCTGGAATCTTTGTATGCAAAGGCTAATGTCAACATAATTGCGTTAAAAGTATCACAGTATTTTTAAACTACATCAGAACTATCTAGTATAGGTCTGTCAGATTCGATACATTTACTAAACTGCAAAAGATGACGAGGTCAATAAGGAGTCTAACTCATAGAATGTAATAGGCTCATGGTTGTAATAGGCTCCACAAGCTACGTTAGCAACTATAGACCAATTTCCATACTTTCATGCATTCCAAAGCTTTTCGAGTCACTTGTGTGTCCTTTTATTACACAGCATCTGCATAACTTTATCTCTGAACATCAAAATGGGTTTAGAAGAGGTCACTCCGTTGAAACAAATCTAGTCTCATTTACGTCTTACCTGTGCGGGAAATTGATAGAGGACTGGAAGTAGATACTATTTATATGGACTTCTCTAGTGCCTTTGATAAGTTCTGTCATGCTCGTTTAATAAATAAATTACGGATTTGGGATTGATGGGTCCTATTGGAATGGTTTCGTTCATATCTTGCAAAAGACTCCAGTTTGTGGTGGTGAATGGTCATAAATCACAGGACTACATAGCTATTTAAGGCGTACCACAGGGCTCGCAACTTGGCCCTGTATTGTTTTCGTCCTTTATAAATGATATAACCTTAGAAATACGCAACAGTCAATTATGTCTCTTTGCCGATGATTTAAAAATATGCGGAACAGTTACTTTAGCAACAGACTCAGAACTTATTCAGTGCGATTTAGATAGAATAAAAAAATGGTGTAATATAAATGGAATGACAATAAATACAAAAAAGTTCTTTTACATAAAATTCTCTAAAAAACGAAATCCTATGACATCCTGTTATATATTAAATGGTGAAATTTTGCAGCAAGTCAATGAAATTCGAGATTTGGGTGTAATAATGGATAACAGGCTAACGTATAAAGCACACATCAATTCAATTGTAATTAGAGCTGCTAAAATGCTCGGTTTTTTAAAAAGAAATACTAAAGGAGTATACAGCTCGCTGATTCGCATCAACTGAGTTCGCATCAGTAGTTTAGGGTCCCCATTGCACTACTCATTCGCAACGTATTGAAAGCGTACAGCGTGCATTCACTAGAGCCATGGCATTTAATTCTTCTAGCATTTCTTACCGTGCTACATACGATCTGCGTCTTAAACATTTAAAAATAATATCGCTTAGCAATCGTCGCAGAATAACTAATATCATGTTCAAAAAAACTAATTTCTGGAAGCATAGATTGTAATCACTTACTTCAGAAAATCAACTTTAGTATTCCTTACCAGCACCACGGCACCCTATCACTAAAATTTTCCATATTCCGCAAGAAGAACAAACCTCCTTAAATACTCCCCTTATCAAAGATTTGTAGCGAATATAACCAAATATGTGCATTAATAGACGCATCGACATTTTTACTACACGTGTCCTGTTTTAAAAAACAAACTAGTATTTAAGTTTCTTTGTTCATAATTGATCAGAGATTGTAATAATTAACTCTTATGTCGTATTTTTAACAATTAAGCTAAGGTTAAGACTATTGTTCGTTGTTTGCAAAATTATTGTAACATGTCATAATGTGTAATAAGAGATCGCTGTACATGCCTGTAACTGGCTTACATACCTGTACCTAATTTATTATTCGGTAATTGTAATGTTGAATGTTTTGTGTGTATTGCTGTTGGTGTGTCTAAATAAATAAATAAAAAAAATAAAAAAACATAATCTTGCACTCATACTTTTTGCAATAAGCTCGCCTTGTTGCCAGAATAGATATTTTTGTATGTATGTGTTTCCCTTGCATGTAATATGCGCTGATAGTTTTGACTAAACGTATATAGTCATAAAAGAAAAATATCAACCTTTTATATAACTTCAAAAATTATGACATTAAGAAAATTTTAACTTAACTTTTTTCGAGCTTAGCTGAGATACAACTAAATGTCTGAGCAGAGAATTTTAATCGAGATGTACCAGACTTACCATCGGATAAACATTTTTATTTAAGGCGATACATTTCGTTAATAAATATCTTGTTAAAGGAGGACCTACCTCCTATAATAAAAAGACAAGTCAGTGTGTGTACGGACTGACTTATCACTATTTACACTTACTCGTAAGTGAAGAGCTGTATCGGTGGCAGTTGGTGCAAATAGTTGATCACTCCCGGAGTAATGACTGCTGCAATGCACACCAAAACTGCACACACCACCCCCGTCCTGGGACGGGATTTGTACAACCAATACATAAGCATTGTCACCGTGAAGTAATGGAAGTCGCAGGGAATATACCAGGTCACGACAATACACTGAAAATATGTTAGAAAATATTTTATTTTTGTATGGTCGGATGTTTGTTATAATAATAACAATGTTCTCCAGTCGATTACGACTACGGCGGCCGATCTATATTAGAGATCAGCCAACTGCGCAGGAGATATTATAGTGCACAAGTGTACGCACCAACACAGGTGCACTCCCTGTCCTCCTTATGCTCTGAAAGCCCGATGGGACGGATACCGACGTGAGCGGAGATATAAGGCGTAGGACCGACTTTTTACAATTTTTACATGCCCATCCGATGCATGGATCATACAAATAGTTTACTATTTGTCTGAAAAATAAGATGATCCATGCGTCGGATGGGCATGTAGAAAGTCGGTCGTGCGCCCAAACTGCCCTAACCAACTAGGAAACAAAATGAAAATTTGTTGAGTCCAACATTCGATCTCATGATCTCCGATTTCTGAAGGCTACCAAGGCAGAGGAGGAGAGGAGGAGCAGGAGGAGAAGGAGCTTACCTAAAAAACAACTTTTTGCATTTTAATAAAACATTATTTAAACATCATAATTACTTAGCGGATAACATGCGAGACAATTTCAATAAATTACACAATATCCTTATATGAATCAATATTCATATTTTATACAAAAGTTATAATGTAAAATAAAAAACAGTGTCTTATCTGCAGAAAATCTACAATCGGCGAGCTATTTCGAAACGACCGCGCAAACCAGTTGTATCACAAATAATAATCATCTTGCGGGTAAAACCGCGAAACGGGTACCATCATAACTAATAAACTTTTAATCTATCTAGATATTTGAATGTTTTTTAGTCCCGATAAACCCGTGAGATGGTTATTGAGATTATTATTGTTGCTCAGCAACGAAAAGAAGTCTATCTAATGTGTAATGTCTACGTTTATTAAAAGCTGTAGCTACCAAGCGAAGGCTACAATGGACGAAGTACTCCATTCAGCAGATAAAAAACTATCTATAAAAGATTTTAAATCCAAACAATTAGCTTTAATAAACTATAGACGTATAAGGTAACTAATCATAAAACACCGAATAATCAAAACTACGAAGTATAAACAAAACAGCTCAATCACGCGATATATATACCTTTTCAAATCCATCAACCTTCGAATGTCAATCGTTCGTGACGTTATTTCTTATGAAATACTTACGATGTTCTCCGTGTCGATGTAATTGTTCAGCATAAGGAGACTGAGCCACCAATTCTTGCGGCACTGCTCTGTGTCACCAGCGATGGCCCGATTCCAGAGTGGTCCCGAACCAGTGAATGGGTACATAGCGCACATGTAATATATCACGACAGCGAACGCCGGAGCCAATCTGGGAATTTATAAGAAATAATTTATTCATCATCATCATCAGCCTGTGTTAGTCCACTGCTGGACATAGGCCTCCCCTAATACAGCCCACCACGCTGGTCCAATGCGGGTTGGTGGGTGAACCGACTTTTTACATGTCCATCCGACGCATGAATCATCTTACTTTTCAGACGTTTGGGTGATCGGCCCAAATTGCCCTAACCAACTAGGAAACAACAATGAAAATTTGTTGCGTCCCCGCAGGATTCAAACCCACGACCTCCGGCTTCTAAAGCGCACGCATATATCACTAGGTAACGGAGGCAGTCAAAAATTTATTAAGTTCTTTGATAGTTTATTTTGATGATTATTTTTCTATTTTTTGATTTGTTATTTAATATTTTTCAACTTTCGATGTCATATTTATTTCAACATCATTTAATTTGTAATTATTAATATTAATGTTAGGTTCGTTAGGTTAATTACATGTTTTTTTATTCGTAGACTGCGTATCCAAGTAGGTGAAGTGTAGGTATATAGTTTAATGGCGATTGAACTATAGTGTTATTCATCCGCGTCTGTGTTGAACAAATTAATTTAATTCAAATAGGTTTATCTTATATTTAATCTTTATCACCTTAAATTGTTCGATCTACTGGTTCAAAAAGATGAATAAAAGTGGCGTCTGACCTCAGAGGAGACTCGGCAATCAAATTATTATTTACAGATAATATACTAAGAATAGTATACAACACGAAATAATATACAACAACAGCACATTTCAATCTTATTGAAACAACTTTATTCGTAGGTAAAATTTGTGATTATAAAATAAAAGTATTTATAAAATGAAACTTACCTTACGTATCTTTTTAGTATAAGAGCAAGAGGATTGGGAAATCTTTTAAAAGACGATAAGCCTTTAGCCGATAGAAATCCCGAAAGTACGAAGAATGTGTCAACAAACAAATCGTTGTGGAGTATGAACAATCCTAAAACTGATACGGCAGCCTGAAATAGAGCAAAGATCATTAATATTATACATGTCAAAATTGTGGGCATGTTACATTTTCACTACATATTCTAACACAAAGCATTGTCTGCACCCTTTGTGCGCTTACACCTTTTAAAATACGCAACGGATTTTGATGCACTTTATTAAAAGTGATTAGAGCGGAAGGTTTAGATAAATAAAATATTCATAACATATTAGTATTTAACGAGTTTTGATGAAACAGTATAAGAGACATGTTTTTTTAGCAAGTACCGTTTAGGAATTAAAAGAAGACGTGCAAATATACCGCAAGAATTTTATTTTTACTTGAAAGCCTGTACCTTAATCTACATAATTTTCGTAAATATGGTGCACCAGTTCTAACTAGTTAACAAATGTTTTGACTATGTTATCGTCTTGTCTTTTTTCAATTCCAAATTGTACTTACTTAAAAACATGCCATGTAGTATTTATTATAATTTACGTGACACAATAAAGTACAGCAGTAAATATTTTTTGTTATATAGCTAATAGTTCATAATTTTTTCACCTGTTCTCATAGTTTTGTTAGTACATATCTTAACTTATGGTGTAATTAAGCTTTCCTACCGATTTCCCGGGTAATTTTAATTGTCAGCTTTTATTCTAACTCATATATTGAACTACAACTTTATAGGATTCAAGTGATAGGTACTTTTAAAAAATACATTTTGGGGAGGGGATACACGAAAGCTTTAACAAAAAGTCTGCACCTACCTCATCGACTTGTGCTCCGTTACTTGTGGGCCCACCGTTGGAAATGCCCAATTGATGGTCTAGTGTAATAAAACACATGCTTAAAAATCTCAATCCGTAAATAACTTCCAATCCGTCTTTATTCATCTTCTTCAAGTCGTCCCAGTTGCTTTTTAAACATATCGATTTTAGGATCTCGTCATCTGTAACATTAAATAGGGTAAAGGAGATATATTGGTGATATAAGTAATTTGGTGATATTTTTAAAACACTTTTGTATGACCGCGTTAGCGAATTGCTACAAGTGTAAACGGTATAAAACCTTTTCACTCGCTCCGGTAATTTGTCTCAGCGTTTGGCGAACAAAGCAATTCGCTAACGCGTTCATACAAAAGTGTTTTAAAACTATCACCAAATTACTTATATCACCAATATATCTCCCTTTACCCTATTTGTTTTATCCCAAAGTTGATGTGTTTTCTACTCAATGATTGTTTTTCGTATTTACTTACGCGATGTTTTGTTATCATTCTTCTTTCGCCTGTGTCTGAAGTAAGTGCATATTAAAACGGTACTCAAAGAGAGTGCTACGAAGACGCTGAAAGAAAATATGACTGATGTATTTATTTTAAATTAAAGGATGTTTATGATGGTAAGTGGTACACCCTGCTCATAAGAATTGCAATGTAAGATGCCTCAAATTGGATCAGCACCCTAAGATATGAGATGTTACGTCCTGTTTACCCAGTAATTAGTTTTCTACGATGTCTTTCCAACCGGAAGACGGATATGTTTATACACATTAACGATGGATAACACACCCTGGTAATGAACTGTTCGCTCCAGGCTATTTCAAAGTAATAAAATGTAAGGTTTTATGTAAAAGTTTTGTAAAATTTATTGAAGAAAAAGGAAAAAGAAAAAGTCCCGCTGAGTTTCTTACGCCGGTTCTTCTCAGGTTAGAGGCTTCCATTTCCGAACCGGTGGTAGATTATTTGACAATCAATAAGAAAGTGTAATGCTTTCATATTGAATAAAGATATTTGACTTTGACTTTGACTTTGACTTTGATTGTGGCAAAAATAGACACGGTCATATAAATTAATGTAAAAACAAAACCGCTGTCTCTGTTCCTGTATACCTATGTATGCTTAAATCTTGAAAACGACGTAACGGATTTTGAAGCGGTTTTTTTGATAGATTAAGTGAATAAAGAGGAAGGTTTATATGTATAATTCATACATAATATTGTAGAGAAACGCTGGTAAATTTGTATATGTTTCCATACGTTTTATAGATCAGTATCGCACTCGTGCGGAGCCAGGGGAGTCGCTAGTATTACATATATATTTTTTTTTAAATTATTTTAATAAAATCTTGCTGTTCCTACTAAGCACATGTTAATTATAAAAAGACCTAGTTCATATAAATAAAAATATTCATTTTTTATTTATATGTATTATACAATTCATTGACTTCTAATTATCTGTGAAATGCCTAAAATCACGCTAATCGGTGCAATAAATTGTTACATTGATGATACTAGATGAGTCGGTAGCTGATCCTTCTATGGCAAGAAACAAATGTTATAAAAATATATTTGTATGTATCTATAGTTACTGCAGAAGCGATTTTAATTTTACATCGAAATTTACTTACATGAACGAGAAGAAAAGTGCATCAAACTTTCTAGGTTTTTCATTACTCTGACATGGTTCGTTTACAGCTATTTTAGCTTTTAATCCGGCAGCTCCTAGGTGACTGTGAGCTAGCAATATTCCAAGCAAACGTTGTACTGACTGCGGGGGACAGGAGCTTGGCAGGCAAAGACCCCATGTCAGATAATTCAGCGGTCTCAAGAAGTAAGAGCGGTGCTTTTAAAGTAAATAGATAAATAATTATAATAACACAATCAGCTGATAAGTGATAAACTTTATCTAACAATTACAATTATGAAAAATTAAATGTAGAAATAAATCTTATAAAAATCTCGTTCATAACTTAATCTAAGTGTTTATGCATGTTTCCAACTTATAATATGGTGTGTTATTTACTTGATTTTGTTTATATAAACCCATAAATTTTATTTATTTAAAAATTGGAGAGATTATCCTGTACTACATTTTTTTGATTCTCTTGAAAAACGGATATCCGTGAGCAGACTTGAGCAAGTGCGAAAAGGGAAAAAAATATTTATAATGGAAATAAATGTACGTTTAGCAAATGACAAGACAAAGTTGTAGTAAACTAATTTATTAATAAAAAAGGCAGATACATTATTATTTTAATCATTGGCGATTTCCTAATAAAAAGGAAGCAAAGTAAATTCCTTTAAAGTCAACATTGAACAATTGATTTCTTAACAAGTCATAATTGCTGTTTACTGCGTAAAATATGATTAGTCACACCATTAAGAGTTTTATAATTATAAATGCAAATACAAAAGCTTGCGTGTTTTTACCATAATAAGGATGGAAATCTAGTACTATCGTGTTTCATCAAATAATTAAATACTATACCGTCATAATTTATTTAAATAACTTTACAACATGCAATTATGTTTTGTTTACTAAATGAAAGTAGGTTTTTAATTTGTGCTAATAATACAACCGTATTTGCCCCACTAAGATCAAGGCAGTTCTAGGGATGAATTTTGCTTGGGTGGAAAGTAGTCAGTGTTACTCAAGGATAATATAGTATTCTAGTAATTTTAGTATTTTCAGAGCCTATTCAGAACGAACAAAGAAGCTAATACTTCCTACTACTACTTTAATACAATATTTTCCCGTGGTGGTATCGGAAATCTCACCCTATAGCGTAATGGTCAGGGTCAGTTATCACTACATTAAGTGTGTCGACCTAACATCGCTATACGTACAAGTTAAATGTGAAATACTCATAGCATTAATAGTAATGCGTTCTTATTGGTGGTTAAATCCCCACGCGATGTTGAACCAATCAGAGCAGTCGGCACTTTAAAATTAGACTTTGTTTACATAAATATTATATATTATCTGGCTTTTGTATAATAAACGACATTGAACACTTCCAGGTCGTTGGTCTTACGCCTTTTTTCTTGGGCCGTGAGTATTACTTATTGTTTAACAAACGTACCACGTCTCTCATTACTTTTTAATTAAAAATATGAGTAATAAAACTTTTAAAACACCTAAACACTTTTTTAAAACGACCAAAGAACGTGATTTGCAATAATTAAATTTGATGACTTTAGTATTTAATAAATTCCAGTATTTTTAGGTAGTAAAATGTTTTTGTCATGCCAGAATATAAAATATTACCTCCAGATGATCCAACGCCGACTGGTATGGGTTTTTAAGGTCTGTATTCCTCTTCCTGGCACCTTTATCAGTTCTCTCTAGGACAATGTCAGCAAGGCAGTACTGGTTCCTCAGTTCTGGATGACTTTGGTACCAGGGCGCTTCAATGCATTGGTCGAAGTTTCCCAGATGATAGCGATTGCCGTAGAGCAACGCCTGTGGTTCTGACGCAATTGAATCCCATTCTGAAATACAATTTTTTTAATTACGATTGATTTTCTGTATTGTGTTTGGTGTAAAAACAAATAAATTATTATTCACAGTAAAGTTCTTTCTGCTTTCCTCAATCTTTACTTACAAGCCATTTAAAAACTTATGGAGTGATCAACTTCCCTTTTAACTAATTTCTCAGAGGGTTTACTCTACCAAAACCATAAAAATTGGATTCCATTCTATAACTTGTAAACAAATGTTCTTAAAATTTTTATTCCACTTTATATTTTAATCAAAAAATACGACGTTGAACATGACAAGAGAGACCTCGAGCGATTAATTTGCAAACACTAGTTTAGACTTAAGAGATAATCTAAAAGTATGTTAAATAAAATTGTACATCTTAGACTGATTTATAAAAAAGTTAGTTGTGGCAAACACAACGTGATCATTTTAATATGTACAACTTATAAAAAACTGTGAGCCTTTTTCAAGTCGAAATCTAAATTCAGCAAAATGTATCTCCCTGTGCTAGTAAATGAATTAATAATCTTCTACGCATGTTAATAAATAGTCCATCAACGGCATTTTATACAAAAATAATTTCTTAAAATATGACAGCTTAAAAATGCGGCAACTAAAATCGCAGTGCACTGTGCAGTGCTATAAGAAAGAACGTTGTTATCCGCTGAAATTATAAAAAAGTGGTTTAAAATTGAACGATAGATCAAAATGATATCTATTTTCTAAAACAGTTACAGTACATATAATTATGTGATAAAAATATGTTTTACAATAAAGTAGTACGCCAATTTAGGTAACTTATAGATATTTATAAATTTTAATTATCACATTGTCTATTTATTCTAGACTAGTGACCCGCACTGGCTGCGCACGGGTGTCAAACGGATATCTGTAAAATCTATGGAAAATTATATAAATTTACCAGCCTTTCTGTACAATATTATGCATGAATTACACATATAAATCTTCCTCTTTCAATCACTATATCTATTTAAAAAACCGCACCTAAATCTGTTGCGTAGTTCTTAAGATTTAAGCATACATACGGATATAGGGACAGGGAAAGCGATTTTGTTTTATTCTATGTAGTGATTACAACTTTAAATTGCTATAAATTATATATGTTACGGCAGCAGACGAACCCAGACTAAGTTATATGTAAAAAGTAATGGACATCGGTCACATATTTTAATTAAACGTCGGTTTTACGTATGTACATGCCAACAACCGCTACAGTTAGTTCATTTGCGAATTTCACTAATAAGAAAAGGCAATAATCTTTACCAATATTATGGAAATAAACAGCAACGATTTGTTCGTTTTGAATAGGCCACTAATGAATGAACGGATTTGATATATTTTTTTCAATACTAGAAAAGCATATTATTCTTAAGTAACTTAGAGTATTAAATAACATGGACAGAGGCGTGGATAGATTGCTAGTTAAATAATAAAACCAATCGGTGTTTCATTTCTACGGATTTTATTTATTGAGGAATATAAAACAAATTAAAAATAAAGTATTGTGTGTTAACATCCTTTAACAAAAAGTTAATACAAAATCAATGTTTTGTTATTGTCAGATTATTTATAAGATCGTAAGTTTTAACAAATTTCTGTGTTGGTTAAAGTCGAATAAAGTCGTATTGGTTGTTACTGAATAAACCGTGAATATAGATGTTACAAATTTTTACAGATTATTGTTTAAAATTTTACCGTAAGTAAGCTGCACATATATAGGTCAATAGTAACATTTAAATAATATTGTTTAAAACGTCCGTCATGTTCAAAGTTCAATAATGAAAAATTGCAGGAAATAGTACATAGATTTAACAATAAAAAAGGAATAGATACTTAAGCAAATGAGTATGATTGATCTTTGTCATATAAGTTATTATTAGGATGTAAGTATTAGTTTTTGCTTGGAATTATATAAATTCGTAACTCACGCCAAACAGCCCACAGTGTGAAGTTCTGCAAACTGTGCAGCATTCGCAGAGTTTGATTCAGACATGGTACTTCCGATTCGGTCCAATTCTGATTGTTAATTGCGTACAACACATCGTCCAAATACACACTTCGTTCGTCAGCGGTAAAAGTCTTCCATGATTCATGTTTCTTATAAGCTTTAGTCGAATTTAAAGCGTCTATAAACGATGAAAGTTTTTCTTTATTTTCAGTAATAACGTAACAATTAACACTTATCAATGTAACGGCGGATAAAGCTAACGCGTATTTCATGATCACCCGTTATTCTGTTTGAAATTAACTGACCAAAAGTTGTAAGGCTCCTGCATTATAAGTGATCGAAGTTGCATAATCAAGTCAGGCAATCTGTACGGTCGTCCGTAATTGACTATTGTATTTCTTTTTGTTATTAGTTAAGTATCATAGTCTTGCAGAAATGTAGGCGGTCGGTGGTAACTTTATAACGTTATTTTATAACCTTTAAGTGATCTTTAAAGGGATAACTATATGCAGGTAACAATGTACGAAACCATTTACATGCAGTAATTATGTTGAAACAATCGTTAGAAGCTTACAGTTTACCTGTTAATAACTTTTGTTAATTATGTTGTTTATTTGTAACATGATGTAGATACAGTGACCGCCTCCACGTCCTACTAGTATTGATGACTTTATTCACAAGCCGTGGGTACTTGTAGGTTCGGGTCCTTTGGAAAAACTATTTTTTAGGTGTGATAGTTATTTTTTTTGGAATTTCAAAACTGTTTCAATCTTCTACCGTGGGAACATGCCTTTGCATTCCCGTCCTTGCGGGGGCATAGGCGGGTTATGTTGGACTCGCACCGACTAAAAACCCCACGTTGTTCCTTCATGACGCCTTAGAGTCGGGGTCACAGGAACTCTTTCGCAGTCTTCTGCGACCCGAAGCAGCCCCATCTCGGACCTACATCTGCCTATGCCAGACCCAGGGGAGTCAGGAGTTCCCAGCCCTCACAGGGCCGAGTCTCCCAGCCCCCAGCGGCGGCCCCGATGTTAAGCTCCGCCAACGCAGAAGGAGGAGAGATCGACGACACCATGCCGAATGTCCCTTCCTCCAACGGCCCCTTTACCCAGCAATAGCGGTGCAGCCCCGCTGAGTCGTGGAGGATAGGGAGGGCCGCCTACGGAATACCGACACTCCTCTTCCCCCGCGATTCCACTTAGGTTGCGAAGGACAGGAAGAGCAGCACACCTACCTACTGCAACCCGTCCCTCGCACCCTCCTAGGCGCATCCAAAGCGGGCTTATTCAGTCTTCTTTGAGCAGCCTCCTTCATGGTTGTCCCGGGGTGAGGGTGCTTGGGCGGTGTCACTCGACATCGCCAACGCATTCAACACCCTGCCTGCATAAAGGAAGCGCTCCGATACCACGGGGTGCCAAGGGTGATCGGGGCCTACCTGTCGCATCGACGTGTCGAGTTCCCGTGACACAGCTGTTTCGGGAGGTACCTGTGCCGCGTGGCCGGTGAGCCTACAGAGGAATGCCACCACTGTGGCGTATGTGCCGAGGAGACGGCCCAACACGCGCTGGAAGAGTCCCCAGCCTGGGTTGAGCGACGCCGAGAGCTGCGTAGTGTCGCTCGACCTTTCGCTTCCTGCCGTAGTGCGCAGGATGTTAGAAAGCGAAAGGTCGTGGGGCGCCGTCCTTGCATTCTGCGAGGACGTGATGGCCCGGAAGGAAGCCGCGGAAAGGGACAAGGAGGCCTACAGCGCTCTGGCTATCCGCAAAAGAAGGCCAGGGCGCCGAAGAGAGGCGTACGCGCGCAACTTTCCCCCCTGACACTGAGCCCCTGGGCGGCCGGGAAGAGGGTGCCCGCCGCCTAGAGAAGGGCTCAGGAGGGAGCGCCGTGCTGTTTGTTCCGGCACGGCGCCTAAAGCGACGATCCGGGTGTCCCAGCAAATCCGGAGAGAAGAGGCCCGAGAGAGGCGAGGGCCACGTCGCACGGGGGTCGCCGAAGACTGTTATCAGCGCCCGCGGCCCCGGTTACAGCGACACGCGAAAGGAACAACCGTTAGTTTTTTAGTGGGTATACCGGCCGCTCCATCTTGGTCCGGGGAGCCCCACATATTCCCGCTGACCCCTCACTCTGGCGGCGGGGAATCCGTAAGCTGGATTTTTCCAACGGAAAAAAAAGCCTCCTTCATGGTCGGCCTTGCACCACAGGCTGGCCAGGTTCGTCTTAGCTTCCCCGCAGCTGAGGCGGCCGCAGGTACTGAGCGAGAACCTGTTCGAGGGGGGCTTCTAATGAACCTAATATTTTTTAAATAACTGTGTTTATCGAATGCGACATGCATCTGACTTCCGAAAGGCAAATTGTAAAGTGAATTCAACGAATAAATGCGACTGAGTTGGAGGCATTGTCGTCATGTAAACAGGGCCAAGAATAGTCAAGGCTTCCGAAACTTTCCTTTTTATGCTGATCGGCTACAATGATCATCTTCTTTTTACGCCACCTATTATCTGTCTACATTGCCGTAACGAGAAGAACAACAATAATGAAGTTTCAGTTGTCAGGATTCGAATCCACGATCTCCGGTTTGTAATGCAAAACCACACCAGGCTGAGGAGGTGGCTTGTGGATGTTTTCTGATTGTTAAGTACATTTCGGGGAAAAAAAAGGTTCTTTGACCTGACTGACCGGTAAAAGTCGATACCGCTGGTCAAAGCAGAGTTATGATCTATAAACATTATTTCATTTAATAACTATTGTAATTCTGGTAACATACTAGGGGAAGTGGAAGTCAACCCTAATAACTTCGGAAAAAGGTAGGAATTGGACAAAAGATGGAAATATGCGGACGGAATACTAAGAGTTTTCCATGCTCTATAACATAGCGTAGAGTGTAATTTGTACATCTATTAACAAAATTAAGGTGTCTGTTTGTATCATTAAAATAACAGTTTTTAAATGAGTACATTGTAATATGTATAACAAACAACAAAAATTATTTTATATAACAAAACATTATTTTATATATTTTCTTTGTCTTTTTGTCTGCTGTGTGTTTGTGCTGGCTAACCTTTGGAATCGCTAATCCGATTTAGAGGACGTTTAGTGGAAGATATCTGATGTAACTGGTAGCCTTGGCTTTTTTAGAAAAAATTACAGAATCTGTTATTTATATCTTACAAGCTCGTAAATAATAAGCGGAAAATTAATTTTTGAAACCGTTTTAAATTTTAATTAATTTTGCCACGGAGATAAATTATGATTTGTTGATGACATTTAATTAATGCATGATATTACATGGTGCTTTGATAATTTTTAGTTTGAAAATAAAATTAAAACGGAAAAAGATAATTTTTATTCATGATGATGGATTTAAGCTAAAATCTAAATTAAAGTAATTTGCGTTTAATTGCTTATAGAATACCTAGGAATAACAAATTGCAACGGTAATGATAAAAGGTTGTTTTTTGGCTGTCTTGTGATCGCACTCTAGACTGTAAAATTTTATAAAACATGTATAGTTTTTAGTATAAAATAGTTAATAAGGCGAAGGCATGGCGTGAAAAGCAATGATATAAGTTTATTGTTAAATTATCTCTAGTAATATTTTTTATATTTTTTAACTTTTCTTTACTTAAAGCATTAGCGTAATTTAAGTTAGCGCCATCTGTTAATTCTAAGTGTACACAATTTGAGTATATTGCTACTCTTTATGCAGCGTCCCTTTTCCATAGCTTAATGCGACTATACATAGATGGTATTAAAGTAAGAAAAGGGAAAAACAAATAATGGAAGGTAAATTTTTATTTTAAACATCTGTGGAATGAAAGGAATGCTTCCGATTATTTCTCGTTTATTTACATTTTAAGCCTCTTCGTTTCGAAGGCTTTTCAGTGACCGTGGTCAGACCTATCTATTTTCTAATAGTTTTAATATTTAATAATGTGTAATATAGAAAAAAATTCTACAAAATGTATTAAATATTGTGTACAGTTAACGCCATTTTCGCGAGTAACATTTCCGGAACCATGAATACGGAATGGTACGTGCCTCTTCTATGCGTCGTGTTCCTTATGTCTGAGGGTCCTGGCCACAGACATCCATTAACCTCATACAAACGCCATCTCGTTGTATCTCCTACCATTTGGGTAGCACAGTAGACTGTAGTGCGACTGTAGTACTGCCAACGCACCGGAGCCCTCACGACATTTCGTTCTTACTCGTTATTACTGGCAAACCTTCCGTTTTGTTTTGTCTAGGTATTCGAAGCATTTTTTCCAGCACCACATCTCAATCTGGTCTGCAGTACGTTTCTAGGTAACAAGGAATCTGTTTTTCTGATGATTCCTTTATGTTTACAATAGGTATTTGAGATTTCATTTAATAAAATACTTTTGCAAACTTCTTATAAGACCTATTTTTCTTTTTTATTTTGGATACTAATTGGAATCATAATAATTATTATCTATGTACTAACTAGATATATATTTTGCCGCGAACACTGGAAATGGGTTGCAATTGTTTTGTCCGCGATCAACTTTGACTGCATTTTATAATTTATCATATTATTTGTGGTCAGGTCGAGATTTTTTGCTGCAATAAAATTATTCCAAAAGCTAAAACAAGTATATATCCTCAAATGTAGTTATATAACTGCCTCCATAGCCTAGTGGTATGGGCGTGTGCTCTAGAAACCGGAGGTCATGGGTTCGAATCATAGGCTGATGATGAATGATGATGATAATGAAAATAGGCACAATTTACGGACAAAACCGTAGATTGTGTCTATTTGGCGCTATTTTAGTATCGTTACTTAATAGACCAGACTTTACATTCGATATCTTTGATTGGTAGGCGGAAATGTTATAAATATTTTATGTATTTTAACAGGTATTTTTCTAGCATGCAGTTAGAATCTAGTAAACGCCCCGGTTTAGAATAGCCGATGCCCGTACGTAAAATGTTCAAGTTCGATTCTTGCAGTATCCTCCAAAAATTATAAAACTTATATTTATTCCTAACTTTGCTATAAGTTAAGAATAAGTATAGGTTGGCGCCAAACGAGAACTGGTACTTACTTTAACTAATCTAACTACGTGATCGAAGTTACAATTATGCGGCATTATTTATTACAAGGACATAAAAGATACTTAAAAGGTTTATGCGAGATATAAATAAAACAGGTATTATAGTTTTTATTATTTATTACAATTTAATCGCAAATAATGGGTTCTATAGTATTGCAAGAACATATATACATATAAGATTATTATTAAAAGATTTTCTACATTTTTTAGAACATTACACCAATAAAATAATTTATAAATATTTAATACAAACAAAGTGCATCTACACATTTTAAATCGGTGAAGTACACACACTAAGTCTAATTACAGAAATATTTAAAAAATATGCTAGTTGAATAATTTAACAATCTAATTATTATAATTTTACAATCTAATTTAACATTATATTAATTACACATAAACTTACATTAACACCATATCGAACAAACATCTACGACATTTTACGTATTTTTATAACTGTCTAAAATTCGTATAACATTGCTTACTAAGTGCGCAAGTTTTTTAAGCTGTTTTTTTGTTTACATTTTTTTTAAAACAAGGAAATTCTTAAAAAAGAATATTTTATAGCTAATTATAAAATTATACGTAATATTTATAAAAAATACACATTGATAAAATAAATAAAGTTGAGTTATACAAGAATTTGATAAAAAGGTGCAGGCTAGTGAAATAATGTAATTAAATGCAATAAAGTAATGTAACCTAAAATTTAATCATCAGTTTTAAGCGTATAACCTTGATATTACCTCGTAACTCTTACGTTTCTAGTTTGACTATAAAAAGGTTGAAACATTAATTATTTACAAGTTTATATTGTATTTAGTACAATTATTTACTAAATTTAATTTAAAATATATATATTTAAAAAGTTTGTAAATAAAATATGCTTTAAAAATACAATACTATTGCAATAAATATTATTATGATTCATATTTCGAAATGGTTTAAAATAAAGATCTGATAATATGTTTTTTAAATATAATGAGCAACGTATTTTTAACTACTGTTACAGCAACGTATTTTTAGGTAGATTTTTTCAAATATATTATTTATTTTACCTATATTAGAATAAAATTAATTTTAAATTGCGTTTTTATTTACATTTCTTTGGAACGCGTTACGATAACACACTGACTAGATTTCACTCCGCATTCTTTAAGAATAAATAAAGTAATTTCTTATTAATCTAATTAAACAATTTTACTGATTGCTAGGCGAATAAGTTATTTTATATTTCTTAAATATAAATAAAACGCTTATAAATCAATAAAATTATTTCCTAATAATAATACTATGTACTATTTCTATTTATGGTTTTCTTTTACTCAATAATTAAATACGACTATACTTTTATATTTACATGTTAAATATTTTTAAATCGTATACATTATGTGTACATAGGTGATATATCTGGTAATAAAACTGATTTTATATGTATTTATCTGTATCATGTATTATCAACATTAAAATTATAAGGCCACCGCAGTTATTAAAAAGATTTTATTAAATTATTTACCGACAAGTAAATAGGCCGACACCGATCTAATTATTCTTTGGCATGATAGAAAATATATTATTAAAAAACTAAGATGTTTGACTAGAAGTTTCGACGTACGTAAGATATATTTTTGGTTAAAATAGACTAGAATGATTTTTCTAATGTTATATATAGCGATTTATTAAACGAAATCGAGATCGGTTACGACTAGAAAATTGTTTTTGATTCATGTATTAAAGACTAGATTTATTACAAATAAAAATACACTAAGAACATGTATTCGAGATCAATCTTGACTAGGTTTTTAATATACGACTAGATTTTTTAATAAAATAAAGTGACTAGCTTTACTGACTTTTTATTTAATAATAATTAACATAGAATTGTTTCCGAGATCGGTTTGACTAGAATTCTAATTTAAATTTTGTAAATCTCTTACTTTAAAAAAGTTTGACTAGATTTTATAAAATGTAAATATAATTTTTTTGACTTATGAAAATGATCTTAGGTTTGACTACATAATACTTTTGGATTAGATATAATACGACTAGATATTTTAATGTATAAATGACTAGACATTTTTAATGACTAGGTAGTTTAGATGGACTAGATATAATTTATGATATATATTTATATATTATTAGATAATAGAATTGTAAAATAGTTATTATATCAATGACTAGAATAAAACCCGCAGCTTTGACCACAGTTTTCTTGACTTCTTATTACTCTAAAAATATTGGATATTTTTCTTAAAATAGACATTTTTTTTTCTTTTTGTGTTTTTAATTTTTTTTAATTTTGAAAAAGTCATCTGTATTGATTGTGTTTTTTTAAAAGCGTTTGTTTTGTTCAGTTGTAGCGCAGTTTAATTTAGGTCTGTTTTTAGTGATCGGCCTAGTTACATGTCGGTCGCTTCAATTCCTTCGTACTGCATACTGAAAGAATTATGAGATGGCCGCAAAGTAAGTCTGTGCATCTAAAAATATATGCATTCAACGGATCGATTGCGGTGGCCCGAGAAAGTGAAGTCCGAAGTGATAGTTAATGTTTTCTCTTGAAATGAAGAATTTTCGCTATTTGATGATTTTAAAGGAAGATTTAATTTACTGCAAGGGGTTGCCGTTAACATCACAAAAATTTTCGATGGATAAAAAAGTTGATCATGATTATTGATTATGTATTGATATTTTACTGTTAATTTATATTAAGTTTACCTGTTGCCTATTGCATGATTAATAAATAAATAATTATTTTATATGAAACATTCTATGAAGATTATTTATTTAAATGGTTATAATGTATTTTACCTTATGAAGATCTAAAACTGCACAATAAATTAAGTGAACGATAGAAATGTTTGACATTTCATCGTTTCGACAATTTGGAATATTGCTGTAGGAGTCTTAAATGTACAATGAATACATGCTAACTACCATTTACGTTAACCTTAAATGTACAGAGAAATAATATACACATCCTAAAATTATTGTACTTAAATAATAAATAAGACCACTTTACAAGAATGTTTAAATATTTTTAACATTTACTTTATACCGATTATATAATTGTAACTATAAATAACCTACCCTGGTGTAGATGAAAATTATAAGAACAAAAACCGCGCCTGCACTTTTATTAAATATAAAGGGAATATTTTATTAAGAAGTGTGTTATTAATTATTTTTTTAAAGGAGATATTATTAGGTAACGTGGAATTATGCATTTATCAATGATCTACCGTTAAATATTATATTTACTCTTTATCCGTGTGATTTAATAATAGTCAATTAGTTAATATTTTTGAACTATATCTATCCAAAATACATCAATGTGCAAATAGGCCTACCAGTTGAATAATATAGCTTTTGAGAAGATAAAAATTTACGTAAAATACACGATTAAAAGATGATTATTCTATATTATACTAAACGCAGCTTTACTTATGTATATTTTGCGAATTATCGTTCATATAATGATTAACAGTTATCATATATTTTATTTGCATAGCCTAAGGAGTTAACGTCACAGGTTTTAAAACTTCTGGCTACTGCCGCTATTTAGTTGATTTAAACGTGTTAAGGCATCTAAATACGACATCAAATCTAACACATATTAGTGAAACATATATTCTAACGTGGTGGTTTAAATTTTCTTTACTATATGTATTATGAAGTATTTAGTTTATATCTGGCCCAAAAAAGATATGGTATTCATGTTGATATTGATAATGTATAGCGGCTAATGACGTTCGTTTTGCGATGCTATTACCTGATTGGCGACTCGGTGACGATTCACCAATAAGGACCACAGACGTACGGCGCTGCTTCGTTGCTACGGGTTTTTGACTGCAGTACCGTATCTTATTTGGCTTCGATATACTGCTATAGTAATATTTCGGTGAGTTAATTTACGAGAAGTACAGGCGCGGGTTCTCATACATACCCGGGTAGGGGTACAACGAGTTAACCGGGTAGGGGAAGCGCGGCACCGGCCGCAGCACTGTACGTCAGCCATCATCGATACCCCCCTCGTCTTCCGAGCCCGTGACGTCAAGGCTTCTGGAATCTTCGGAGGAGCAGGGGGAGGGGCAGCGCCTTGTCTCCTCCCAAGATAGCTCCTGCTGAGGCGGTGGGATCTTGTTCCAGAACGTGTTGTAGTTGCCGTCCCGGCATGTGTCCTGTGTGGTCATGTAGTTTAAGTTAATGTCAGTTTGATCTATTGAAACTGTATATATAAGCTTAGGCTTTTAACGCCTTTCGAGGAATCGTCTATGGATAAACGTAAAATATAATGATTAAAATATGCTGAGGAGAGGATGCGTCTAGCCCTAGCCCTTTTTTATTATACCTTGCATTATGAATACGTAAAGTAAACATAAACGAATATAATACATGAAAATGTTCCAATGATACATTCGTACACTCGAATACGTATTGCATGATGTATGTTTTCTAGCGGCGTAATTACAGAATAAACAAGGCGAAACAGCTCGTTTCTCAGGGCGGCAAGAAGACATGTTGCGACATACGCTCCAACCATTATGAGTAGGGCGTATACCTACCATCAGGTGAACGTCCTACTCGTCTCATAAATAGCTTGCTAAGTATAACTGTGATGAAGTCCAAAGAAAAGTAAATCTCACCGGTTGGTACGCAGTGTACTCCGAATGAACCTGCCGGAACGCTGACGGTTCCTTCTCCACCTCGTCCGTCTCGTGTTCATGGGCGAGCAGGTGCTTCCTCAGATAGGCCTGTCGCCTGAACATCTTGCCGCATCGATGGCAGGGGAATCTGCCCGCGTCGGTGGCAGGGGGCTCCCTGCGCTTGGTGGCCCCTGGCACTCGTGGCTTGTGCCAGCGCCGGTGGGAGGCCAAGTTTGCCGGGCAGTTAAAAACCTGTTCGATTATAAAGAGTAATTTATTACCTTATTTAATTTTAAAAAATATATTTTTTAATAATTTTTTTGTATAACACTAGTTCTTGAATAGTAATCTTTGAAGTTTAATAGTTATTTAATAAATTTTTAATAATTTTGGTAAGGTAATTTTTTTTGGGATCAATCAAAAGATACTAATTTACATGTTTAAGTGCGCATTTTCAATATACGTAATTTCTGCCAGATTCCGTTTTATTACGACGACCGACATATATCTATACTAATATTATAAAGAGGAAATTGCATTTTTGTTTGTATATTTGTAATGAGTAAACTCGAAAAATACTATGTCGATTCTAAAAATTCTTTCTCTATTAGAAAGCTGCACTCGCCTTGAGTAATAAAAGCTACTTTTAACTCCAAAACAGTCGATTTCCAACATCCTAAAACATCGGCAGAGCCGTGGAGGAACCACCAGTAATATGTAATTAAGTCACGTAGAAATACACAAGCCTTACTATATATTTCCTCTCCCATTAATTGAGACAACACCAAAATAATATGTAAACAGTCACGCAACATCCAACGTATCAATTAAGGTGTGAAAACATTTCGCACAGTCCAGTGGGTTCCCATGGAAACTGGACAAGTGTTTACAACCCACACCCCACTTTAGATGTTCCCACAACAGACCTCTAATTGTCCCGCACTACTGTAGGGAGCCTGCGCGTATAAATAATTGATGACGTTCAAATTCGATAATTTGTTAAGGTTGGGGATGAAGTATTAAACTGGGATGTTGTTAACGTAAACAATTTGTTGTAGTAAATTTAATAATTTTCTATAAATTAATACTTTTTATAATATTGATTAATTTTTAATGAAAGAATATAATTATTTATGTTTAATTGACGGCGCTTCGTTCGTTTTTTTATTACGTTTTAACTTTGAAGTAAATTTTATATGTAAATTTATTTATACGTTTAGGTTAATTGCGGTATTGTTAAAAATTTCTCGATCGATCTCAATTGTTCCACCCAATAATTCGAAATAATATTCATCTTACTCATAATTATTCCATCTGTTATCTATTTTCTTCAAATTTTATCAATATTACCCGCGAGTAGGTGAATTTTCCTAATATGTAGTATTTTATTAACATGATGGAGCATGTTCTCGGTTTGGTAGCTCGAACAAATATTTTCAATATCAATCAATAACTACCCCAGTGCTAACATAGTTGCTATTTATATTAAACCAAAATCATCCTAAAACGAACTTCATGTTCTATTAATATTAGACTCTTAATAGTTTACCTTATCACACTCCGGGCATCGGTACTCTATATGAACGATCCTTGAGCATCTGTGCTGCGCAAGGGCAAATGCATCGCTGTACAACCTACGACACAGCCTGCAGATGTAACGACCGAGGCGGTTTTCTATGGTCGCTATAAGAGCTTTTGCCTCCTCAGTCACTTCCACCACGTTGAACGCCGGATCAATGTCGCCCTGAAATATTATTAATCGTTAAACAAACCGCAACGTGTATAAATACCTAGGAATTCAACGTGAAAACAATATTAACTAAACAAGTCTAATAAAGTATATAAATGAACACGTGTGTATGTATGGCGTGAAGTTTAATGAATTGTCGCTCAATAATTAATATTGTATTGTGATTATTTAATATTAACAACCCTGGATGTATCCCGTCAATTCCTTAGGTTATTGAGTTATGATATAGTAAGTTTGATTCGCAAATGCTATATATTCTCTTCGAACAAATTCCTTTAATATGTTACTTTATTAATTTGCTTTAGAATATTTGTGAGAAATATTACCGACTGTTGAAATCGTCACCCGAATCGTTACTTCCAATATATAAAATAATTAAGCTTAAAAGAAGAATTCAACTAAACTGCAAACTCTATTTGTGGTATTAAATTTGTGGGAAAATTAAAGTAATTTTCAGGTTCTTTAGTGATTGACCCCTTGATATCCTTCAAATAACAGAAAGCAGAGAGCCGAGAATACAGTATTGCCCTTTTAATCGCGGTAAATTGCTTTAAGTTATGTTTCAGTTACCTTTCTATCCTATTGTCCATTTTACAATTCAAAGCGATAAAATACGTAAACCTGCGGGATATTTAAGTATATTATTGCGTAAGCAACAGAAGAGAGTCTAGGCAAACATTTAAACCTTTTTGAAACCTTAAAAATATTAACACGGCAAAGCTATTTAAAAGGAAATATTTTTCATTTCAGAAACGTGACCTAAAAATTTAAATAATAAATGTTTATTTTCGCGATATCGTCTAAGATTATTATCAACATCAATATTACGTCGATTGCCAACTGATTGCATATTATTTTCAGGTGTTTTATAGTCGCAAGCTCACTCTTCAAAATAAGGGTAGTTTGCGATGTGAGAAATGGTGATTTATGCAGCACGTAATGTCCCCAGCACCCTGGACTTGCCACCTAACCGGTTATTAGTGTAAATACAATACGCGATTTCGAAGCGTTTAATTGTTGAAGCGATAAGCCCTCTCAAGCCTACTAATGCTATGGTCAGGCTAATAAGCGGTTATTATTTCCGTGTAAATCCTATGCGAGTTGTCGTTTATGATTTTGATTTGTCCTTTATCATGTTCGCGATATTTGCAATAAGTTTTAAAAGTGCATCCAGAATTTATGACATGTGCAAACATGTTTTGTTGCGGCTATATTTAACTAAATATCGTCTAAGGTCTACGCTATTTGTTTTGCTAATTGTTTTTCTACTACTACAATATAAATTCTGTTCAGTGAATTCAAAACTCTTCTATGAGCAAAAGTCAAGATAACTTTTTTGAGATTGGTATGAGCTATATTTTTAATTTGTCCTATTGCAAGTCCCTAAAGGTTAATATTATCAAATATAAAAGTATTGGAAATATTGAAAGTTTGTATGTATAGAAGTTATTTGTTGTACCTATAACTTACCTTTCGCACAACGAGCGTTTCATCTTCGGCTAGATCACGAATGATTGTTCCAGAAACGGGGGAGGTTTTATCCTCATCGAACATTAATCTTCTCACAGCTTTGCTCTTCTTCATCGGCTGCGGTGGTTTGGGTGATTTCTTCGGTCGCTCTTCGACATCCCTTATCTCCACCACGTCAGGAGAACTTCTGCCACTCTTTGATGAAGATTCCACTTCGACTGGTAGACAACTTCGCAACTCCTCGAAGAACTGCTTCGTGAACTTCAATTTCTTCGCTTCGGACTGTCACTGTCGTTGGAATTCTCATCGTCACACTTCCTCTTTAGCAATTTGTCCTCCTGATCTTTGGAGTCCTCTTCGAAGTGTCTGAATATCTTCGGAGATTGCTTCTGGTCTGGTGATTTTCTTTTTTGCGGTGGCGGAGTACACGGTGGGGTTATAGATGCAGTTGATTTTAAAGACAGGTCTAGTGGCATCAAAGGCTCGTTGTAGTAAGCCAAGTATTGTTGGAGAAGGTTCGGATGTTGGTGTGGCAGGAGTTCATGAAGATAGTTGGTCGATATCCTGACTGGTGGAGCGGCATATTGCTGGTAGAACCTTGACGTGGTCATCCGATGAAAGTGTGGTAAGGCAGCTTCCATCTTTACAGCTCGTGCCTCAGTTAATACCAAGAATATCACATTTTTATATCGATAACGGTTGTAATATAATTATTCCAATATCTGAAACAAAGAAATTATATGATTACTTATAAATAATTTTTATATATCCTATATTGAGAAAAGAAAATACTGAACAAAGAATGTTACACGTTTTCACTCCAATCGTGTTAGAGTGGTCCATTTTGTTGATTGTAACGATGTCTATAAAGACGTGAAGAAGGAAATTGCTCCTTTTTAGAGAATCACCGTTACAAAAGTTTCTAACATTGTTCATATTATATTTTGTATATATTCGAAGAAATACGATAGATACTCGTACCGGTGGCGATTTTGATATTTCGTAATTTCATAATATCACCGCAGCTTCAATGGCCGTAAAATTTGACTCTACTCTAAAGAGTTTAAAACTATAAATATTGTTTTACAATAAGCTAATTTCAAAAGGTTGTCAAGACACTTAAACTGAAACGTAAAGAATAACGAAACCCTAAAAAATTTATAATTATTCTCGCTAACGATTCATCAATATTACCGATAGGTATATGACGCTAACTCATATTTCGAGTTACATATCATTTACTTTAATTACATACCTTTATCTTTAGGTCAAGTAAGAGGTGTTATATTTATCCCAATTTAAACAGATTAGTTTGTACAAATGTTGTTTTGTGGTGCAATAATTTAACACACGCCTGACAGTATAAGCCTGTCGACTTCAGGGGAATTGTCCGTGTCACGCAATTAATGTCGGAGATCGCTCCCACGCTCCCCAATGAAATGTCCCCTAATGCCTCTTTGATTTCGAACCGAACCTAACCTAACATTGTGTTAGTAAATGACTGTTTGTGAACTTAACAAACTTTGTACTGACTGACGTAATCCTAATAATACATGCAAGGAAAAAACTAAAATAAAAACGCGCGGAAAGAATCTAATAGATTTACATTAAACGTTAAAATTATAAAGTTTGTGTATTATAATAACTTGTGGGCCAACACCTCAGCAACAGTAACAGAGCAAGTTATAGAAAATATTTGGGATAGCTCAATCGTTTAAGGAAGTTTTTGTTAAAAAATCGTTATGTTTAGACTAATAGATGCAAAGTAAGAAAAAATATACTAAAATTATATATATACTATAAACTATATCAATCCATAATTTAGATTTTCTCTATAATCATTAGATTTCGTTACTTAAATATATTCATTCCCAACGTTTCGGATTCTTTCCAGCATCCATGATCACGGGCAGACTTAAGTTGGATATCTGTATCTCAATGTTTTGAATAACCGTAGTTTTATTAAATTGCATATCTTTCATTTCATTCATTTTGAACATTGGTTTGACCAAAAATACTTACGTTGTTCTTTGGCTTTGTAGTTTTTATATCTTTGGGTTTAATTTTTAAAATTATTGATCCCAGGAAGGTGGCAATGACCAACCACCCTCTCTATTAAAATTTGGATATTTTTTAATTTGTATTAATTAGTGGATTTGATATGTATAGTTATCGCGTAAATAAAAGAAATAATTACTATAATCTTTTTTTCCTTTTTCTACTTTCTTTCTATAAACTAATAACTATAACGGAGTCCCTTAATATTTAAGTACAATATGATATAGAACAAAAGCAAAGTACATTGTATCTATGTACTGTATCCTAATGCAATAGTAATTACTTCTTAATCTAATTATTATTAATATTATAGTATTAGTGTATCTACAGTACGAGCAAAACGTTTACCTTGTTGTAAAAAGTACGCAATGTCTATTACAAATGCAGTTATAACACTTGCAACGGTGTACTTTAAACCAGAAGGCAATAATATTTTCTTTTCACAATTTTGCTGCAGAAATAGGAATTAATATGGTATTTTTGTTATATAACCGAAAGAAACTTTTAAAAAGTTGTCCAAAACTTAAACACTAATACCATGAACCATCTTTTTGGGTTTAAATATGGTCTGTATGCGTATTATAATTATATTTTCTAAATATATGATTTTCCAGTTCAAGTGTAACTCTTTTGTAAAGTAAAATTTTATGTTATGAATTAATTATAACAGTAATTAGTATATTCGAGTCTATATCATAATTATTGGAAGGTGTCAACGATTGATGTGAAATGGTGTTAGGGCGGATTGAATTATAAACGTTACATTAAAGTAAGAGGGCGGGGCGATAGAATAACGTGTTTCAATAATAAAAATATGTCTTACAAATATTTCTAAATTAATTCATAATGGATATAAATGTTTTGTTGGGACTTCTTTAATATAAAATATAACATAAAATTTGGACACGCCCAAAAAAAAATATGTTTTAATTTATTCGTCTTATCCCAATAAACCGAAGGATAATTCTTGTATTGAATTTATTTCTCTATAAACAAGGAAAAATTATAAATATTATCTCCTTTCATAGCTGGATAACATTTAAAATATTTTAAAATTGTGATTAGGAAGAAATATATACATATTTTTTATAATTATAGCTTGTATCACCATGAGGTGATTCCACATTTTTCCAAACGACTTTTTAAGAGTTTCCTAAAATTCATATTTTAGTTTAAAAAGATAAGAAAACAAATTTACTATTGTAATTATTTGGTCACAAAATTAATGTAAATAAGTAACGACCATCATTAAGTGCACAAAATCGATAATTACTGTAAGAAAGTGTTACATTGACGCCTACAATTGTAAGGGATTGAATTATTAATGGTCACAGGTAAGAATAAATTAAACAGTTATAAGATCGCTTCGTTATTACTCATTCGGTGTACTAAGGCTAGAAACACTAAAATTTAATAAGTAAAAGGCAATAATCGATAATTATATTACCTTTTGTTTATTTTAGTAAATCAAAGTCGGGTGATGATTAAATAAAACCGTCAGCTATATAAGTTAAAAATTATTGATGTAAAAACTAATTGTTGATTAATCGGATAAAATGATCAGGAATGAAATCCGTCATATTTTGTCTTTACCTACCTACCTTTTTAAAATATTAGCGTGTTGAACCCTTCCAAATGCAACAACCTTAATATTTATAAAAAAGCTATGAATTTATAGAAATACCAAATGATTATAATATAATTATCATGATTACTTTGAGTAATATAAAATAAAATGTTAATAACTGCTATAAGCTTTTATAGGTAAGGTTATCGTAATGAAATTAGTAACATAATTGCCTTCATTATTATCCAAACTGTATTCTTGTAGTATATTGCTAAACGTTTATATAGCTTAATAAAGCTTTAACACGAAGATACCCCAAAGTTTGCAACAGACAAACAACACGGATACGTCCATCTTGGTGCGCTTCCGACAAGTTGGACCGTTTATGAAGAACCACAAGTTAAAACTACATGTAACTGATACCAAAGCTAGTTTAGCAACTAATTAGCCGCTACTTCGTTCAATACCGACGATGCAACGCTAAATTGCAAAATAGATATTAGCAACGCTGTATAGTTGATTATTTGTTTGTATTTGCTAGTAGTGTTACTAGAAATATAAAGTTTACCATCTCTTTCTCTATTAAAAGAGTACCAACCGAAGAAGCAAAACCGTTGTGCCATTTTCTGCCGCAAAGTAGAGAAGCGTGAAAGCACTAACTGATGTGTTTCTGTTTAAAGAGCACCGTAGCCAGCGTAATGACTTGAAACAAACATCTGAGCTTACTGGATCGGCATTGTTTAATTGATAAATATTGGTAATGGCCCTTTCTTTATATATCCAACACAGGTTCGAATCCCGCGGGGAAACCACTTTGTGTTATCGTTGTTTTCTAGTTGGTTAAGTAAATTGCGTCCCATCGCCCAACTGTCTGAAAAGTAAGATGATGTGTCGGATGGGCATGTAAAAAGTCGGTCCAACCACCAACCCGTATTGGATTAGCTTGGTGGGATACGGTTCAAAAACCCTTATTGGCATTAGGAGAGGTCTGTCCAACAATGGACTAGCAAAGGCTGATGATTTTGGTGATGAATGACAAGCATTAATGGCGTCATAATTCTTATTGGTAGACCAATTGGTTTCTTTGGAAACAATATCTATTTTTGTAAATACACACTAAATCTGCAATTCAATTTTATACTGCATTTAAAAATTACATATGACAATTACAATTTAAAATGGATAGATCCATTCGATGTATGGTTGTGAATCAAGCTTGTGCGTATACATGAAGCGTTTGACGAACCTTTTGGGTATTTTAAATTCAAACGTGATTATAAATTACCACTAGTTATAAATATAGATTATAAATTACATTTTAAATATTAATATCATACCTAAATAAGTTATAGTTCGTTGCTTTTTTATATTTATATAGTATTCAACTTTACATTATCAAATTAAAAGAAAACATTCAATTAATATAAAAGAAAATTACTCGTTCAAAACTCACTCGCTCGTCTTTACGAATAGTTAATTTTTATCTTCGGTTACCGCGAAAAGATTTCGATCCTATCATATATAGAAAAGGCCAATCTGTCTAGAAGATCGGCATAGAGCATAATATGAATTAACATCATAACTGCTCCATCAATGACGTAAATATTTTCTTTCTAGATAAAGCTAATACCAACTTTTATACTAACCTTGAAGTAATAAACACAAGAAGAGCGTGCCTAAAAACACAAACTAACTAATTCATTAAGTTAAAAAAATACTAGCACGTTTATAGGGGTTCTAAAACATAAAACTAAGTCTATTAGTGTTAAACCGGTCACGTGATCTAATTTCAACGATTTAATCAAAAAGCACGCTCGTAGATACGCTTGATAAAACATCCTGTAGGTACGCAATCTTATCATAACAAGCAAATAACTGAAACAAATGCCTGTCGTACAGAATATAAATCAGTAGTGTCAAATTATTATGCAATAATTGATGCCAAACGAATTTAATTCATAAATCGAGTCAGGACAATTTTGTATGATAGATAATTAATTCATAAATCGATATGTTTAGGGATTAAGTATTAAAAACGCATGACAACTCTTCTTGTTTTTGTAAAGGATAAAATTTTATTTTGCATACCTTACTTGAAACAGATACTTATCAAATCCACTAATTTACGGATTTTTTGCGTTAGTTATATATATTCCCGACATTTCGGATTCTTTTCAGCATCCATGATCACGGGTAGACTAAGTTAGTATATGTCTGTATCTCAATGTCTAAAAGAAATAATTAGATACTTTTGGTAAAATTTGATAGACTTTTTATTCTTTTAAGATTACTACGTCATTATATTATATTATTACATTAGTAATCATCGTAATTTTATAGGGTTTAATAATTTAATAAAATGTTTCTAAAGACCTCTCTTTTAATTATTAAGTATTTTATTAATTCAGAAACAATTACCAATATTTGCTAGGAAAGGGGCAGCAGTTTAATCAAATTAAATAACGGCAAGAAAAGTACTAAAACAGCTTTTTACCTAAATATGGCTTTTGTAAAACTTTCACCAAATTAAACTGTGCGCTCTATTTATTATTACGTTTTTAGAAAGGTTTTATTTTGCATCTAATATTGAATAAACTACTAAAAAAAAGTAAATCAAGACACGTCTTCCTACGCGCAAATCAAGGCAACTTGCGCTCGAAAGTTTCGCAAATGCAAGGGTCACAGGTGAAATTACGAAGGGTGTTTCTATGGCGAGTGAATTAGTGAGTCATACCTGGGCCTGGTCCACTGCTGACTCAACCGGCGACACCCCCGATGACTCTTACGCGGCTGACAGTTTGGCGCGAGATGGTGTTGGATTTTTGTTTTTTTTTTTAAAGGGTTGAGAAAAGTTTTCGTATCTGTTGCGTGGTCCGTGACTAGGGGTGCGCGGCGTCCGCTCTGCAGGGCGGCCGGGACAGGACTGACGGACGGAGCCGGGGTGCGCACCCTGGCGCGTGCCACCGCCAGCCCTCGCACAGGGTGCTCTCCTTTTGTGCACAGATTATTAATGTTATTACCGCGAACCGGTTTTGGCGCGAGTGGGTATTTTTGTCACGCGCTCTGATATTTATCTGTGTTATTTTTTATAAATTTTGCCATGTGGTGTATGTCTGAAAGCTTATGTCTAACGAATACGAAACTGGGGCTGTCGATTGACGTATATTTTTATGTAACACCCAATAAAAAAGTTCTATATCGGAGACTACGTCTACCATTCATGATAGCAAGTAATAACTTCTTTCTTCTTAACCGACACGTTATGAGAAGGAGTACTGAATTTGGAACGCGAATGCTGATTGATGATACTAAAGAAGATGTAGCAGAACAGTTTCTTTAGTATCATCTACACTGCAAACTTTTGTCATAAAAACCATAGACGCGAGATTTTCACTAGGTCGGTCCTTTTCAGACATGCTGTAGGAGCCAGTGAACCTGGCTATATCTATTCACAATTCGACAACCGCGCGTTATGCTGCCCCTATACGAGTTACAAGTGCCCGATGAGTTCTCGAACTATTGTCGTTTCTCGAAAACAAAAAAAAAAACAACACAACGACGCCAACCTCCGATAAAACCCGCATCTAAAGCTTTTGCTTCCTATATTCACGATTTGCATTCATAGAACCCGCTCTATACTTTATGTTTATTACGTGTTAAAAAGATACGGTTACGGAATTTGCGTATTACTTTTGAACTTGACAGTGTTCAAGGTGGCCGTTATCGCTTTGTTAAATAATTTGCACGTAATGAGTAAAGCGAATTTGAAAAAGCGTTTTATAAAAATTTTTTTCGGCGTTCAAATTACTCAACTACGTTTGGTTTTTAAACAGTTAGTTAAACGAATTTGAAATTGGATCATGCTTTTTTTCTAACTTTATTTCCTTAAAAACTCATTAGGTCAGTAGGCTCAGTTATTGAAAAAACGTCCAACAATTATTTTTAAATGAAACCACGTTGAGATGGTTAATTTTTGAATATATTCTCCGAATCGATAACTGATGGGAATGAGGCTGCAAAAAATAAGCTTTTTTTTCTCATGCGAGATAACATTGGAGAGAGCAGGCTGGGCGGTGTAGTACGCCGCCCGCCCTTGCGATCCGCCCAAGCCCCGCCCGCCGCCCAAAGCGCACATAATTGAGCGTAATTCAATCTCGTAGTATTCAATTAGCGCTCGGAGGCGGTAATCATCGCGATTGTTACAATGTTGGCACGCGTCTGTTTCACTCTGCGCTGTCTGCGCTTTTTAATTTGTTGGCTGAATGCGGCCAGTGTTAATGCTGTTTGTGATATAGATAAAAAAAGAGAATTGTAATAAATAGGTTAGGTATAGAGAGAAAACCTTAATTTATAATAATTAAAATATTTTTATAATTTATATTGTATATTATACAATTAATTGCGCAAATACAATTTTCAAGAATGAGAGTTTACTTTTTTTTCGGGCTTGCTGACAGATGTCTTCAATATATTTTTCTTGACCTATATTTATTTTCGGGAAGTTTTTTCATTAACTTTGAATCGGTATAAAGACTTATCCTGAATTAGTGTTATTTTTGTTTGTAGGATTACAATATTTTTATTTCGTTTTATAGAATGAAGTAAGTGAATGAAATTGTGAAGTTTTATTCACAATTTTGTTATTTCTAAAGTTTTAAATTATTGCGATAGAAACTAACTTTTTGATTGATACCAAATTAAAGTTTTCTAATGATGGAGGCATTGAAATACAATGTAAAGTTCGTAAATAAATTTCGAGGACAAATGATCAATGTTAAAATATTTTTAAGAAATTATGTCATGATTTTGTATTTGATAACATGACATGGATATTGATTATTGACATGATTTAATAAAATTGCTAAAGAACAACTTTAACTGATGTCACTTAAGTTTAAGTAACGGTAAAACTTCCTGTGCAATATGATAGAATTAAAGCAGCAAAAATTGGTCCGGTAAGGTTTTAGAGCGGAGGCCGGGTTCGGGAAGACGGAGCGTTGGTAGACCCATGACCAGGTGGGATGCAGATCTTTTTGCAATAGCCGGTTCAAGTTAGCAGCGAGTGGCAAGGGATCGGTCGTCTTGGCGTCCATTGTAGGGAGCCTATGTCCTACAGTGGAATACTAAAGAATGACGATGATGTTATCGACTCCGGTATCCGGTCAAGGAACAAGTTCTTATCGGTATACCGTTGCCATATTTGCCTCATACACTATCTTTAAGCTTGTCTTTGCGATAATAGAGTTCCTCAAAATCAATTGCTTTTATTTAATATTTAGAAAGCACTTATTATACATTCTTAATAATTCTAAATAAATCTACCACCGATTCATCATACATAGAAGCGAATAGTAGAAAAATCGTAAGAAACTCAGCCAGACCTTTTCTAAAGTTGACATAACACTTTAATATATACCGTAGACTGAAATATGGCCCTGTCATCTAATTCTCCGGTCGATATACTGCCCTTTGCTATATTATTAATAATTATAATCTTTAGTTCTTTAAGTTCACTTGACTGATACGAGGCACTCAAATCCTACGTCCGGAATGGGGGGTGGCGAATGGCGGAACTGGGAAGCCCCACTCGCGCACGCGCCGGAAGTCGACTCCCGCGCATCCTTATAGTGTCACTTACAGCGCGGTAATTGTTAATGTACTGCACGTATCGGTTACAGAACGAGCGGACATGTTGACGTGTGACTCGTTTACTTATAGGAACGGCGAATTGATTCAATTTTGTATTTAAATATCTTTATTATGCAGTATTACACTTTCTTATCGATAGTTTTATGACCAGCGTTACGGAAATTGAAGCTTCAGACTTGAGAAGTACAGGCGTAAAAAAACTTTTCAATTACTAGTTGGTTCAAAAGGCGGGAATGTGGAGCATTATCTATTTTAATTTTATTATTCACCATTAAACAAAAATGCGAGGTTATATTAGATTAAAGGTAAATTCTTATTTCATTTTATCGCTATTCAAAATTTCTATACCTTTTGGACTTCAAAACTTATATGGAAATTATATAGGTATTTTATCCTATGAGATTGACCAACCTAGGATTTTTTTAAAAATAGCAAATTTAACCGGCTAACTGTTTTTGCTTCCTCTTGGGCAAAATACCTAAAAATGGTAGAAAGTGTAGTTTTAACTTTGAAACATCGGGTTTATTGTTAAGTTTAAAAGAAAACACTTCGATAGGGCCGCTGCTGATATTGAAAGTGGTTGAATCGTCCAGGTACAGCTGGTTTTGATCTTAGTAGAGTGGAATGCTCGGAGTATTACATTGTGGAATACAGAAAGTCAGTAGAGTTAAAAAAAACAGTAGAGAGATTGATATCTCAATGTAACCAATGAAAAGAAAGTGGAAGAAAAACAAAAACGGCAAGTTTTTTAAGTGATACTATTTTATCAAAAGTATTTCAATTGAATTATTATTATTTTTAATAATATTTAGCTTATATAAAGTACCGTTTGCTTAGTGGCACGCTAAATTAAGATAATTAAGGTATAGATAACAATAAGTATTACAATCAAAATTGGAACGAAGTAAAGAAAAATAGAAATAAAATACAGCTAGTATTCTTAATTTTATTATGCGTCATGATGAGCTCTACTAGGTATAAGTACAGTCATGACACACTCATCGTGTCATCAACTTCTGTTTGACAAAAACAAAAGACAGTAAGTTACTGGAGACAGCGGAGTGAGTGTTAAACAAAATAAAATAAAATGGTTTTCTTCCACCAGTTTTCCTAAAGCATTGTGGGTTAGGCTTTTAATCTATTTGGATATACTCGAATAACAGTTTTGCGTAAAGCGACTGGGATCTGATATCCGCAAGCCAAAAGAGTAATTTCGGGTTTTACATCATCAGCCCGTGGACATAGGCCTATAATAATAATACACAAATACACCCCTATCCATTAGAAGTTTTTTGGACCGTATCCCACCACGCTGGTCCAATGCGGTTTGGTGGGTGGACCGACTGTTAAAATGCCCATCCCACGCATGGATCTTCTTACTTTTCAGATAACTAGGATACAACAATGAAAATTTGATGACTCCTGGCAGGATTCGAACCAACGACCTCCGTTTTCTTAAACACACGCCCATACCATTAGGCACGGATGCAGTTTTGGTTTACAGGCCCATAAAACCCATATTTTAAATAAGAAAGGTAATTATTGATAAAAACCAAATATCTATAGCACATTGCATATGCACTAGCGTATTCAGCTGATTTATTCATAGTTTCTTAGTTTCTATTAAGTGTGTAAATTTTTAAATACTGCAAAATTGTATGCAACGAAAGAAGGCTTTGAGCAGTTTAAGAGCTATTAAATAAAGATGTTATTATTCGTGTGCCAAAAAGGCACATAATTTACTTGAATACAATCTAATGTGCAACATTAATGGTGCCAATATTGAACTCGTTCTTACTGAGGCAGCTTATTTGGATCGGGTAAGCTTTTCCCCATTTTGAAGGTACATTTATATAACATATAAGTTGATATGTAATAAATTTATGCTCCACATGTTGGTTTTCATACATGAAAATAATTTTCAAGCATGTTCAAGCATGTTCAATTAACATGTGCATGCCTTAACTAGTTTATTTAAGACGAACATGAAATATTAATCTAATTCATTTAGGAATTGTTACTTATTTTAGTGTATTTAAACACACGCTGTAGGAAAACTTGTGCACGATTATATCTTGTGTTCAGATGTCCGATCACTAATATTGGTCTACCGTCTTGTCCGAATCGAGAAGTTCCAATACAAAAACCGTCCAGCCGTGAAGCTTAAAAGTAATCTATTCATCAACAAAAATCACTTGCACGCCTTAAAACCTCAAGCACTTTAATATTAGTAGGAATAACAAGAATATTTACATAATAAAAACTATGTGGTGCGTTTATATATACGGATACGGATAAAGATCTCCAAGATGTTTCAACCGGTATCTCGAGAAGGAAGCGTTTTTGCTTATCATATCAATTGTTAATGACCGACTTTCCCAGAGAAGAAAGGTACTCAATTCGAAGCGCAGATTTTTTTTCGTTGCGATTTTCATGATTCTATTTTTAAATTATTAGCTTTTTAAAGTATTAGCTGACATTTGGTTGTTTTTTTTTAAACGACGCTGTAATAAGTAGGTTCATAGATATTAAAGAAATTAAGCCAATTAAAATCACAACCAGACTCGATTAAACTGCAAGCGCTGCCAAAATCGTAAAGGATAGACTAATAGTATTTTGTACATAATTGTATTTCCTAAAATGATCTACAATAATGTCCGCGAGAGAGGGAGCGTTTTACTAACAACCCAAAAGAACCATTTCAATTTAAAACATTGTTAAAAATTTCAATAAGAAAAATTCAATGCTTATTTTAGGTAATATAGTGTAATTTAATATAAAAGCTAATGCATTTAAAAAGTTCTTTATTATATGCTAATTAAACTTGTCATACAAGACTTTGATTAAATGAACATCTTATAAGATATTAGATATTTAAAATGCAGTGGCAGAAATCGCGGGGTAGTTTCTTGCAGAGGACACGTCACCAGCTTACATTGCACAAAATGGTTATATACTGTTTGAAGTCGGTCATATTTTTGGGTTAAAATTACACTTGTTTAATTACTTGGAAGGTTGTTATTTCTTAGCAGCTGCAGTATACAATAAGTAATACTAACATCTGCTGCTTTATTTATAACCATTATAAAACTCATTGAATGATTCAATTGTCTCACGTGTAGCTAAATAACTAATCATCGGTTTATTTAGTACGGTGGCTTAAATTGATGTGGGAAAAATTCAGGTACTGGGTCACGCTCGTCCCATAACCGATCGCGCCGGTTGCTTCGTTCACACGCTTTTGGACAAATAGGTTTTACTTTTTAATTTATATTTCGAATTTCGAACGAATGATCGAGATCAATTGGATAATTTCAATCATTTGTTAGGAGTTTCAAATACAAATTTACTTCGTTCTTTTTTATTGTTTAATTATTATGGCAATGCATTAGTGTTAAGCGTTATTATTTTTATAAATATGCTATAAAAGGCTAAAAATATTTATGAAAAACGTAAGATCCATTTTGCATTGTTTTCACGTTTCTTAATGTGAGGCAGTATTATGTTTTGCTTAGGATTCAACATATCCCATGCTGACCTGTGAATTTATCTATAAACGTTGCCACATTGATAAGACACATGTTTAAGATAATTTGTATCTGCTATAGCCATACGCCCTATAGGAAACAATTTATATTGATTAAATGCAACAATTTTTAAACAATGTAGCTAAACAAAAAAATCTTAAATAAGCTACTGGTAAAACAAACCAAGAGCGATGTAATAAAGACCGTTAGTTATCAAAAACAAAAGGGCCCAAAACAATGGTCCGATCGTTTTAATGTCGTCGCCATAGCGACCCAACAACCCCCCGATATAATGCACAAAAGATTGGTGAGTGCATTAGCTGCAACCGTTCATACGTGGGAAATGCTCAGGAGGATGTGCGCTGTTGACACATTCGAGTGCGGCATCCTGCACCTTTAGTTTTAATTGTTTCCTATTTTTTTCGTGCCAGTGTCAACGCCGTGTAACCTTTTGGTTTAAAATATGGTTTCGATGTTGTTGCTATGCGTAATAATTAAAAAAATGTCAGAACCTTTGCGATGTGTTTATATATTTTTTTTATTGTATAAGATTGATTTCATGATTGAGATTATGATCTTAGAGAAAAAAAATAGAACATAATCATCTACCAATACGTTTATTATCTAATATTTAATAAATTCTTCCTAGCATTTTTGCAGCTTATAATGGTTTTGACTTCTAGTAAAATCGCCACGCAGAGCAAATGACATTCGACCTTCATTACGAAAAGGATTCATCAGCGTTGGATATCGGGGCTAGCTATATATATATATTTCAAGGCTTTGACGTCATATAGTTAAAAATAGCTTTTGTTCATGATAGTTTTGACAACCAGGACATCAAGTTTTCTGACTTAACAACGACCTCTGCTTTATCATATTTGACAAATACGTTGAATAACAGTATAACGATATAGATATCGTTATGGGTTTGTTAAATTACCTAAATAAAACTTAATTATGAAAACTATTTACCCAAGTATGTAACAAAAGACTTATTTCAATGCAACTTATGTGCCGAGTAATTCACAACAAAGATCACAAATATCAATAATAAAAAACAAAAAACAATTAAAACGCGGGCAACATTACTCTGTAAGTTCTATCCAGTAAATCATTCCTTAATTCGACCGACATATATCTTCAATTTTTTCTCGTATCCAATATAATGTAACGGCAGTTTTATCACGTTCCTATTTTTACCGTTAACCATTATTCCGTATCGATCGGGATTTTGTGGAAATCTGTGGGGGAGAGCGCACGCGCGGGTTTTTAGTCCAATCAGGGGTGGCCGTTTGACAGATGCGCGTGCACAACCTTTGTACTCTATGGCCATTGTTTGGCGGAATCGATTTTGGGGTGGAATGCATGTGAACGCGCATGCGAGTGTATCTATGGCTATTCCGTTAAAGCATTGATAATATTGTCAGGAATTAATATTGAGGATTGACCGACAATTTGAAATTTTGTGTGATTGTTTAATCTTTTGGCATTTCAACCTTTAATGAGCATGAATTTAGATGACATAGTACATATTAGTACTTGATAAGAGGTAAAAAGATAGTAGGTTTATAAATAGAAACTGTTTGCGTAATTTTAATAAAATAATAAATCTCGTCAGGCTTATAGAAAATAAGTTATGAACATAAATAGAATTCTTGTGTTTATAAGCATTGTCATATGTGCATATATACATTGTAATTTGTAATTTTTGAAATTATAACTATATAATTCCAGTTTTTATTTTGCATCTTCGTAAATTACTTTGAATAGATTCGTATAAAATCTACGATGTGTAGTTTAATTTAATATTTTTTGCAAGAGCATAAGATTCGTTTGGTTTTTAATAAATAATTTTTTAGTAGGCACTTACGTCAAGGATCAAAACTGTGTAAAACTCTATGTGCGGAAATGTTATCAATACGCGATTTAAAAATATCATTGTTGTATATGAAGTAGTGACATTTATTGTCGAAAATATACGTCGGTAATTATGAATAAAAAATATATTTTGTGCGTACGTTTGTCTGTACGTAAGAATGCAACTCATTGTTAATTATTCGCCTTTTAAACCGTAAAAAACTGGTTATTATTTACATGTTACTCAATACTGGCACGTAACGGTATCAGTGTGGTTGCCAAGGGCAACGCACCCTCGTGCCATCCCGCAGGTGTGCTTGTGGATTTCATCGGCCGTCTGCTACCAACAAACCTAAAAAAATATAAAAGCATGTTTAAACTAATGGTGGAAATTTATAAAGGCTTTATTTTGACTCCATGGATCTGTCCATGGAAGGGACAAGATTATTTGTTATAAACGTTACTTTGTTAATTATTCCAAAGTGGAAAAAGTGTTAGTGTAGTGTGATTCGAAATCTTTATGAGATTAATCTCAAGGTTTTATTAATGGTTAGAGTACTGTCACTAACAAAAGATAATCTGTGTCTTACTTTAATATTCAATTAAGCGTATTATGCATATATACATATATATATATAGGTATTAATGTATTTAGAAATTTTATAATAACTTTAAGGACTTTACTATTTTACTTCGCTAATAGCTTGTAAAATTTTCACTTGTGCGTAATTAACGAACCTAAGTCTGTGTCAATTATCATGCCGTAAGCTTAACATAAAATTAATGAACGTTGTTGTGATGGATGTTAAAAATACACACTTATGCAATGAAAAAAAATTAATAAATACTGATTTAATTATTTCTTTTATTTACGCGATTATTAAATATATCAAATCCACTAATTTACGGATTTTTCGCGTTACTTAAATATATTTATTCCCGACGTTTCGGATTCTTTTCAGGATCCATGATCACGGGCAGACTAAGTTGGTATATGATACTATATATACTAATTTATATTTTTTATAGTGCATAATTCGAAAATCCCTATACAGAATTCTCAGCCCGAGCGAAATCGGCGTGTAATTTAAAAAAAATACTGGGTAAGTTGGCGGGCTTTGTGAGCGTGCGCACCTGAAAGCGTCCGCCATGACAGTTTAGAATCGCGTCCATTGGTGCAAGCGCGTGCCTACGCCACGCGCCGCACGCGTATCCCGCTACGCACCTTGGCATCGTACCAAGTGCAAAACAAAATAGAAAAAGTATTATGTTATTGTAATTTGAAAAGTATTACATATTTTAATATAACGATGACTTTATTTAGGTAATTTTTTTATTATTATTGAAATACTTTGAACAATCGGGACTGTTCAACAACTTCTTACGTATATGGTTTTTTTACATTTAATACAACGAAATATTAGGCATCAACAGCTTTCTTTAATTCATATAAATAATTTTGTCCATAAATGCTACATTTGAAATCCTTGCTTTATTTAAAACAGTCTCTAAAATATGATAGGTTTAGAAATAACTTCGCAAAAGATTTAGGACACTACCGTTAATTTACTATATTCGTGCGAGTTTTTTAGACACGATTCATTGACACAAAAATAATGTGTCTTTTTTAAGTACTTAATTATGAAAATCAGTAAACAGAGCTCAATCTTACGAGTTTTCTTCAGAATAAAAGTATTTTAAATTTAAGTAATAACTGAAGTGTATTATTAAAGAGTGCTACATGATAGAAATTCAGTAAATTTCGAAAATTAAATATTATACCACAAAACATATAAGATATAAAAGCACACTATTTTGTGCCACAGATAACGAAACTTTTTCTTTTTGGAGTGTTGTTAATTTTTCTTTATTTAAAAAAAATCCATGCTCATAATAATTTGCGGACGCTACCATAACGTACTCTGAATGCGTAGGATTATTTTATTGTGTTTTTCGGCACACGGCCTTTCAACTTAGAAGGGGGAGATCGTAAACACCTAAACGGGCACAAGTTCACTAACTCACCGTCTATTATTATTCCTCCAATAAGTATTATTAGTTGGAAGATTATATTCACGGGTCGAGTATTGCCGTTATAGCATAACCAGTACAAAAACATGAGCAAATAAGTTATTGTTTCTTTAGGAATGTTAATTGTATAAACATATATAAAACGAGTCAAGAAAGTGAATAAGTAGAACTATTCGAATTAAGTTTTAAGTAATGAATACATAAAGTTTTATTCTATAACGTCTGAAAATATGTTATTGGTGCCTATCGTTCGTTAAATATATTTAACATCAAATAATATAGACTTCATTATATCATGACTAGTTTGTTTTGAATCACCTTCCAATGGTAAGAAATCTTTTGAGAAAATGTTCTTTAGGGATTTTCGATGAAGAAGAAGAAGGCGCGAAATGAAAGATTTTAGAGACTACCACTTCGAAATGCCTTAATTGTTTAGTTGACACTTTTCTTTTATTTTATTGTAAAAAATACACATAGAAAATTAAATTACCTTGTTACTAATGTTTAAAAATTTACAAAATTGTCCATTTTCGTATTATTAAATGTAGGAGGTGCTTTATTTTTAAAGTTGTACTATTAGGAACAATAACGAAATGCTATCTGTCATAAATAATTAAAAAAAAACTATAAGTAATTTTATCTAACAGTTGGGAATACTGACATTCCTTGCTTTTATTACTTAACTTACTCAATTCAAATTACATTAAAAACGTTGAAATTAATGTACAAAATCTGCTTTTCAGTAACCATCGTTTTATAAGTTGCAATAAATATCTTCCATAATCCGCCTTTGAGGCGAAGCGATGTTCGCCATTGCCTCATAAACCGGAGGGCGTGGATTCGAATCCCGCGGAATACATTGTTAGCGTTGTTTATTATAAAAAGTCGGTCCACCCACCAACCCGCACTGGACCAGCGTGGTAGGATACAGTCAAAGAGCCCCAATATGGAGAAGGCGTGCATTATGGGAGCCCTATACCCAGCATTTGACTAACACAGGCTGATGAGGATGATAAATACCTTCCAGCCCTTTATGGTAAACTGACTTTGAGGTAAACTGGCTGACTAAAAGCAAGATGGAGAGAATACTACCAGCTATTAATAATATGGTGGTAGTATTGTAAATGTAAAGTACATGTTGTTATTATCAGAATTCATTATTCGCTTTCCAACACTTCATGACCCGTATAGTGCGACTTGTTTGATGTTCGCTAGAAAGATTGCTGAGCAATTCGGAGCGCGCAAGTGAAACAGGTTTATAAAAATACTGTTAAAGTACTTGAGCAATCATCGCTAAAGCTCATTTACAGTATAGAGTAGTTGTATATAAAAATCATCAATGTTATTTATCCCAATATACTCTTTACTGACGTATATGTTTATTACTCAAAGTTCATTATTACATTATCCAAATTAACTATGCTTAAAGTTGATCTGAGTACATGATAAGAGATAGACGAGAAAGTTGTTGAGTACAGTCAGCCGCTAAAAGTGACACAATTATAGATTTATAACAAAAACCAGTTGAAATTAATATGACAAACAAAATCCATGAGTTATCCTTATAGCTATTTACTTGTTAGTTCCTAGGACAAGTAATATACTAATTAATTAATGGAGGTCTTCGTCAACGTTAATTGTTAAAATAGACGTACATCCGTCAATAATAAAGTATTATTTAATTGAAAAATATCTCTAAATCTAAATGCGACGAATTTGATAAACATAGATAAATAGCTTTTTGATACAGTCAACTTAAGCTGAATTTCACTACGCAAACCATGCTTGACAGCTGTGCTATAGAAACCAGAGGTCATGGAGTTATCCTTTAATCTTTTCGGATCAGACAAAAATCTCATTTTTGTTACATGTTAGGCAATTGCCGTCACAACTGTTGAAATTAAAAATCACATAATCGATGCCGTAAAAATAGGTTCCCCATGTACCACCTGTTTAGTCCGTATTCATTATGATAGCAATTTATGAGAGTATGATCAGAATGACTTTAGGCTGATGATAGAATGAACAACCCTCGCGTATAAATACGGAATAATTTAATTAGTATAATATCAAACAGTGACGCCGACTGTACTTTGGGCAGCTGCCATAGCCGTGATACGGGCAGGTGGTGGCAGTAGAGGGTTCACGTATGGCACCCATTATCATCCAGCATTGTTTAGTTAAGTCTCCTCATGTCAGGAGTGATGGCTACTCCATTCATGATACGCTCGTTGTATGCAAATCTTAATTTATGGAAGCGCATCTAAGCTTTAACAATAAGAAGTTTGAACGTTACTTTCATAAAAAGTATGTTTTATTAGGTTATATTTAATTTAAGTTTTTTTTTACCGGTGTAGTTGTTTCGATGCAAATTGGTCTTAATTATTGGTTTTGTATCGATGTTTATGATTATTTTATATTTTTTGCAGATGTTTTGTTTTTTTAAAGCGTATTGTAGTAACGGTTTCATAAATTCTTCAACATTCAATAGAAATATTCTTTTCGGTTTACATTAGACTTGGTTTTGATTCGATTTTTACTTGAAATAAAAACGTAAACATCAAAGATTGGAAAAAGTATTGTGATCTTAATGTTAAATGGAACTCTATTAATTGCAATATCAAGTATTTTTTTTTTAATATATTCAGTAGCTATAATTTTTTTTGCGTTTACACATCCAAGCTCTTAGATCAATTGAAATACCCGAATATTATAGAGGATTTATATAGATTTTAGTCAATGCACGTTATAAATGTAGTTCAATCTGGGCAATAAACAACATGTGCACAGTTTACTAGAACTTTAAGGCCACTCGAATGTAAAATCGCTAGACCGAGAAATGCGGGCGCTCTTGTTCTGCACTTGCGCATTCGTCCAAGCGAATTGAAAAGTTTTGTAAAGTCGATTGCATTGCAAATTTTATGTAGTGCTTACCTAGTTTACCTAAAATACTAAGGTTTAGCTTAATGTTAGCGTTTATTCGGATTATATCGCATTCTTTTTAACTTTATTTCTTAAGTTCTGATACGTGATAAACAAGAATTTTGTCCTAGTATCGTTGCGAGAGCGGTATTGCCAGATCATTTTAATTTTTTTATCTGTTCTTCGTTTCATGCCAAAAACATGCTAATTTTTTAAGACTGCCGGTGGAGGAATACTTAAATTTGCATTATTCTAGTTTTACTTTAACATCTTCTTCACGTATTCCTTCCTCTTCTTTTTCTTCAAAAAATGCTCTCACAGGATTTAGAATTCTTTTGCTAAATGTGTTGTCAATTAGATAGCTTTTTTGCTTTTAATTTAAATATTAATGTAAATGGGAAGAACTTTACTAGTATATTAAGTCAATCGGAAAGTAAAAGTTCTATACGAGTTGACTTGGTAAGCCTAAACAATTAAATAAATTAATAAATTAGGTTAGTTGATTAAAAAAGTAGGTAACTTATCCTTACGACATATCGATGTCGTCAGGTATAAACGTTCCCCCATTGCATGCATTCGTCCATTGCTTGGCCATTAAGTTCATGCAGTAAATATGCAATACATGTGCTCGTATAATAATTCGAAATGTTCAAGCTTTGATACAAGATATGGTTGCCAATGACGATACCCAATATCACTGTGCAAGCAGTCATTAGTGCAAACGAGTAATGTACTGATTCAGTCACACAAAGGGTTCGACAGCACTGTTAACATAGAATGGTTACAGAAATGCAACTGACTAATATATAACGAAATAAAACATAACGAGTTATATTTATCGCTAAAACAAATTTGTCAACATAATTGTTTTTATTGATTATTTATATTAATAAAATGGCGAACGAGCGAGAGTTTTATTTGATAGTAAGATTTAGTTTGCGCTTAAAAGACGCTTCAAGTAAAAAAAATAAACTTAACAATTGCCTCAATGATTTAAGATTATAAATATAGATGGTTGCATCAGAATAAAATATACATTAATAATAAGACTTCTCCTATTTACTTGATATTTTATATAATAATGCATTAATATAGTATATTATTCATCAATTTTTTTATGCTTGGTGTTTTAGAGGCGTGAACTAAATAACTTAAAAGAACAGGAAACTCGAAAAGTTGATTGAAGTAAAGCGTAAAAATGTAGCCGTAAAGTATATTTTCACTTTTTATTATATGGTCTATGGTACTCGAGTTGGAATCAAGTCTACAAAAGTTAAACATTATATATTTTTTTGAAATCTGTTTAGAAAAATGCAGATAATAGATTGAATGTGTTACGTCTGATTTTGCTTTTTAGATGTAACAGAAGTGAAGAATAAAAATTTTAGTCATGAATTAAACTTTTCACAATTGATTCACTCGTTATTCGAGTTTGAACTACAACCACAAACTATTTTAACCTCTTCTAGAGTCTCTTGAGAAAAAAATTAGAGGTGATCATGACCCACCACAAGAACAATAATTTAAATTTTAACAATAAACGAAGTGTTATTGAGTTATTAATCGTCAATGTGTTGAGCACATACTTATTGTAAATTTCAGACTTATTCAATTTTTTCATGGATGCCTGACAGCAGAATCTGGACCAAAGTCTTTAGGACCAGCAAACGGAAGCACCAAGCTTTCTTAAATTTAAAAAAAAAATCCATCCAAATTAGTTTGAACAATCCAGGCGAAAGTTTACTAGGTAATCAAACATTAAGTACATCATAAATCACACTGCTTACCCCGCGTCTTATCGTGATAATTTCAAATCTTACAAGTTAATTATGATCGCTGAACTGTTTATGCGTCGTTTATGTGCTAAGTGGTCGCTCCCCCAATTCCTTCGGGCCCCTTATTAGCTTGCAAAGAAGGGTGCAACAGGTGATACCACCTTGACCCCATTCTTGGGGTTGTTCGAACACTTGACTTCTAGAGGCAAGTGTTGCGTAGACTTGAGTTGTACCAGGTGTCAAGCTTTGCTACCAAGGTGCTGTATATGTTAAGGGAGTTGGTTTTAAAGAAGTTTTTATCGTGTCAGTAGAATGGTGTGCTAAGAGTGCTACACATTGGATTGAAGGATGTTATTGCGATAAAATAATCAATTTAACGTATTTTAATAGTTAAAAATGTTGGATGTATGTAATCTTGTAGAAGTTTATTAAATACAAAAGCTTATTCCTTGAAACATGGCGGACACCTTTCGTTAGCATCATCATCGTTCGTTTCGTTTCGGACATCAAAACGGAACGACATCTTTCGTTTCAGTTCCTCAGTGAATTACTTTACTTTCATTATTATTTTACATAAAACTATCGGACAGCATTTTTAACAATGCTTGGTATACGTTAAAATAAAAATAAAGATTTGTATCAGTTAAGTTACTAAACCTAAAAATACAAGTCATCATTCATGTAGAACATTTGATTTGAACAAGAGTTACTTGAACTTTAAGCACTAAAAAAATACGAATATTACATTGAGTCAGAAGGTAGCCACGGTAGGTACGGTAGCCAAATGGTAGATTGAAATGATACCGATGACTCATTAGTTAATATATTACACGCATAAGGCGCTGATATTCATTAGCGATACACAAGCTCACAGCTGGAATTTGGGGTTCTACAAAGGCACGAGTTTACACTGTTTTACAAGCGTTGTTAATATTTTCAAAAATATATGTCACTGTCGATTTGTTATTTTTACACGATTGCTGAATACTATCATGATCATCATCATCATCTTCAGCCTGTGATAGTCCACTGCTGGACATAGGCCTCTCCTAATACACCACTGCCCATTAGGGGGTTTTTGGACCGTATCCCACCACGCTGGTCCAATGCGGGTTGGTGGGTGGACCGACTATTTACACGCCCATCCGACGCATGGACCATCTTACTTTTCAGACAATTGGGTGATCGGCCCAAATTGCCCTAACCAACTAGGAAAAAACAATGAAAACGTGTTGAGTCCCCGCAGGACTCGAACCCACGACCTCCGGTTTCTAAAGCACACGCCCATACCACTAGGCTACGGAGGCAGTTGAATACTATATATACATCCAATTTCCTCCACGATTTCCTTATCTTTACATTAGACTTTCTTTATATTATTCCATGCCGTATTTGCATAATTAACAAAGCATATAAGTAATGCTAGACCTCAAGGCACCATAAGCTCGCAATGCGGACAAATGAATAAAAAAAGAAATGACGGCGGTCAGGAAAAAAACTTTGAGACACGAACAACACCTCGATCTAGTCGAGACCATGGATCCTGCAAGGTATCTGAAACGTCGGGAATTTTGTTGTCTAATTGAATGCGATAAAATCGATGTATTCAATTAAATAATACGTATGTTAATAAATATATCATATACTATACTTAAAACATATGTACTTCAGTTTAGGCTCTTTCTAGTTCTTATGAATGTTAAATTTATCAATAATTCGAAAAGTGAAGAGCAAACGATCGGAAAGAATATCGCAATTCGATTTTTCAAAATTTATACACAAAATGTCAACCGGGTAAGGCCTAAATGGCTGCTTATACATTTTAAGTTATATAAGTTGAACTAAATACAGTATATATAAACTATATAACAACAAAAACACATCGAAAACACGCTAGTCGTCTTTCCAAACAAAATTAAACGTATTAAAAAATGTTAACTTTCTCGACACAGAAAAGCGTACTTCCGAACCCCAATCTCGCGCCATTGAACATCTGACGAGGTGAATGAATCCGCAGCGTTGGGGTGCCCACCGAATGATATAAAATGTACTGCGCCTGTAAAGTTTCCGAACAACAATTACATTCCGCCACACATCTGTCGGTCCGTTTAGACAATCACGATACGTCACGCGATTTGTACTGCGCGTGTGGTGGTCTTGATCGTTTTATTTTAATAAAATTTGGAGATTTTAACTTCTTCTGGAGGTCCGATTAGTTGTTTTTTAAATGTCAATGTTATTATTATCAGTTGGGATTATAATAAAGAAAATCTTTGAATTAAGAAACACCAGTTAACAAAAATACCGGACACCTTTGAAGTATTTTTTTATTGAACAGATATTTAAGGTCGTTGAAAAGCCGTTTAATAACAAGTCATATTTCAAACAAAATAATATTGTTACTGTGTACTCTTTTATACAGATTAAAAAAAAGTTATTAAACATCTCTTTTTACGGATGATTACCAATGCGAGGACTACGTCTTTCTGTCGGGTTCGCCATATTTAAAAATAACAAATAATTTAAAAAAAAATGATGTAGGGTAGTTTTTACTCAAGCAAAAAATCAGAAACTTGTTTGTGAATTGTGATTTATAAATGTATCTGTGAGTAACTGTTGTGTCACGACTAGACCTTCTGTTTTTTCTATTAAATTTTTAATATCTCATAATAACTTTTCAATACAAATAATACAATCTTAGCTCTTTACTTATTTTGCCATTTATTACATAGAAATGCCAAAAGAAAATTACAAAACTATCAATAAAAGAATTACGATTTACAATCACATTCAAATTATCTATGAATTGATATAGGTACAGTTTCCACTTATATATCCCCAAAAATTGTATCATATAATTTTTTACGTTATAAGCTCAAATTTTTAAAAATATCATCGAATATTAAAAAAAAATTTTAATTTTCAAACTCATTCCTCTTCACACTTCCAAACATTTATGCTTAATCTCTAAAAAAATTAAATAACCTGAACGATTAAACACCAACACAAACTTCAACAACAACAACAATAACTTATTACACACAAAAACTATATAATTTTATAATTTCCAAACTATCAAAACGTTCTCAGCGCGTCGCGCACACGACAGCTGCAAGGGCGGCACGCACCCGCCGCACATTCGTACGGTAATGCCGCCTTTTAATTACCGCCGTTGATAAATCTGCGCGCGTGCGGAGACACGCTTAGGCACCCTTGGGTCAGAAATCCAAAGCTTGGCATGGGGTCAGTGGAACATTGTGATATTGGCATACCTGTGTGAGAGAAAGATCGAGATTATGACGATGAAAACTCCTTAATAATTATTAGTCTTATTTGCGCGGTTATTAATTATTTATAGAACATTTTCTTTGCGGATTTTTCATGTTTATTTTTTATATATATTCCCGATGTTTTGGCCTCTTTTCAGAGTCACGGGTGGACTGAGATGGGATTTATCTATATTTAAATGTGTCTTGAATAACCTTTATTATTCTAATAATAAATTGGAAACACGTTGAAATACAGACATATTCAGTTTTAGCCAGACCTTGATAATGGACTTGGAAAGTGTCCGAAATGACGTCTTAAAATTAAAGAATAGACGCGAAAAATCCGTAAAAAGAGGCTTTATTATACAGCAATAACTTAGATATTTTAGCACTTGTAGGAATTTAAAGATATGATTAAGTAAGTTTTATAATTTCATTCCTTTGTTAAATCATCATCAAACAGTTAAAACAAAGGACTGATTCCTTTGCTTTAATTATTTGCAATACTTTTATCATGTATTCTTTTTAAAGTAAGCTAGCATAGTTTCGATTTTTATAATTGTAGTGATAATTAAAATTAGTCATTTTTTATAAGATTCTCAAACGTCTTTAAACCAAATCCAAACAAATTTTGTTTAGATTTTGTGTTAGACATTTTTTTTATTTCTGGTTGAAATTCTATATCTTGTTATCCTTTTTTTAATAGTGTGCTAATACCTAGGCATACCTGCCTCAGTAGCCTAGTGGCATAGGCGTGTGGTTTAGAAACCGGAGGTCGTGGGTTCAAATCCTGCGGGGATGCAAGCAAATTTTCATTGTTGTTTCCTAGTTGGTTAGGGCAACTGGGCCGATCACCCAATTGTCTGAAAAGTAGATGATCCATGCGTCGGATGGGCATGTAAAAGTCGGTCCACCCACCAACCCGCATTGGACCAGCGTGGTGGGATACGGTCCAATCCCCCTAATGGATAGGGGTGTATTAGGGGAGGCTTATGTCCAGCAGTGGACTATCAAGGCATGGTTTGTTTACCAATAAATGATTGTGCATATAAGAAAACTTTTTCATATCACTCTACGTTTATGTGTAAAATTACTTACACAATTGCAACAAAGTGGAATTTATGCGTTCTAATGTTCCATTTGATGAATTGCCACCGAGATGTAATGTATAAAAATTAACTGATAACAGTAATTTTTACGTCGCTTTTTCGCTATAGGTTACTTTGTTTATATCAATTACAAGACATAAACGCCTGTTTAACTCTAAAAATATGTTTTTTTTTTTAAATATGATGTAAAGGTACCAGTTTCTACTCGGACTTTTATAGTGTTATAGAACAATGAGTTCTAAAGAATGCTTTGTTCCTTCAAACTAGTGATCAACCCTTTTAAAGTGAAGGTCACACGAATTCAAAAATCATTGCGATTACCACATTGATACTGTATCAGAAGGAACGAGTTGTTTTTTCAAAAGTTGTAAAATATCCTTAAAAAATTAACAAATAGGTTGAAACGAGTAAATGACGAAATAAACTAACTGTGATGTGTAACTTTCAAAACTAAATTTGCCCTTATATGTCCAACGACAGCGCTATATCGTAAAGAAACTTGAACTAGTTAGAAAAGTATTTTTCTTTCCTAAAATCACAGTGTATCATTTATTTATATAACATAAAGCTTTCTAATAATATATGACATTATTCATAGTAAAAATATAAATGGTTGAATAATTTAATGACCTTTACTTTATATGCTTAAAGTTTATTGATCAATAGTAAATAATAACAACATAAAAAGAAAAATATCTCATGAAAAGTTTATTTTTGACGGCTGACACAAAAGGATTTATTTTACGAGCGAAATGTAAGCTTTATAAATCAAAATTGGTTCAGTTTATACAAGTTCAATAAAATGTATGATCAGTATAATTATTTATCACGGGCAGATAATCTACCCATAAGAACAAGACAATGACGGAAAGTTTTATAGACTACTTAGTTTTACTATTATTAAACAATATCAAACCGACGGTATGAGCTGTTGTTACATAGATCAATCACAAAATAAGGGGCGAAAAATTGACTTAATCATTTCCGACATTATGTCCGTAAACCACAACATTGCAATCAACTAATTACACTGTATCATACAAACAATTCGATATTTCCTGCAACGCTCGAATGGTCCACGCAAATTGTTCATAATAAGGGCTATACTGAATCAAAGCTGGCATTTGGGCAGAATTTTACCCTGTAATAGACGCACGTGCGCTAATTACTATGAAATTCCATTTATTACGCTGTTAACAACTTCGCTTTTCATGTATGTTTGTTGAGATAATTAGTTTAATGTTTATTAGCTGCGCACCTAATTAGTTTTACACAATACTGTTACATAGTTTTTATTAAGTACCGAACACGGTATTTATACTTACAGAAAGCACATGAGAAAGCTGTCTGGCTGGCCTATCGTTATTGGCCCTTGCTTTATAAACCGCAGATCGTAAGTTCGAATCCCGCGGGGAAACAACTTGTGTTATCGTTGTTTTCTGGTTGACTAGGACAATTTGGACCGATCAACCCAATTGTCTGAAAAGTAAGATGATCCATGCGTCAAATGGGCATATATAAAATCGGTCCACCCCGCATAGGACCAGCGTGGTGGGATACGGTTCAAAAACCCAATGGAGAAGGCGTGCATTATTTTTTTTATATCCTTGAAGTTAGCTTCCAGACTCATGTCTTTAGTAAGCTTCATCTAACACAGAGTTCGCGAAAGCTCCCGTCCCACGAACTAGGTGGCCCATTTTTGCTAAAATGAGGCCACACGTACAGAAAGGTACGTCAGTTAGGTATTAGTTTATGTCTCCTAAGGATCGTCGACGATCGGTTTACGGACCGGACGCCGACGGTCTGGCGACTTATTAATCGATTGCTGGGGCGGTGAGAACCGCCCTGGAACGCGGGTGTATCTAGTATACGCGGTGTGTGTGTGCGCTGTGCTCGTAAGCGAGGGCGAACTACAGGTGATTGTGTGCTATCCTACTCGTGTGGTGTGTAGGGTCTGATGTAGGGACCCCGTTGGGTCCGGGTCTCGGCGACCCTTCCTCGTCCGGGTCGAGGAAGAACGTTCGGGTCGACGCTTTGGCTAGACGCGTTTGGATCGGCCGTATGCGTTGCTGCTTTTACCAGCAGAGGGTTGCTGTGGTTGACTACTTTATCCTTGGTTTGCGGTTAACTTTAAAGTGCTCGCGGAGTGTCGGCAATTTGCGGTCGCTGTGTAAGTCTACATTTCGTTGTTACCACTGCGCCCATGGCGCGCGGATGAATTATTTTGAACCACTTGTAGTTGATTTAGGAGGTGGAGGATGCGTGAGCGAAAGTTGGCGTAAGCCAGTTGGTCGTATACCCTGTGCAAAAAAGTTTATATTTTAAGGACATTTTACGTTAGAATTCGTTGGGTGATAGAGTCTGGTCGAAACGAACAAAGCCTTTCTCCAACGGTCCTGAATATGACTTTGAACGACTAAGGCAGTCGAAGGTCACGCCTAGGTTTGGCTTCTTTCCATGGGATCAGTGGCCGTAAAGTTTAGTTCCCTAGTGTTCGGTGTCGGCCAGCGTGGCTATCCTGACGCCTGGGTTGAGGACCAGGGGTATCGGAATCCGACTAATCAGACCGATGAAAGTGGTTTGCCACACTTTTATCGATTGACGTCGATTCTCCATTACGAAACCATTCCCAAACGATTGATCCGTTCTGGAGCTTTTTAGATATAGTTCGGTCCTAAGCGAGACAATACAAGAGCGGTGTCATCGGCGAAAGGTGCCAGATTGACATCGTCGGGCTTGGAAGTCGTCCGGTAGAGCGCGAATAATAAGGTGATAGGACGATCCTTGAGGGACGCCCGCGGAGCGGATTTCTGTGGACAGGGTGCCTCGACCGGTATCTGGAAGAGCGATTTGACAAGTAGGCCTTGGATGTGAACCAGCCTGTCCGCACTTTGAGAATGCCAACTTTAAATCAAGCCGTTGGCCAGACTTTGTCAAAGCCTTGGCATCGAAGAAGACGGCCCTTGATCGGGGTTTGGGTTGGTGAAGGCCATTCAGAATGAATTCCGTCGGGCGATAAATTTGGTCGGGACACGGTGCTTCGACAAACCAATTGTCGTCTGGGATGAGGTTATGGAGAAGGTGGTCTTCAACCGGAAGAAATTATGGTTCTATAACTGCCAAGCAATTGAGCGCTTACCAATAACCGTGTGGTTAGAGGTTTGTTCGGCTTGGGAATACCGATGACGATGGCTTCTTTCCAGATCAGGAAAAAGTGTTGATAGTAAAATATTGAAAATGTTGAACCAATACACAGACAATAGGGCCTGGCAAGTATTTTAGAGTTCTATTGAGATACGGTCGGGCCAGGTGCCGACCGGGTTGACCTAATTATCGCGGAACCTCCTCCGGTCACTGGCTTTAAATTATCGCCCTCTGGGTAAGGCAGCCTAAGTTCGACTAGACGGTCCACCTCCGATAGGTGGGCCGCGTCGGCTGCGGAGATGGCGTACTTGCTCTTCTAGCGTATCGGCTAAGCATTCGGCCTTCCAAGTCATCAGAGCCAAGCCCCGGTTGGCTTTGATAATGGCGGCATGGCGTCCGGGGATCTGACTTCATACGTCGAGCCAAGCCTGAGGCAGTGTCGATGGTCCAAGTCTTCCGTCAGACTAACCACGATTCTTTGCGTGTAATTCATCCCTATTCTGACCTCAACTAAGTTTCCTAAAGAAATCGATTTGACTCCGGACGGATAGCGATAAAACGCCCGCTTGAGTGTATTTTCTCTTTATCAGACATCGAATACGAACGGCAAGCCAAAGTGCGGTCACCCGAAACTTGACTGTCCTTTCGAGTCGTCGATGGCTGATAGATATGCGTGTGATACTGTCGGATGGCAATATACCGTTTGTCACATTAACCTCCGTAAATTGACAACTTTGGGGTCCATAGGCCTTGAGTTGCGTTCAAGACAATCCAATTTGTTACGGTTTTGGTCGTAGGGACCGCACCGCGCCTTGGCCCAATTTGAATAAGACCGCGGGGTCAGGAGTCTAACTCACAGAGTGCTCTATCGATATGACATCGAGCGAGACGTTCTAACTAATAGCAAGTCTATAGTGCCAGGGCGCCTATGCCTGAGTCTGAGTATCTAGTTGGGGTCCCGGGAGCTATTAGTTTATGTTGAGTGGTTCCTCCAGTTCTAGCAATTATTGCCATTTGTGTTTGCAATGCAATTCCAGTCAGGATGTTTCTATTTAAGTCGTTCACGATAATGGTTGATGGGCCTAGGCCGAGAAGCAGCTCAGGTCGGATCTAAGTAACTTTTACGGGGACAGATACAAAAAAGTACAAGCGGTCTGTGGCCGGTATGCAACCGACCTGTCCTCTAAGTGGTTAGTTAGGTATATCTATTGTGCGATATAGGACCTTTTATAGTATATCAGTACCACCTAGCGGTCCTGACACCTATCGTTTCAAAAATTATAGCCACGATTCTGGATTGGCTATTGACGTTTTAAAAGGTCTCTTGCACTAGAAATATGTCTATACTATAATCCTGCAAGATTGGCGATTTCCGGATCGCCGCTTCTTAAGGCCGTTTGCTAAAATACGATACGACTAGAGAGCAGGTTTTGCCCTACCTAAGTTGGTAGCCATCTTAAACGGTTAACCTACTTGTTTGTGTCTGTTTCGGTTCTTATTTAAATTTACTAAGTGCGTCTAAAATTTCGGCGTGAGCGAGCAAGACGTTTATTTTTCAACTGGGCTGATTGCCAGGTGCATTTTATGGTCCAAATCGTATAACTTAGACATGTTTACTTTTTGTGCGAATTCGAGTATTTCGAGATTAAGTCAACAGGTTGCGGACGGACGTAATTACCGGAGCCCTTGTGTGACGTGATTTGCGCGGCGGCGCAGGTGCGAGTTGTGCTCGCTTGTGGGACCCACCTGGTCGGTTCCCTTACTGATTTGCCGTCGCAGCATTAGGGACGGCGACGGATTTTAATATCAACTGGCTTTTGTCTGCACTAACTGCCGGTGCAGGTGCAGGGACAAAGCTCGCTTCGTAACCGCGGAATTCGCGGAGTTCGCGGAACGTGAGGCAGATGGCCGCGATTGTTTTTGGTGCTTTCGAGCAACCCTGTAACTCAGCCGTGTGACCCTACGTTTTCGCACCATTTGCGACGCGGCGGCTCGACCGAATCTTTGGCCTTGGGCACTCCGGAGTGCTGTGATGGCCGGCACATTTCACGCAACGTGCACGCGCGAAGCAGTTGCGCGTTGTGTGTCCGAAGTGTTGGCAGTTATGACACTGCGCGACTAGGCCGGTCTTGCGTGGAGTTTCAACCCGTAAACCGGTTAATTTACATATGAATGTACGTTAAATATTGAGTTTTCCCTCGGGGAAAGATCAAGCTCGACCATGGTAGGTCCATTTGAAATTTATGGCGTGGGTGGTGCATGCGGCGCACCCTATGCACGGGGTATCCTTGCCGTTTGAGATCCGCATTGACCTCGTCTAATTCGAGTTCCTTCGGAACTCCCCTAATGACGACTCGAAGGAGTCGGTCTTCCGGCAGAGCGAAAGTGTGAAACGCGATTTTACCCTCGCGGAGGTATTGGGTTAACGCGCGGAAGTCATCTGAGGTCTCTACGTTGACCCGTATGCCTATTCGTGTATTAGCGGAACGAAACTGCGATATTTTCGCCTTTGATAGCCACGTAAGAACACGACTCCAGTGACCCTTGTCGTGAATCACGACCGGGGTGGAGCCTGGCCTATACGTTCGGCCATATATCGTCCGCAGTGCTTGGCTTAGATTGCGGCTCGGCCGCGGGCTTTTCGCGGGCGTCGCGGTCGGTGACGGGCGTGGGGAGCTAGGGCGGCTCTCAGAGTCGCTCTCTATGTGGGGCGTTTTTGCCTTTTCCGCGATCGCACGGTGGTAAAACCATCTGAGTCGCGCTGTTGGCGGCGTTTGTTGACACGGTCGTGGGTTCAGAAGTCCATTTTCGAGGGCCGGGTTCGTCTTCGGCGTCTGACTGCGCCGAAAGATAATGACACGGGACAGGTGTAATTACTGGGCTACGGTCCCGGTTGGGTGTCGCAGACGGCGAAGACGTGGGCAATTTTTTGGGTGTAGCGGGTATGTTGGCGGACGCGGCGGCTTTGCCTTCAAATACAAGGCGACGGTAACCAGCGTGGATTTTGGCCCAATATTCCGGGGCGGATTCGCGGAAATAGTCATCTATTGCATCGCGGTGTTGTGCGGGATCGTAATCGTCCATTTTAGCCATTGGGGCGACCCCCGCCGGCACGGTGTAAGCTATTCTAACCCTCCCCACCTGCGTGAGGAGGTGTGTGCCTATTGAATAAGTGTAAGCGCTTTAGGAGCACTAGTGTGTACCTAGCTGCCACCTAATGCAGCAAGCACAAGTTAAATTTAAAAGATAAATGCCTCGTGGGCTTTTATGTGTATATGTGTAACTTACTTACAGTTAAGTCGGGAACCTGCCTGCGAGCACTCACTACACAAACGAAACACAGCACTACTAACACGGCAGCACTGTGACACCAACTAACTTTGTAACGCGTAAGCGAGAATAACGAACTCATGCGGGAACGCACGAGAGAGGTCCGTACTGGCCGGCGGCTCAGAACGGAATGGCGTGCATTAAGGAGGTCTATGTCCAGCAGTGAACTAACACAGGCTGATGATGATGATAATGATAATGATGAAGAGAAAGTATTCTATTTTCGGGCAATAAAATGTGTACCACCTTCGCGCTTATTACTGTTCATATAGTTCATAAATTTCTATTGATAATTTGAATAAGGCATGGAGTCGGGGTAAAAATAGTCTGTTGTCAATCTTGAATGGCGACCAAAATTGGACGCGTCCTTGTCGGTGGACCACCGCCATCTTTTATTACCCCGTGATTTTTACCAAAAAGTGCCAACGAATTAAAGCCAAAGTAAACGAGAAATAACATTACATATCTCAGGGTGGCAAGTGAATTTGTGGCGACTAACACTGCGTTTCTTATGGGGATGACGGTTTACCATCAGATGAACCTGCTGCTTGTCGCTTTGATCAATCAAATAATAATTTGCGTCCATAAAGTTTGACAATACATTACTTATGGAATTTGTATGTCCTAATTATGTTAATAAAACTATGTTACATAAAATTAATTTTATAAATCGACATAAGAATAAATATAATATATATATTCTTATGTTGATTTTTAAACCAATAATTAGATTGTAACGAAATTTTGGTTATATATTCTGCCAAAAAAAATTATTTTCTCGAAGTGTTTTAAAAAGAATAATACATCTTTTCTATAAAACAATATTGCTGCTATATATAATAAATATATCGAAACGTTAAATATCCATAAGACGTCATATCCTCTGTAAGAAGAACAAAAGATAGAAACTATAAAATCAGAGCCTAGATATCCTCTCGAACGTTCTCAAATCGAATCGGAAATCAGCGATGCGGGAGGGTGCAGATTTCACTTCTGTATTACAAAGCAAACATTGATAAAAGAAATGTCCTTTAAATCTTATAAGGCGGACCGCCGACCGGGGAAGCTATTACGACTTATTCCCCTGTGGTCAAGACTATGGTGACCAACATGTATTACGCTAGACGCTATGTTTCTTTTCTAAAGATTATTTATTTTTTGTTTTAAAATATATTTCAACCCTTCAAGTGTACCTTATGCCTGTATATTTATAAATTAGTTTTTTGATTTAGGCGAAAATGTGTTACACCCCAAAAATTTCAAACATAGTGTCAGTAAAGATGAATCCACTGCATTGAAATATTATTTATCTCAGGACACAAGACTTTAATTTCTATCAATTGTAATACATACTTTCAAACAGTTTAATTTTTATTTAAGGATCGTCGAATGAAAAGACTATTACGCAATATTCTATTAATAATTACCCCTCACGTTTCGACATGGTTTTGATTTTGAGCTGTTTAAAGACTTGAGTAAGACCCGACGCCTTATTTAAGTATAACTTAATAAATAATTATAACTATAATAAGTACTTCTAGTATAACCTGGTAATTAAGAAACATATACTAAATTATGCTTTAACCAGTGCAATAAGCTGACTAATTATCCAAGAAACCACAATCTTATATACACCCTAGAGATGAAGCCACTCTTTGCTAGTTCATCTCACGATGTATCCCGTCTGCATGCAACTTCCTATTGATTGAGTCCACTTTTAAAATGTGTGTAACGGACGGATAGGATGACATAAAAGTAAAAAGCTTCTTTATTATTATATATATGAATAGATTATAGAAAAGCATAAATAGGCCCATTTATGCTTTATGCTCATAACGATTCTTAACGGATTTTTTTTTTATATTAAGTACCAAAATTATGTAAGATTAAGGATGCGGCGGCAGAAATCGCCGGGAAGATAAGTGCAAAAAGTACATTAGAAATTATAATTTCGTGTTTAGAATCCGCTAACACAATAACACGAATAGTAATTATGTTATTATAGTCCATGTTACTGCTTTCTAATCAGTAAAATAACTTAAACTTAAACTCATATTTAACGTGTGATTAAATAACGTTGGCTAAATATAATTGGTATTATTTGAAAAGTTCAATATTAATAAAAATAATATATCTTTATTTTCTCTTATTAAATGTATACAAAGTATCTCAAAAACTAGTAAAAACTGCTAATGTCCTTAGTAGGGGCTAAAACTTGATCGGAATTTAACTGCAAATATCGTAAACATCTACTGTATAACATTTAAGCAGCACAACAAAACAGGTTATAAACAATGTAAATAATTATATATGTTATAAACAAATTATGTATGTATGTATATTTATATGATAATTTTGTATGTTTTTATATTGTATATTATGCTGTAGTGTATGTATGTTAATCAATGTTTATTAATGAATATATATGTATTTAGGTATGTAGATATCTAACATAACTTTTTAACATATGATTTGTTTTTCTCGTTTGTATTATAGCTTTAAGACGTTTATTTTTCAATATCACAAGGTTGTTGCTCTTTATCTCTCTACGTCACCCACTGCTTGACTGGGAGACAATGCCTTTGGTATTAAGTCCGCCATTGTGCGAACAATGTACAAAAAGTGTAAATAAATAAACAAAGCGACAGAGCTAGTGTTTTAACTATTATGAATACTTAACTTAATGGCGTGACAAGACGAGCGGGAGGTAAAAATTGATATCGTGGTGTAACAAGCCACCCTGCCCATTCAAAACGCAACGTATCTTTGACGACAAATCCGCCCGCCGTCCTGAGATTTCAGATCTAACGTCTCATTAACCTAATAATTATGCACGGCGCCCATCAAACCGGAACATAGTAAAGTCACACCACTAATTTCTACTAGAATTATGCGCTCCGGTGCTACTTATCTAGGCGGACGCCTGTAACCCCATTTTTACTTACCACTTTATACCGAATACACCATTAAATTTGCAGATTCGTCACATTTGACAGTCGACGACCGTTACCACCCATACACTATAGACAAGGTGGCTCGTTTCACATACACCCGGAAGGGAAGCAAGCTGCAAAGTGGTGCGCGCCCCCAACTCAAACGGGTAATGCACAGTATCACGGAAGTAATGTAATGTATGTCCGTCGGGTATCAAATTGTGTTTGTTAATGATTTGTATATATTGATGGTAATTGTATATTTTTTTACTATTAAGGTTAGTTTAATGTAACACTGGGATGTATATCATATCATACGTTAAGAGTTCAATTAGTTACATCGAGTTAAATAATTAGAATCTTGATTTTAAAGTAATTATTACATCTTGGAGTAATTATTCATTACATCTCTATTTAATATTGGTAATGTATATTAAATATCTGTAATTGACCTTTGATCCCAACATTATTCTTAACAATAAATTTATGTAAAATATCTTTATTCAACATAAAAGTGATATTGATATACTTGCTTGTTGACTGACAAAGACACCTCTGACTTGAGAAGAATGATACTCAGCGGCGCTCAATTTTTGTTATCTTTTAAAATAATATTGTTTAAATTAAAAATGTTATTTTAATATACAATTGTCATCTTATTGAAAACAACAGAAAAGAACGCAGTTAACCTTCAAACACAAGTAATAACTTTGTAATTAATGATTTTATTTCTGTTGTTTACTCGAATACTATACATTATTGAATAAAAGGACTTTTTACGGATTTTATCGCGTTTATTATACAAAATTCCCGGAATATGATCATAGACATAAGATCTGGAAACCCCGCTTAAGCACTGGCAACAAGACGCATGACATCTCAGTCTACCTCGTGACCACGTTAGTTCGAAACGTCGATAACCTAAATATGTAAAATAAACGCGATAAAATCCGTAAATAGTCCTTTTATTCAATAACTAATGATTTTATTTTAATATTTTATCATTAATTTATGATAGTATCAGGTCGATGTTTTACCGATCATTGTTTTACCCCCGCAATTCGGTTATGCATCTGCCTCAAACAGGATGAATAGGTGAGGGTACAAGTACGCTTTAGGCGGACATTATAGTGTTGGGTTACATTATTACGATGGACGCCCCGAGCTCACCTGCGGTATGGTTATGTTTTAAATTGGTAATATCGAGTGTTCAGTTCGAAGCTTGCTTCAAACCGAGCTGGCATAGCTCTATATTCCTTATGCAGGGCGAATAGCAAAGTATTTGTCGACGTGTACTAGTAGTGTGAAAACACTACTGTGTTGCAATTTATCAGGCACCGATAATAGTTTCATTATTTAGTAGATGAGATGTAATATGCTGTCTTAGGACAACGAGCCGACGGTCAGGCGTGTGATACAGCATTCGAATATTATTGCTATTACTTATAGAAAAAAATATACACGTTTCGAGATTGGCGCAACAGTACTTTACCTTATCTATTCTTATGTATTTATAAAACACTATTCGCGTTATATAAAATAATTGATACATTTATCATAGTACCATTAAACTTTTACGCAAGCTTAGTTTGTTGCATGATTTTCTAGTCCAAACTAGTTTTTTATCTTCTATTTCTCAAGTTATGACGGGATCGGTTTTTTGGTTTTTTTTTATTTTCTTTAATATTAATAATTTTTAAACTAGCTGTTAACCGCGACTTCGTCCGCATGGAATAGGCGTTATGTCTGAGGTGTATTCGAAATTACTTACTATTAAAAAACCACTTACGGCACGTTTCAAGTATCTAGTCCACACACAAAATTTCATCGTTTTTAGTTCAACAATGACAAATTTCCTTATAAACCTCTATACCCTATATCACCCCTTTCAATCACTATGTACTTTTTAACCAAATTTTGTCGAAAACGGTTAACCGATTCAAAAACGGACATGGATTGCTGTTTAGACATTATTTAAGGATTTACACAAGAATTGACAGGCTGAAACGACGACGACGATTTAAGAATTTGATAATAACTCTTAAGAAACGAGTTGATAATCAATGTTTTAACTTATAAATAATAAGATGGTAATAAAGCAACAACTCCCTTATTCAGCGTTCGTAATTGACGTTTAGCCATGGGGTGTAGCCCGGTTTATTAATAAGAGTCTGAGATAATTAAATTAACTCTGTTTCTTTGACGCCTGCTCGACTCACATTTTTATCAAGCGCCATGTTTTTGTTCGTCGAGATGTCCATTAATGTATCGATAAAACTAACGCATTGTCGATATAATAATAATTTTTAGTGCAGTTATAAGACAATAACTCAACACTATTAAAAATTTAGGGCCATAATTTTGTTATTTTATGTATACAATTAGAAAGGTTTTAAAGGTTAAAGCAAATAAATACGCTCAAAATATTTTAAACCAGTTATCAATTGATGAACTTGAAAGTGACTTTTAAAACTTCAATTGGTACTACTTTTTTATCTTTTTGCATGTAATTCTTCTATACGTTACGTACGACCGATTTAAATCATTTTTTATTGTGTGTGTTTATTTTGTTTATGGATTCAAGGATGGTTTACAACTTATTCACAAATAATGTCCTCAGTTGGTATCTAGGTTATTTACCCATACTGCAAGTGCTGCTTTATCGACTTGAACTTTCATTTCTTACTTTGTTTCAAATGCTAATCGCTTGGTATATCACGTAAGACTACGTCTGTCGGGTTCGCTAGTTTAGTATATTTTTTTCATAGGAAAATAAGGTATTAATCAGTTGATCCCAAAAGTAGTAATTTTTAATTTTATTGATAAAAAATGTATTAATACCGAAGAAGATCTAAGTAATGAGCTAATATGTTTCCTTCATGTTTTCTAAAGATCATATTGTATTTTCACTATTAAATACATCGACATTAGTGGGCGGCCATTTTTTATCCTTACTAATAATGTAGAAGTTTGAAGGGTCCGTGTAATTACATTTACAGAGGCGAGGCGAGAGACGAGCTCTTCATAATCGAGCCAATTATGTGGAACCAATAAACAACGAGCAATTAGCGTTGGCATTTTTCACTTTATTACGCAACGAGAGTTTATTGTAAATAAAATTATATTTAAAATGGATGTATTTTTTTTAATGTATAACAAAATTTTAGCCTAACTAACCTATACCTATTATAATTAAGAGAAAGTTATCGTACGTATTTGTCTTTTTTTGTACGTTGTTAACTCGCTCTAAGTGGAATCATGTTATTATTATAACAGTAATGGTCATATTTAATATAGTACAACATGTAATTCTGCTGATGGTTCTTTGAAATAAATTGAAAAAAAAGTAAAACACTTTAAATGTCGTTTTAAATAACCTAAGTACGGTCACAAATATAAATTGAGAATTAACTAACAGATTTACTCATCGTTCGTAAGTAAGGATACATTGAAAACGGCCGTAAAACAAATACTTTCGATAATAACGTTTCACTTTAATATAATTTAACTTATGTATAATTATTATAACCCACCAACCTACTCTGGACCAGCGTGGTGGATACGGTCCAAAAACCCCCTAAAAATGGAGAAAGCGTGCATTAGTGGAGGCCTATGTCCAGCAGTGGACTAACACAGACTGATGATGATAATGAGACTTATTATGGATGATGGTTAAAAATTTTGATCAATCTTGCATACTATATTCAGTTTAAGCATGAAATTGAATAAGTAAAAGGCAAACTTTTCTTTAAAAATTTGAATTACCTTTTTGATATTTGAATTGTTTTAGTAACATATTTTTTTAAATTATTATAAATTAGGGTTTTTACAACCAAAAAAATGCTCTTCCAAAACTATTTTAGTTTATTGTATTTTAATAGCATGTAAGTTAAATCTATTTCTTCTTTTCTTTTCTAGAAGATCAACTTCTCAGAAGTATGAAATTCTCAATTGGAAACATAAATATCCATGCTGATAAGTAATTTCATAGTTTTTAAAAACAGCCCAAACAAAATTGTGTCGTTAAATTTCACAAGTCTTTGTGATTGATCTCAAAAATTTAGCTGAACCTTAAGAGATAAACTAAAAAAAATTGCAAATAAACTTACGTCTTTAATAGCATGTTCTATTTGTTCTTTATTTTGTGTCTTTATTCCCTAAACTGTTCCTACCCACAAGATGGAATTTAATGGACTCCTTGTGAAGCCAGAGCTTATAAATCAAGGCTACGGTTTTAATCGTGTTAGTTATATAAATAATGCATGAAAAATGCACCTAATTCAATAAAAGAACATTGTTTTTCACTTCAAATAACTCACGGCATCCGGTCGGCTAGTGTAAAGGAAAAACCCACAATGCCTATATTAGTTTAAATAACTAATAAGTTTTATATGGCTCTAAATGAGTAAAAAGAATTTTATTATTAAAAACGAATTTACCAATCGTAATAATGAAAATCTTCTTATAGTCAGCCCAACTAACTATATGAAGAATTTTAATAAGACTCCTGAAATATCTTAGGAATTTTTTTATTGCGTCTGCCTGAGACAAGCAGTCGGGGTCACCTGATGGAAAGTGGTCACCGACGCCCATAGACATTGGCAATACAGGTATCACCTACGCGCTGCCCACCGTGAGACGTAGGATGTTAAGTCTCGTTAACCCAGTATATACGCTGGCTGCGGTGCCCTTCAGACCGGAACACTTTAGTGTAAAAACACTACTGCTTTACGGTAGAAATAGGTGCCGCGGTTCAGTCCAGACGGTCCGCTGTAAAAAGGGGATCTATCACCGGTAAACCGGTCTTATGTGTATATTAATGTGAAATGTATTTCAAGTCCCTTCAAAATAAGAGTCCCTCGAGTCAAAGAGTAAGAGCAATATGCAGAGCTTTACGTTAAGCGCCTGCGGCAAAATCAACAGCAAAGTGCATCATTCGCAAAATTCAATTGTTTTTTAAACGGCTCCGAAGTCGCAGGCGCGACACGCTTCTTCCGCTGACAGAACACACTCCTCGAAAATTGGAAGCTAAATGCTGAATAAAGTTATTTGCCATGAATGCCTCCGGGCTCAAATTTCAATTATTGACGCATCCGAATAGTTTCGTAGGGGTGCTTGGTACATTTGCGCGCGCAAACATTTAATTTTTTTCACAAATTTTGTTACGCAAACATTTATTACATTAATTTTATTATTCGCTTTAATAGATGTACATGATTTTAGTCACGATACGTTTAATTTCTACAAATCTATACTTTCAGAGTAAATAATTAAAAAAGTTGATATTTCGTTTCTAAAATTTCTCGAATTTTATGTACTTAGACTAACCATCAGAGATTACATCGCCATCTACTGCCTTTTTATTACTACCTGGTAAACATTAGCTTAGCTTGCGTGATTTATATTAAAAAAAAAGCATCTGAATACAATTGTCATAGATACTATTGATATCGACTGTACCGCACTGTGGGCGTATTCATCTTGTAAAAGGGTCAAAATATTTTATTAGCCTTGCGATTTTAACCGAGTGACGGGGGCGCCAACTAGATTAGCGGCCCGGGGCGGGACGCGGCAGATCGACCTTAACTCTACTTACATACCCCAGAAGCAGTTCACTAACCATGTATCTTATTCAACATTGATAAGGACGATAATTCGACAGAAGAATCCTATTAGAATACGCTATTTGTAATTTTTTATTCGGGCAAAAGTCATTCCCTCACAAGGCCATTGGTCAGTGTTGAGTGTTGAACAGATTATGAACGTCAAACGCAATAATATGCATGTATTATTATTTTTATAGAAATGCCTCCGTAGCCTAGTGGTAAGAGCGTCTGCTTTAGAAACTGGAGGTCGTGAGTACGAATCATGCGGGGACTTAACAAATTTTCATTGTTGTTTCCTAGTTGGTTAAGTACCTTAACCAACTACTTGAACCAGCATGTTGGGATACAGTCCAGAAACCCCCTAATGGAGAAGCCGTGCAGTAGGGAAGGCCTATGTCCAGTAGTGTTTTACCACAGGCTGATGATGATGATGATTATTATTATATTTATATGGTTATAAATATAATAATAATCATTAAGATAACAAGATTAACAATAAGACATGAGATTTGTTATTAGTGAATAAGCATTGTGCCAACGCACGTATTTCAATCCATAAATTAATTCTTTCATTGAAGAAAGACGATAACAAAATATTAGAACCCTGCGTTGTTAATACGAATGAGCGATCGATGTTTTAATTAAAACTTACTGTCATCTATGCAAATAAACTAAATTTTTAACTTTAAAATAACCGTATTTTACTGACTACATTATTGTAAATATTTGTACATGTAATAAAATAACATTTTTTATCTGTCTGTCTTTTCTTTTGTTCTGGCTGATCTCAGGAATGGCTAGTCCGATTTTAACGGGATATTATTTTTTATTAACAGAAGATAGCTTATGTAATTAGGAGGTTACATAAGCTACTTCAAAGAACACTCCTTAGGCTACTTTAAAGAAAAGAACTCACAGAATTTTTTTCTACATTTATAAACAAACAATAACATGAGTTTATCTTAGATTTGTCCAACCTTGCGTTATGATGAATAAAATGTTGCAAATACTATATACCTATGACCTTTTTCATGCTACTTATATGAATATTCTAATGAAAAATGTTCTTATTAGTAGGTATTATAACATTGTGAAGTGTCTAGTACGCTCTTTATGGGACAAGATTACCATTAGCGGCTCAATTTTCGTTAAAAAATTTACTTCAATATCAGATCAATCTGTCAGATAAAATCTTGCTTAAACATTCATGTATTTTCCCCCTCATTTGTTCGTCCCCTTCAAAAAAGATGCGCGACGTTAGACGTCTCCAATCCTTATTTAAAAAATTGACAGTACTTTTTTTAGAGTAATAACTTTATTTAAGACCTTAAATTATTTTTGGATTATATAATCATTGGTTTAGTTTTTTATTTATTTAATTATTATCTGGCCATTGAAGTGTAAACTTAACATAATAATTTTTTTATTATAATTCATCTAGTTATTGCAATGGGTAAGAAAACTTAATTTTTCTTGTTGGCTTAAGAATAATATCAATAATGGTACCTTTCCTTGATTTGAACTGTTGGTTGAAATATGTAAACAAAAGAAATTATTTAGAAGCAATATGATAGCCTCATTAAAAGATTATTCATTAATTAATAACTGCATGCACTTTTATTTTAAATACAAAAGTTAAAATAATATACTTTTTAGTTAAACTTCGCGAATAATGAATCTGTGTTACAATTTTTTATAATCTTTTAAGATCCATCAAATTTCGTGATTTTTCATTGGTAAGGTTTACAAGATAATTTATCTGTGGCGATTTTAAAGCCGCGCCAAATCTCCCTACAGTGGTCAATCAAATAATTACAACGCCGGCAAAAAAAGCGAACACGTCACGGCCCTTCCATCTTTGAAATCCCTTCTGCTTTCCACCTTTTGTATTAAATAATTGTTTTTTTTATATAATGTTTCAATTTTAACAAGGGTTTCGGAGAACGTTAAAAATAATACAAAGTGAAAATATTAAGCATTCTTTTTAGAAATTTATGTTACGTTTACATTTTTAAAGCCGTTAGAAAGCTAATACATTTTTTACGGCAAAACAAAGTAAATATGTCTTCTGGAACAAATTGACCTACATCCTAAGTTATGTAGTGTTCGACAATCAATCATATTTAAAAGTAAAAGAACCTCCCTTAAAAGTAATAAATATTAATAAAATAGTTATTTTTTATTTATTTAAATGCAAAACTAACGATTTATTGAAGATATTACTTTTTAAATATAATTTTTTATAGAACCAAATGCAATAACAGTTTCACTTTTAAAATTATTTTTTTAATTTCCAAATCTCTATTCACGCAACTTATCACGAACGTAGTCGGCGAAAAAATTCTAACCTTAACACCAAGAAATTTCCCGCGTAAAATTTTCGAAGGAAGAAAAACCAGTTTCAACTCGGGGAACTCCTGCACCTTAAAACTTCGACTTAAACCTAAGGATGTTGGTTTCGGCTGTCCTTAGGGATCACGGGTTCCGAAAAAATCTAATAAAGGATGTTGAATATTTGGGGAGATGGGGAAAATGTAGCTCATTACGTCCTATATGCGACTTTTGACAGGAATGAGCTTGATAGGTTTTTGGGGAAGTGGAAACAAATGATGCTTACTGTCAATGTTACTTTCAATACTTCTGGTTTGAGATTCGTGTTAAGTAAAACATATTTGTTGCTGTGAATATAAACACAGCAAAAGCCAAAGGTTGAAATTTTGGGGAAGCAAAATAAAGGTTAGTCAAAAAGAATAATTAATAATTGTTTTGTCCTAATCAAATGTTTTCGATTGCAAAATGGTTTCCAATTTTGTATGGAATGAAGGTTCATAACTATCTTAACGGTTTAATTGGAGAGGTAATCAAATTGAATTTTTCCACTTTATTTTATTTAACCCCGTCAATTGCACAGTTATTGTAAAACTTCCAAAAAATTTCCTATTTTTAATTACCACGGTGAGATATAACAGAGATAGGTTCCTTCCTTATTCTTGTCCTTAAAAAGTATATATTGGGAAGGAAATAAGGACCTTTAACCTTATTATTTCATATTATTCTATATGTACATAGATTCCAGATCTTTTTATTGGTTATATAATACAATTTCTGCTCTCTTAAACAGGATTAAAAAAATGCAAATCCATACAAAGCGTAACAGCGGCATCATAAAAATCTGTTCGTCTCGCATTGAGAGGCAATGTTTTGAGATAAACGGGGAAAGAATCCCCTTCTCCCTGATAGTTATTTGATATGATTTATTCATACAAACACGTCGTTCGCTAACACCACGTCAAATGGAAGTTTATTTAATGGGAAAATACTTTATCAAAATCTATTTATAAAGCCATTACCGTAAGTTGTGGTTCCGCGGCCTAAAACCGTGCGATTCACAAACGGAATACGTGATTTTTCGTTACACTTTTTGTGCGTTAAAGTAATTTTGCATTTCGTGGAATAGTCGCTAAGCGGATTACGGTTTGTGTTGTTGCCTCCATTAGAACCATGTATGTTTTAGAATGATTTTTAAACATGTACTTTTTTATACGAAAGTAAAAAGAACTTTTTTAAAAAAAGTACGTTCAGTTTAAGCCATTAAAATACTTTTATTGATATACATACATTTTTACTTATTTTTTGGTTTAATAACCAAACTTTTTTTTTTTAATAAAATGAAACGAAAATAGTTCACTAACTAAATTCATTTTTTTCTCTCTCGCTGAAGCGGTGTTTACTCAGAATAATACAGTACCGTATTATATAATATAGATAGACGCTTTTAAGATCGATAAACTTGTTACCTAATAATAACCTAAAACATATAACAATGGTTTTTCAACCTTAAAATTATCCTTAAAACATATTTACAAAATATAATTTGAATTTTTTTCGTCTTTGGAACAAAGCTGAATTTTAAAATTGCGGTGGACTTTAAAAGCTGTTGCCAAATGCCTATTAAAAATGGGAGACGGTTGGGACCGATGTTTATCCAACTAACTATAATGTTCACGGGGACTTTTATTGGCTCACTGATTCCTAATACATTTACCTCGCAAGCTTCCGTGTTTACATACATTTAGATTTTAAAAATTACTTTCCAAGTGCCGAGGGTAAAGAAAATTAATATTGAATTTAATTTACAAGTGTGTATCAGTTTTTCGATTACACACTCGTAAGAAATATAGCTTTTCTGAAACGTAGCTTTTGAAAGTGTGATGAAAATTAAAAATTTAATATGACCGCTTTCACACAGTATATAATAATTTTGGGACCAAAAAGGGGTACGTCTTGTCAAAGGTTGGGAAATTCCCCCTTAAAAACTCTCATATTTTTAAAATTTCAAATCTATATCGTCTATGAAAGATTTATGTTGTTAAAATTTTTTCTGCAATAACTTTAATGTAAACTTAAAGTGTATTATCTTAAATGAGCTTTTTATATGCCTGATTGATATTTCCTAAAATGTTTACTATAAATAGCTTATTTATAATAACCCATTAATTAAACCTACCTATTACTTAAATCCACACCCATATCTATGTTTTAATAATAACTTATATATAAACTATTATTAAAATATAGATATATGCTCACGCGGACTTTATTATAGACCAATTCAATTTGTACAACTATATAACGCATAGTTTAAGTCTATATCTTAAGGTTGAGCCAGCGTTTGCAATTTAATCGCATGAGTATGTGATTATTGACGACAATTTTTTCTTAATTTACGTATTTATTTATATGATTCTTAATTTATACGTATTGTATATACATTTATATAATACTTATAAATATTTATTGTATTTGAAACAAGTAGGTCGCCTTTCGAAGACTAAGTAATTAATTAACGACTATAAAAATAAACATGCTGCTAAAAAAAGACTTCTTTCAAAGTCTATTAATATCATGAACGTGTTTTTCAAATGAAATATTTGGTCAACATTATACAAAACGGATGTGGCTGTCTAGTTGATGTATTGTTACGTAACTAATTATTACTACTCTATTAACTTGATCTATTCTCTAATATCTTGGTGTGATCTCGCTTTTTTCTCTATTAAATCGAATCTTGATGGAAAGATATAAAAGTACTTGTGTTATATATAAAGGAATTATTGTAACAATCCTTTGTATTAAGGTTGGACCACAGATTTCTACCGTGGTTCTGAAATTTGGATGGTTAAATTTTTTTTCAACCTTTACTTTTCTTTGTGGGATCAAAAAGGAAATCTTTGCTATTTGCTTTAACTTTGCTGGCTTGCAGACAGGCTTTTGATTGCATTGATTGTCTGATTGGTTGGCATTAACCAGTTAGGTATCTAAATCTAAGGGTATGCTTCAAGCGTATTTATTAACAGAGTGATGCATAGCGTTTCTTTTTATAGAAAAACCAGAATTTTAAAATAAAGGTTGTCATAGTTATATACATATCCTTAGCTTTTTATTACAGTTAAAGTTCACCAAAAAGATATGGTCTTTCAGTCGATTAAAGTGCACACATCCAAGGCACCCAAAAAATATGATAAGATTAGGCTTTGTTGAGTGCTGACCAAGAGACTAAGTCGGACGGAGACTCTTGAAAAATCTATTCCTAGGTCAGATTTTCCGAGCGGCAAAACCCGAAAGCTGGACTTCGTGATCTAACGTATACGTGCCAGTGAAATACCCTCAAATGATTGTTAAGATAACGTAAAGTGGAGTATGCATATTTGGCAGGCCCAATTGTCGGTAATAAAGTCATTAAAGTCAGAATCATAGACATTTGCAACATATTGAAAATCACATAAACCCCTGGTAAAAAGTTTTAGTTACAGAATACTGAAACTGATTATTTCGGTTTTCATTGCGTAGCCGTGGCAGATATTATTTAAGTGAGATTCTTAAAACGTTAAATGGCAGTTAAATTACAACCAAATATTATAGTAGAATATTATTGAGACTGACTGACATTGATTTGAAATGTCTCGTGTCTAGTGTTATATAAATAAAAAAGTGTGTATTAAAATGTGATGTTTGCTTTCAACCATGCAAACAAATAACCACCTAGTCGGTTTAAGAAATGCCTCCTTTTGGGAAGCTTCCAAACTTAGGGGATTTGACAAAACGCGTACGCTCCTATGTACCCTCCGATGGGTCGAAATCAAAATTGCATATCGCAACTTTAAAGCTCGCAGGGTCGCAGAGCGTCCATTAGCGGAAAAGCTGAACAAAGCGTGTTGATAAAGTATTCACAGTACGCCCAGTAATCTCCGAGTGGAGGCCCGTACCGCCCCGCCCCATTATCGGCTTACACGAAAAGCCTGTATGTAAATGTATGAATGTATGCTGTACTCAATTATTTGCTCCGTCATTAAATAAATATTACAAGTGCAATAATGTCTTTGTTGTTATCGAATATAAATAAATAATTCAGTATTAGACTTGGGTCGATTGCTTAATAAGTAATTTAATTAGTTTTTATACAGAAATTTTATAGAATAACCGATTGTCGTCACATAAGAAAACAGAGGTCGTGAGTTCACACTCTGCCGGAACCCATGTTAACGCTCGATAATGGACGTAACTGCTTAAAATTTGTAAAACTAAATATATCGTTTGTAAAACTAAATGTGACTGGTATCTGACCAAGTCTATAATATACAGACCTGGTCAGATACCAGTCACATTTTTAGGGTGTTAGGTTCCCTTTTTACAGTGGACCGTCTGGGGCAGTAGGGACCACCGGTGCCTTTTTCTGCCGCGAAGCAGTAACGTCATAGCTGCATTTCTTATGGCCAAAGCCTGTCACTTGATAATTATATAAATAAAAAAAAAATAATAAATTCGTGAACTATTGCCTAGGTGACCGAAGCCGACTCTATAATTACTTGGTCAAATGACTAGGAAATAGGTGAAAATATAAAAATTCAACATATACGCTCTAACGAATATGACACCAATGATATACAACGACTATAATGAAAACTCTGTACAAGTATTAAGTATATTAAAAGTATTCGTACAGAAGCACGAATATTTTAATACTGTTACATATAATTAATTTAAAAGTTCATATCATATACTACATATTATCATTTAAAATAGTATTCGGAGTAATAGAAAAGAAATACGAAGAAAAAGAAGTAGTGTACAGCAAGTACTTTAATCTTTAGATGCAGCAATAATAATTATTTAATGCGGCTTCAAATTCTTTACGTTACGTTCGTACGTACGTTCTTTACGTTAGGTTTACGTTTAACACCATAGTTTGTGAACGCGACTTTCGTTGCGATTATTTTTGTGCAGCGTTTCGTGAATTTTCGGGCCGACCGAATTAATTAATTTATTAATTAATTCCGTCGGTCTGGATTTGCGTGATTCTGCGCAAAAATTTTGAACACTACTATTGTGGTGTATCAAGTGCCACTTCTAGTAAGGCAAGAGAACGTGTGTTGGGGTGTGCCCCGATCACCTTGCGGCTCCCCCTCTGGGAGACGTGAATATCGGAAGGGTTCGGGTAACGTTGACCTTGGGTAGGGCCCTAGCCAACGCCGTTCCATTCGGTGGCCATTTAGTGCCCACGGGTAGCTCTAATTAGTGTGTAAGCACACACCCGGGAGTCACATTGAGATTGGGCTCTCGGACGCACTAGGGCTACACGCAGTAGGCACACTACCTCCCTGCCACACCCAGGTAGGGAGGGTTAGGTATACTCACCCCCGGTTATCCCACCGGGTGGCATTTTGCGAGTAGATTGGTTAGACTGATTCTGGTTTGAAGGATGACGCGGCCTCCCAGTGAGGTGGTCTCGGCTTTGGCCAAGCCTAAAGATAAAGATGAAGAAATTAGGGAGCTAAGGGCGCTGGTCGTCACCCTTAAGAACACGATAGACGTCCTCAGCGCGCGCGTTGCTGCGCTCCCCGTCCCCCCCCAAATCCGCGTAGAGTCGATTCCCTCAGAATCGGCTGAATCCGCAATATCTTCGGAGTCCGAAATGGAGGTCGACAGCGGCAAGACCGCGTCGACTAATGACGGTTTCAAGACCGTATGCCAGCGCAAGAAGCGCAAAAACAGGGCTTCACCCTGTCCCTCCCCGACTCAAGACCCGCCGCCGAAGACCTCCAGGTCCGGCTCTAACGCCATTCCGGCCACCCCCCCCGCGACCGAAACCGCGACCCCCCGCGCCCCCGCCGCGAAAACCACCCAGGCGCCCGTCGCGCGCAGCACCCCCCAACCTAGGGTCCCCTCGACTGCTCACCCTGCAGACCCGAGGAGGGCCTCCGCCGCCACCGCGAGTGGAAACGTATCCTCCCCCCCCTCACTACATGGCAAAAAGCCACCCCCCATTTTTCTCCGCTCCAAGGAGAACTGGGCCAAGTGCGCTCAGCACTTCTAACAACATTAAGTTCGAAGCAGCTGATACCGCTCAGGTATTAAGCTTCAAGTAGAAGATTCAGAATCCCACCGAAAGTAACCGCTTATCTTCTAAAAGCGGGTTTGTACTATCATACCTACGCTCCCCGAGGCGTGTCCTCCGCGTCGTCGTAAAGGCGTCCCAAGGAGATCCCCACTTCGGAGATCTCCGACTTCCTCAAGAGGAAGGATACCCCTGTTAGCCGTGCACCGGATGCACAACCCTAGGACCAAAAGGCCCTATAATATGATTCTTGCCACTCTGGCCCGTACGCCAGAGGTAAGAAGATTTACGATATAACCCATATCTGTGGAATAGGAAAGCTTCACTTGGAAGCACCCGCTCAAATGGCCTGCCCGGCAGTGCCATAATTGCCAACTTTATGGGCATTCGGCACGAAACTGCCATGCTCGCCCCAGGTGCGTAAAGTGCCTGGGCGACCACGGACGTGGACTGCCCGCGCCAAAAGACAAGACCGCTCTAGCGGCTTGGATCCGCCAGCATGCGTGCTGTGCCAGTCAACTGGTCATACGGCCAACTACTTAGGGTGCCTAAAGCACCAAAGGAAGTCGGTGCGAAAGCACCAGCCAGCTCGCCGTGGCGGCGGGGACCGCCCTCAAAGTCGGCGTTCCCTCCTCTTCCTCCCACCAACGCGTGGACTCAAAGCCCACCGTGGGCAACTTCCTCCCCGTGCCCTCAGACCCCGCGATTCGCGACTGCCCCCCCACCTATGTCAGCCCCTCAGGCACCAAACTACCAGCCGGCTAGCTCTGGTAGTAACTTGCAAATATTATCGGCCGCAATGAGCACCATATCAAGGGTGAGGCTCACTCGTTTCGCGGATGAGTATGTTGCCGCCGCCGGTAACCTCATGCTCAGGGTGCAGCTGTTTGAGAAATACAGCGACCTAGTAGACGCCCTTCAGGCTTAGCATTCAATCGGAACGCTAACGACGGCCCGGGCCGATTAAAACCGCGCGCGATTAGAATAGTCTTTTTTAACGCGAACGGATTTAGGGATCAGAGAGAAGAGGTTACGAACTTCTTACGAGATCACGACGTTGACGTCATGTTAGTGCAGGAAACGTTTTTAAAACCTTCCAGTTCGGGCCCAAAAATTCCAAATTTTAATCTTGTAAGGAATGACAGAGCCGGCGCCCGAGGCGGCGCACGCCATTACTACAGGAAATCTTTGCACTGCGTTCCGTTAGACCCACCGTCGCTCTCGCTCATGGAGGTTTCAGTCTGTCGGCTGGCCATGACCGGTCATGCGCCTATCACCATAGCGTCGGTCTACTGCCCGTGCAGATCCCCCCATCAACCTTTGGAAGAGGATCTTAAATCCCTTCTCGCAATGGACGGAGCCGTCATACTGGCTGGCGACTTCAACAGCAAGCACCCGCAATGGAACTCTCGCGTTCCCAACACCAGGGGACGCGAGATGGCATCTCTTATGAACAAGCTCAATTTTGACGTATTGGCTCCTTCAGAGTCAACCTTCCATCCGAGTCAATCTGAGCTATTGCCTGATGTGCTTGATGTTGCAGTTGTCAAAAATGTTGCACTCCCCATGACTAGAATCGAGGTGATCCATGACCTTTCGTCTGATCACCGCCCAGTTCTTTGTGTATGGGCTCCTGCCCAATCTTCTACCGTCCTTAAGACCGTAATAGGGTGGCGAAATTAAAGACCCAACTGGAATCTGCCACCACTTCGCACCTCAGTGCCATCCACCACAGCTCAACTCTGTCGGGACACGAACTTGGCGGCTCATGCGTTCACAAGACACGTTCAGGAAATTATCGAGGTCTCCTCAAAGCGAGTTCCATTGCAGGAAAACCAACAATGGAAGTTGCCAGACGATATTCTGGATCTCTTGAGGCGTAAGAGGCGTCGATTCGTGCTCATGACACCCATCCCACCGTTGGTAATAGGACTCGGATGCGAGCACTTTGCCGCGAGGTTAAGTATCGCATTGCGCCGTTCAGGAACGAACGGTGGAATGAAACTCTGAGCTCCATCAAACCCTCTCATACTGCCTTCTGGTCCATTCCGAAGAGTATGAAGGGCTCAAGTAACTTTGCTCCCATGCCTCCCCTAACGAGACCCAATGCTCCTCCAGCATTCGATGACGACGAAAAGGCGGAATGCCTAGCCGACAGCCTAGAATCTCAATGCTCTCCTAGCACTCAACCTGTCTGTGCCGAATTCCAGAAACATCTGGAAAATGAGACAGACAGATTGAGCTTACCTCCGGTCACCAACGAGGAAATCGTGTCAATTATCAAAAAACTTAAACCGCGTAAAGCCCCAGGAGCCGGTGGCCTCTCGAATAAAGTCATTAAACTTTTGCCCGCTAACCTTATTACCATTCTTGTTTTAATATAACGCAGCCCTGACTCATGGTGTGTTTCCAAACACTTGGAAGGACGCCATAGTTATTGGCATTAGAAACCTGGCTGCCTGCATCCAGTCCCACCTCTTTAGACCTATAAGTCTCCTCAAAATCCTGGGAAGATTTATGAAAGAATCGTTCTTGCCCGCCTGCTGATCGCTATGACAGCCAAAGGCCTCCCTAGTCCGGAACAGTTTGGCTTTAGAGCTAAGCATTCCTGCACCCACCAGGTACATAGAATCGTAGAGCACATTAAAGTCAGTCAAATAAAAGGCTTGCACACGGGTGCCCTGTTCCTCGATGTGGCGAAAGCGTTTGACAAAGTCTGGCATGAAGGACTTATATACAAGCTGTGTAAGTTCGGCATGCCAACTCGCCTCGTACTCATAATACGAGACTTTCTCAGGAGTCGAACATTCCGTTACAGAGTGGAAGGCCTGCTCTCCACTCCCAGACCTGTACGTGCAGGTGTTCCCCAAGGCTCTGTGCTCGGCCCAGTACTGTACACTCTGTACACGTGCGACCTACCCGTCCTTAATGAGGATGCGCGTCTCGCTCTATTTGCGGATGACACATGCCTCTTCGCCTCTCACCTCTGCCCCCACAAAATCCACCGTACCCTCCAGACAGCTGCAGACGCCCTCAGTGTCTGGTTCAAAGTCTGGAGAGTAGACATTAATCCCTCAAAAAGTGCAGCCATCCTTTCTCAAAAGGCTGCCTGTCCCCCTGCTAAAGTCAATTTGCTAGGTGAACCAGTACCCTGGGTCACCCAAACGAATACCTTGGTGTAACGTTAGATTCAAAACTCTCTTTAGTCCCACATTAGCCGAGTGAGAAATAAAGCAGCCTTTGTTCTCTCACGCCTGACCCACTTAATTAACTCTAAAGCAAGATGTCACTTCGTAACAAAGTGACAATCTACAAAACTTTCATACGCCCCATCTTAACCTATGCCTGCCCTGTCTTCCTACAGGCAGACAATAGTAAATCAAACGCCTGCAGGCGATCCAGAACCGGTTCATGCGCAGAGCCACGGAGCTCCCTGGTTCATCAGAAATATAGACCTCCACCTCGATCTTCAGCTACCTTCAATAGCCCAATTTTGTAAAAAGTTCACCCAAAGGTACTTTGACACGGCTTCCGAACATCCCAACCCGCTTATAGTTCAAACAGTGGACTACAAACCACTCGAATTTTACAGAAACAAAAACTCCATGCGTAGGCCGCGCCATGCTTTAACCGAACCAGACGACGTTATCACCGTCGCGCAAGAGAAGCGTCGTCTTCTGCTCACTCGCTCACACAACTCTGACACAGCCCGCTCACGACGACGGTCAGAGCGGGACCGCAATACGTACAGTAGATATCGGCACGTACCAGGCCGATTCTCTCCTATCAATGATAGAAGCGCGGTGGGAGTTTCTTCCGCCACTTCTTCTCCCACCCGATAACGCTTTCCGAAGTGGTAGTAGATAGTAGCTAATTACGGTTAGGGAACATAGGACCAATGCTGCAGCTGAACGAGCCGAGGTTCGGCCCAACTGGGCGCCCTCGTTGCAGACTGCAAACGCGAAAACGTAGTGACGGCCCAAGCCGAGGTTCCTCTCTCAAGGGGCCCTTGGTGTTAAGTCACAAATGAGGTTCAGGCGTGCATAGCGTTCGTGCACGCCACCTCCAAACCGGCGGAACAGTAAAGGCCCCGTAGGCCAACGGTGACCATCAGTCAAAAAAGCTTCAAATTCTAAAAGTTTTCGGACTATCTTCAAAAAAAAAGTAAAAGAAATGAAAATATTTATAAATACTAAACAATATTTTGCATTTATTAGCTTTTACTTTATATAACAGGAAATTAGTAAATACAACAAAGATGATGCTTTATTAATTATATTAGTTCCATCGGCAAACTGGATTCTGTAAATGGATGCGGGATTTCTGCGTGTGTTGCGGATGGCGAATGAATATTTTATGTTCCACTAATAACCTCTTTGCGGAACGTAAGCCGATTGTGGTACACCACTTTGGGCGGCCATTACTAATGTGTTCGGCATCGTGGCCGTAAATATTTTGTGTACGGCCAATCACTATGTACATTTCGTTGTACACGAAATGTACATAGTGATTGGCCGTAATACATTGTCGGATAATAGTAAGAAGAATTTGAGAATTGACTTGAAAAATCTAGACGTAAATTACTAGGCTTATTAATTAAGATTAATATACAAATAAAATAACGAACTGTAGGAATAAATTATGTGTTCAAGATAAATCGCCGTCAAATATAAATTAGAAATAACATGCTCTACGAGGATTTCGATTTTAATATTGGTCAATCAAGTTTGTATCATCTTTGCATTACTGTTTTTCATTTGTGTTCTCACTATCTGAAAAATAATGACATAAAATAGTAACATATTTTGTATATAGGACAGGTAGCTCACATGATGGTAAGCGATTAACGCTCACCTGTATAACGTAATAAAAAAAGGCGAAAATACGCCCACAGAACGTGTAACGAATACCTATATTAATATTATCTAAAGACATTTGACGATCGTTTAATAAATAAAAAAAAATATATGCAAAGAAGGATAATTTATACGTTAATATAAAAAAAAGTCAGTTTTATTAAAAGGTGTTTTCATTTTTTAAAAACTTCTCTAGTTATATCGGCTGTCTTCTAGTAAAACAAAAAGCGTAACGTAAGCCCACTGTGGCATTTAGTGAGCCCAAAAGATCAAGCAGAAAGTTTGCACGCGTACGGTTTTCTTTACCTAATATCGAAGATACCTTCTTGACTAGTTCAAAACTATATAACATCCTCGGCAAACGCATATAATGCCTCATGACCGTTTTCGAACATTCTCGAAAGGAAGCGAAAGATCTGGCCTACAGGAGCGGGCTGGCGGTTGCGTGGTCGAAGCTGGGCGCTGTTCTGACGAGAAATAACCTTCTGAGACGTATATACGTTACAGTACACCGTTTGGTTTGCTTTTCCTAAGCCACGGGAACCGCGTCATAGGCAAATTTTCATTGCGCGGTAAGCTACGGAGCTGTAATTTTTATAACATTAAATCAACGCAGCGTAACACTAACGAAGGACATTCGATTTTTATTAGAGCTAATATTGTATTTAATATGTAGAAAAAGCTAGTTTTTTATACATTTCAACATAAAACCATAATGCTGCTATAGATTCTTGATACAAGTAAGTTTGAATCGTTCGGAAATTATTGTACACGCGTTTCAATCTCATTTCATAAAAAGAATATACCAAACATTCTGCTTTGATACAACCTACGCAGAATATATTTCATTTAGCAATAACATACACATTCACAAATATAGCTTATGAAGGAAAAAAGATATTCTACGGATTAAATATTTAATATGTATGATACTATATATTACATATTATATTAGTTTATACAGTAGAAAGATTTTTGGCATAAGCAGGATTAAGACATTTTTTTCCTGTACAAATTATAAAGATGGCATGCAGATAAACGTACTTGCATTCAAAATGAATGGACCCACTCAATCGTTCAGCCATATTGATTTCCAGACGGCTCGGTGCGAAATTAGCCGGGCTATGGAGCTGCGTCGAGAATGGCGCATTTTATTAGATTCCATAAGCCCCCATTCATCGTTTTTCCCTCTCGGCAGTACCTTTGAAGGCATCAGTACGTATTAGCGAGTAATGCGATTGAATCATTCGATCCCGCGTATTAGACGCGGTCGGGGCCGCGCCTCTATGCCCGATAATAATGGCCTGAGAGTATTACGAATTATATGCGCACGCGGTTCTCAAAGTATCTCTAGAAATAAGACCAAAACAATTTGGTTAAACATTAAATTAAGTATGTGTAACTGGAGATTTAAGTTAGTAGTACGCGAATATTGTAATAACAATCTCTTATTATCGTCTAGTTCGCACGTAGCAAAATTTTGGTGACAATCACGCTATGCGGCTTGTTATACAGCAATGTAGCGTTATTGTCTCTGCATATGAACAAATATACACGTGTACGTGTAAAGAAATATTTGTGCATATTGAAGAACTGCAAGCACTATAGTAAAACTAAATTCAAAATTTATTTTCGATTATGCAAGTTCTCTCATTTCATTTTGGTTTGTATAAGTTTTACCATTATAATTCACACATTACGTAATTAATGATAACTAATGTAGACTTATTAAAATAGTTGGAATTAATAGAACTACCTATAAAAAATATTTTGTGTGTTGTGTATATGTGTTTGCGCGTTCACTTGTTCGCAATAATACCCGAACATACACTTACTTATTAGAGAGAAACTTACAAATGTAAACTTAGAATTTAGACTAAGAAATTAGACTGAGGATATTTAGAGAGAAAAAAAAATATTTTTTTATTATACTGTTTCAATTATATTTGCTACATATTTAATATTTCACTGCACACAAAAGTTTGAGAACAAAATACGCCAGCGAAAAATGTTTACCCGATCACCTGTTTGATTCCATTAAGCATTATGGGAGATTATAGTAAACGCGGCATGTAATACTATTGATAATTTATAAATAACTCCCTAGTCGCATCATAAATAATTTACCGTCATAAGTCCCCTCATCCGATTCTACCTACTCATAAATTCCTCAGTTTACAACTTTTCTGTGAAAAGAATGTAGCATAAGCCACGCCAAACTGCTAACCTAAGATAGAGCATTAGAGCAAGAGCATTATAGCAAGAGAGAGCATAATTCGATTCGATTACTCAATTAAAGCGAGAAACGTCCTTCATTCTAGAACGCAATAGTTGTTGTTTATTGAATTCACTTCTGCCGACAGATTCATTGAAAAGGGTATCCATTAGAGCTTAATTATTAAAGTTCTTTTAGTTAAAAGATTATAATAAGTTGTAAAAATCCACTAAAAAGCATTTTAAGATATAGTCGTCTTCGTTCTGACACAAAATAGAAAAACTAAAATTTTTATGAGCATAATAATTAAGTTTTTTTTTATTTCCTTTGTTCATTTTGTGTACTTTTTAATCATAACAGTGTTTGAAGTAAAATTTATAGTCTCTGGTACTTATTCTGTTTATTAGTCTATTATTTAGGTCTAAACTACAAAAATTCACATGGGAATTAAAGTTGGAGTGTCTGCTTGAAACATCAAAATAACCGTTTTTAAATGATTATATTGTGATTGTAACCAAATAATCAAATCTTTGAATTGTCTTTTCCGATTTTGAGGGTATTTTAAAAAACCTGGAAGATTCTATGAGTAACTTGGCTACTTTCTTTTAGAAAAAAAATATTACGAAGCGGACGAAGTCTTGAACAACTGCTAGGTTGAAAATAAATCCCAGTAGGAAACATTCTATTATTTGTGAAATAAAATATAAAAATAATTTATAGCAATATCCAACGGATTTGTACAAAGTTAAAAACAACAGTTACAATATATACATTAAATCATCATCATCATCATCGACAGCCTATGATAGTCCCCAGATGGACATAGGCTTCCCCTAATACACCCATATCCATTAAAGGGGTTTGAATCGTATCCCACCACGCTGGTCCTATGCGGGAGACAATCGGGTGATCAGCCCGCATTGCCCTAACCAACTAGGAAACAACAATGAAAATTTGTCCAGTCCCCGCATAATTCGAACCACGACCTCCGGTTTCTAAAGCGCAAGCCCATACTACTAGGCTACGGAGGCATATTTTTACAAATTATTGCACACATAATTTCTAATGGTTTCAAACTGTGATGATAAGAAGACAAAGTAGAAATAAGGACGTCATTAAAAAAAAACTACCTAAAAATTCTAATAAAGTAAAATAAATTGAGTTTTTAATACGTTTTTTTTCTTATAAAAAAAAAAGAGTTTTAAATATCGCTATAAATATTTTTATAAGTATTGCACGCTCGCAAACACACACTCACTCACACACGCGCAATCTACCACATACTTCGCACACACACAGACGCTGTAATAATTCTAATGAAATTTTACTAACGCATATCTTTGTATTCGTTAATTATTTCGTTGCATACTTGTTTAAGAAATGTATAAATTATAAAAGGAAGTTCTTACGGGGTTGAGGGTTGATTATTTCAGATACAGGACACGTCCTAGTTCAAGTATCAACCCACCATAATCTGTCTGCTAATGTTTTATTATTGTATTTTCTTTTTCTCTTTTTATTTCATTCTATAAAAGCTGTAAGATTATGGTGAGAAATAAACGATTATTATTATTATTATTTATATTTTACAACTTTTATTTTTCACCCTTTTCAGGGGTCTTAATATTTTACGGGCTTTGGGCCAAGTAAAATAGAAAAACTAATCTATAGACAGAAATTTCCTAACAATTCTGCAGGTATTTAATATGGCAGCTTTTTGAAGCAGAAGGTAGGCAAGGGGGTGAATTTGAAGATTTTTGAGACTTTTGTGCAGACATTGCGTTCGACGCTGTCTTGTTGACGTTAGAGTTGTTGAGGTCTTGGCGATGTCTGCCGTGAAGCGATTTTTGGTGCTATATCTCTATTTTTTGTTGTGGTGTTTTCATTTCATTGTTTTAAATTGTCTCGGAGATTAAGTTGGGTGTATTTTGCGTCTGAATGAACGATAGCTTGATGTAGAGTAGAGTTTTGACTGTAGAAATTTTTACGAAGTGGTGTTATCCGCTTGTTGTGGGGGTTTTGGATATCGATGATACCTCGTCCTCCCTCTTTTCTCGGGAGAGTCAGACGATGCTGGCAAGATTTTGGATGGTGTTTTCTGTATTTAGTCATGTGAGTGTTGATAGTTCGTTGATGTTTTTTCAGGTCAGTTTGAGACCAGTGAATGATTCCGAAAGAGTAGGTGAGGTAGGTATAGCGTAAGTACAGGGTGGCCCATAAGTCCTTTGAAAAGTAAAATTTGAATAAAACGAACACGGGGAAGCGGGGAGTAACTTCGGTTTCTGGGAATATAGTCGCGATGGAGCGTTTTACCGGAGCGGACCGTGCGTTTTATGTGCACGAGTTTTATAAGAACGACAATTCGGCAACAGTTGCGCGGCGTAAATTTCGAGAACACAAAGGTTTACACAACTTTGACGACACTCCAACTCTTCAAACGATTAAGAACTGGATTACTAAGTTCGAGGAGACCGGTTCGACGTTAGATAAACCGCGGTTGGGTCGCTCAAGGACGTTACGTAAAGAACAAAACGTAGAAACAGTGACACAGCCTATTCGCGAAAATCCGACAGTCAACTCGTAAGCGCGCCAGAGCATTAAACGTATCCAGGACATCGTTACAACGGATTTTGAAGAAAGATTTACATATGCACCCTTACAAAATTCAGTTGGTTCAAGAATTAAAGGAAACTGACGGTATTCAAAGACAAAATTATGCGAATGAAATGTTGAATTGGTTTACTTCCTTCAATAACATAATGTTCTCTGACGAGGCTCATTTCCATCTTAACGGGCATGTTAGTAAACAAAATTGCCGCTATTGGAGCCCCATCAATCCAAAACTTAAGCATCAGAAGCCCTTACATAGTCCGAAAGTGACTGTTTGGGCCGCTATGTCAGAACATGGTATCCTAGGGCCTTACTCTTTGAGGATGGCAGAAGGCGCGCAGTTACTGTTATGTCGGAGCGATATATGGCTATGATCGAAGAGATTTTCATACCAGGATTGCAAAACTTTTCAGGCTTTAATGCTAGGACGTGGTTTCAACAGGATAGGCCACTTCTACATCTCTAACACTGCTATGCCCGTTATCCGGCAACTTTTACCTGGCAAAGTGATCTTTAAGAGAGGGGACCTCCACGTAGTCCAGATCTGACCCCGATGGATTTTTTTGTGGGGCTACCTTAAGGCTAAAGTATACGACACAAACCCGCGGTCAATTGAGGCCCTAAAGAAAACATCCGCAGAGAAATGACAAGCATTTCAGCAGTGACGTGCCGCGCAGTCATCGACAATTTTAGACGTCGTTTGCAAGAGTGCCGTGATCGCAACGGATTACATTTAGAAGATGTTATTTTCAAAAAATAATTCCCGTTTTTAAGCTTTTTTTGTAAATAAAAATTTAATTCATAATGTAATTAGTTTTATTTTAATATTTTTTTTCATATCAAAGGACTTATGGGCCACCCTGTATTAATAGCTTTAATAGTGTTTTTGGAGTTAAGGTGTAATTTAATATTTTGTGCAATCTTGTTTTAAATTTATTTGTAAGTGTTGTTTTGTAGTTTTTATATATCTGAAGTGATTGGTAAAATCCTAAATATTTATGGCCTTCTATTGGTCTATTGGTTCTATATATTCACCTGTAGCTAGTTGTAATGAATTATTAACGAGTTTTCCTTTATTAATTGACTGAATGCCACTTTCCTCTATACTAAATGATATTTTGACATTATTTGAAAATGTTTCGCAATGTTAGCTAAAGCGTTGATTTCCTTTAAACTTGTGCCATATACTTTAATATCATCCATGTATAGTAAGTGTGTTATTGTGAAGTGCTATTGTCCTGAGTGATTTTGTAACCAACATTACTATTGTTGAGTAAATCTGAATCGAAGAGGATTTAAAGCTAGCGGAACCATAATGGGCTAAGGAATCTCCTGAAAAATACCTCTACGTATTTGTATGACGCCTGATTCAGATTGGTTTAAATTTATCTTGGTAGCCCAGTTATACATAGAATGCTGTAAAATGTATGATAGTTGGATTTATCTTATAATGTTCTAAAATATATAAAAGCCAAGAATGTGGTACGGAATCGAAGGCTTTTTTATAGTCAATGTACATAGTGTAAATATTTTTTATTTCTAATGGCCTGTTTGGATACAACTGCATCTATCGTCAGCTGTTCCTTGCAGCCTTGACTAAATTTTCGGCAACCTTTCTGTTGCTCTGCTAATAAATTGTTGCTTTGAACATGGTTATAAATAAGATGTGATATACTTGATGTTATAATTTTATATATATTTTGTAGGCATGTGATTGGTCTATAATTTGCTGGACTACGTGTGTCTTGTAAGTTTTTGGGACCATGTGATAAGAATCATTATGGCATCGTGTATGGATGTTGAATGAAGTTGTTAATATGATTCAGTAAGAATGGATGTATACTGTTGAGTCGTTTAATCCAGTAATTGTGAATTTTATCAGAACCAGTGGCTTTCCAGTTGTGTGTTTTTGCAATTATCGCCTGTAAGAGATCTAGACTATTTTTTTCAAAATGCATATCCTGTACGTGTGCGACGCGTTCTTTATGTTTTTCTATCCATTGGCCTATTATTATTATGTTGTTTTTTTAAAGAATTTTCTCATCTGGCTGTGGGGAAATTTTGTAACAATAAATAAAATATTACGTATATACGAATAATAATACAATAAATATATTAAACAATAAATATATATATACATCTCAGCCAGACGGAAGCCTTCGGCAGAGGAGAGCAAACGGCTGAAGGTTAGGTTGGAAGGGAGAGGAACCGGGGGACTATGCGAGCGGTGTTCAGAAGCACTGCTTTTTGCATTTGAGCTAGAAGCAGTCCGTCACGGAGTCCCAGCCGTCTCAAAAAGAAAAACGACTAAAGGGATAATTTCGGTCGGTATCCGACCCCACATGTCAGTCACCTCGAGGCCAGATCCAGATATTCTCGCTTCTTCTCTGTTTCGGCTTTCACGAGGTTCTCGTCAAATGGGATCGTGATGTCAATCAAAATACCCTTGACAGTGCCCGGTCCATCAGCACAATATCGAGGCTTGTTAGCCAGTATCGTTCTGTCCGTGATGATGGACCGGTCCCAATAAAGCTTGGCGCGATCATTTTCCAGCACGGCGTCCGGCGAGTACTTATAATACGGCAATCTCCATTCCACGAGACCGTACTTCAGAGCAAGCTCTTGATGGAGTATCCTGGCTACTAGGTTGTGCCTGTGCAAATACTCAGTGTGTGAAAGAGCCGAACAACCGGAGATAACATGCCGTAGGGTCTCCCCAGGATGGCGACAGGCTCGACAAACGTCTGTGGTGCCATCCTTTAGGATGTATCTCCTGTAGTTGTTGGTCTTAATAACCTGCCATTATTATTATTAAACTTATATTTACGTACTTAATTTTATAAAAAATTTAATAGCAAAGTTAATTTTTTTCATGACATATAATTTGTTTTTTCTAAAATTGCGTGCGACGATAACAGATGGAACTTTTATGGATTTGCCACTATCGTAACATGTCTACACGTTCGTCGCGCATTGAAAACGCAAAAGTTAAGCCCCGAATATTGTAGTTCTATACCAATAAGCTGGCCTTTGTGCGAAGTAATCTTATAAGGTCCGGGGCTCATTCTGTCCACCGAGTAAGGAAGCTTCAAAAGGATTTGTATGGGCATCTGTAATACTTTCATTGTTGCCTCAACAATCCGGGACTTTGTCGAGCGTAATGTTATAATGCGCCGCGTTTTGTTGTGCTTGTCGCTCATTTACTTTTACATAGGTGTATTAAAAATTAATTATTACTAAGCGTTGTACTCCTTTAGTTTACAATTAATAGATGTTTGGTTTATATCATAGTATGTGATTCAGTAATTAATATCGTTATTAGACTGCTGATGACAATTCATAACCCGATACAGACTAGAAAAGAGCCGCTGCGGGCCTATTTCTTACACAAAGCAGGGTCTGAAGATAAAACTGTGTTGCTATTTTTAAGGCTCGTGCACTAAGGAGTTGGCGAACTGAAACGAATTGATCTATAAAAATCGGTTTATACAGAAATTTTACAAATCTTCTTGTTAAGTGTTTTGCTGACTAGCGGATTAGTTTATTGCATGGCCACCGACTTTTCGACCTAGTCGATTACAGTTTTATTATTATAGCATTTTGTTGCGGTGATTCTATGATATTGGTAATTTTTAATATAATATTTACGATTACGAATGTACAATGATTATCGTAAAGTTAATTCCTCGCGGCGAGATGTATAAAACAGAAAAATATTACAAAATGTATGCGTGTAATCTCAACATAGTTTAGATCTGCGAACAAATATCCGACCATGTATTTTTCCTCCCACCTGAAAGTAAAGCGACAGGAACCTGCGTCAGTACGAAAGTGCTTATTAAGTTCAGTGTTATAAAAGGTATTTTATTTAATTTAAAAATGCTTCCCATCATTATAATAGAATAGAAGAATATTATTAAACTATTAAAACTATCGGACTGCCTCCGTAGCCTTGTGGTATGGGCGTGTGCTTTAGAAACAGGAGGTCGTGGGTTCAAATCCTGCAGGGGCTCAACAAATTTTCATTGTTATTTCCTAGTTGGTTAGGGCAATTTGGCCACCCAATTGTCTGAAAGTAAGATGATCCATGCGTCGGATGGGCATGTAAAAAGTTAGTCCACCCACCAACCCGCATTAGACCAGCGTGGTGGGATACGGTCCAAAACCCCCCGATGGATGGGGTGTATTAGGGAGGCCTATGGCCAGCAGTGGACTATCACAGGCTGATGATAATGATGATGATGAAAACTATCGTGAGACATTACACTTAAAATATGTACTTGCTACAAACGGTTGAACTCACTTGAAATCGGTATTAGCGCCGACTAGCCTAGCCTACTAGGCTTAAGAATATAACAACGTAATGGCAACGTGTGGGCTGGAGGAGAATAGCCGAAGATAGGAAACGGTGGCGTGCATTAGGGGAGGCCTATGTCCAGCAGTGGACTAGCGCAGGCTGATGATGATGATGATGATGAATGGCAACGTAAATGAGAAGATTTGCTCTAGCAATAAAACAACAGAAACGATTTTATCATCAAACAAGTGATATCGCTGAAACATTGTGATATAAATTCAAATTTTGCAGGTGAGTCTGGTATAAAATAGGAAATTATCAATTATTGATTTTAAGAGAACTATGAAACTGTTATTCTCTATCATTTGTGTATGTTATATCAAAAAGATTGTAGCTTTACTTAATATATTGAGTAAAGCAATGCATAACACATCTTCACGAAAAGCAAAATTCACAAGTACTAGTATCACAACGTAGTATAAAACAAAGTCGCTTTCTCTGTTCCTATATCCCTATGTATGCTTAAATCTTTAAAGTACGCAACGGATTTCGATGCAGTTTTTAAATATATAAAGTGATTGAAGAGGAAGGTTTATATGTATAACACATGCTTAATATTGTAGGTTTTCTATCAGCATAGTTTCCGTGCAAAGCGGAGGCGAGTCGCTAGTAAAAATATATAATAGTAATAGTTTAAAAATGAAAAATCAAAGTATTTAATCATCAATTTAATACTCAACGCTATCGTCAAAGGTTTTTATCTGTGATTTTCCATATTCCTAGGTATAGACGACTTTCAATGGAGGCGGACGAGGACCGATTTTCACGGAATTTTTCCATTACACAGACAAATTGAGCGCCCGCCTCCATAATGTACTGCTGTGACGAACGGTTATTAGTTGTTGTACAATATTATATTATATAAGAATTACTCTTATATATTGAAATAAAATAGCATTAGTATAATTACAGAATATATATTAATAGCAAATTAAAAAGGGAGAAAGATTTTATAGTGAATATTCTTGAAGAGTTGTTTAAGTATTATTAAAAACTGTTCAAAATTCTTGAAAGAAATGTGCTGCTTAAGATAAGCATATTATTTTTAAATAAACAAATCTTTTGACTTATAAAAGCAGAAACAGATGAATTAGCCGCAGAGAAAATATTTTTCTCTTTCAATAAAGTACTACTAGGTAATAACGAGATGATAATTTAAAATAAAAAAAAGAACAGAACCTCGTATTTTTCTTAAATTACATGTTTCCATCGTTGATCTAAACATACACACGAATGTTCTTGCCGCCTCAATGAGTCATGAGATGTGATGTCCCGTTTACCATTTATTTTACGAACTATGATGTCCTTTAAATAAGAACACGGTAGTGTCTTCAAAATTACCACATAAATAAAAAAACCCTAATAATTTATTCAATCCCCTTACTAATATACCTTTAATATTTGTTACAAAAACTTTTAAGGTTAAATAATTCGAAAGGACTTTAAAAATATTTAGAGAAAGAAGCAGATTATTGAATATATATTCCCATGATATAATAGACATCCAATTGTATTCCTGATGCAGGAATAAACATTTCGGTTTCCGTTAAAGTGGTCAAGTTTTCTAACTCGCAGTGGTCAGACAAAGGCTTTTAACGATGCGGTTACAACACCAAATTTTACATTTTCACGCATGACTATTATTATTTTAATGGCACCTTTGTCCCGTCAATGGTTTTCCATTTGGTCAACTTCAAACGCTTCTAGTTATTGGACAAAAGCAGAAGATGTAATGCATGTTTGTATTTGGGAGATAACATTTTGTATAGCCGTTATTATAGAAAGGATACCTACTGGTAACAGTGTGCTTCAGTAATTTGATTTTTTTTAAATAATTTCTTTTATTAAATCCCTTGAACATTTCCGCATATTAATTATAACGATGTAATAAGTCCAAGAATGATTTATAACGAAGTTACCTTCTAACTGTTAGTAACTAAATGTGTTTACGTCATTCATTTGACGTTTCTATCGATAAATTATAACGTTGTAATTTCTTAAGGTAGTTAGTCAGAGAGATAATATAATATTTTAAATAATTGTGTCCATATTTTATTTTACTAATGCACGATCAAAAAGTTATATATAAATTTTATCTTCCATATTTTTTTAGCATTTTTTTTGATTTTTGTTACAAAGGGCATGATATAACCATACAAAACATATTTTAACCTGACTCCCTTTCGAACGAAACCTCACAGTGGTGGTCTGTCGTCATTAAATGTCCCACGATTTCAAAACAAAGCAAAACGAACCTACAGACGAAGCAATAAGATTCAATATCAGACGAACGAGTGAACCGTGTATGAACATTCGATTACACACGCCAACGGTCAAGTATTTATCAATTAACTGAATATTTAATAGAGCAAGCATCCATCTGTCAACTTGTCGGAGGGCGGATTCCACGTTTATTACAAGGTGGCTCAAAGCGTAACCGTGTGCCGCTGGTATGGAATTTAATACAGGCGTTATTGGCCTCCATTTGTCCTTTACCACGTGCTAAATTGTCCTAATAGACTGCCTTTCAATGTAGCTTTGCTTTTGAAATGTGTCGATTTTGTTATTTGAGTCGTTTAGCTGCTTCGGATTATGTTCTATAATTATTGTGGAACTAATTTTATTCTGAAAATCAATCCCGGTATTATTTGTATGTTTTTAGCATGTAGATTATTCATTAGATTTTATTACATTAATTTTTTCCCGAACTCATTGCTCTAATTCTAAAGTATTCAATATTTTTAAAAATAATAACATAGTTTTATTTTAAATGAACCGCACGCTGTTAGTTTAAATTGAAATCTTTTCCTCGCAGAGCAAATAAAATTCTTATGTACTCTGTGGAATTTTTTACGCTTATACTTTATCTTATAAATAATCTGTTGTTATGTATACTTTGTACAAAACAAAGTTTGTAGTTTATTGATAGTTATTTATATTATTTTTGTCCTTCCTTTGAATTAATTGCGCAAATGTACAGAATCACAACGTCGAGCTATTAATACGGCAGGCAAAAATTAATAGTATTGAAGTTTCAATTGGCAAGAGTGAATGGGCGGTGATTCGCATGACCCTCTTAGTTCGTCTGGCTAATTTAGTTGGAGGGTGGTCCTTACAGTATAAGCGAAATAAACAGATGTACAGTACTATTTTTTATATATTTTAAACATATATTCATTTGCAAAATTGAAATTTAAAATTTGGGATCAAATAAAACTCAAGTTTTATCCTAAATAAGGATTACGTTAGCATAGTCCTTATTTACTTAGTCGCGATTTTGTGTTATTATCTCTTCGTATTTGAGTATATTGTACGACGATTATGTAAATATTTTTAGGTCCTTTCAATTTCTATTATATACCTATTGTGATAACTTTGCTGAGCTGAGAGTTTTATTATAAATAAAGCTTCTATTTAGTAATTTTTGACTCGACTAAAGACCATTTTTAATAGCATGCATGTCTATACAATTTTATTTAAATGAGTTGTCCCACGTACTTGCGTTTGCATCCGACAAAATAAAATTTACTCATTGCGGAATAAAATCCACTACTTCTATTGTCAAACGAAACAAAATATTGACTTTACCTTTAACAGAAACAAAGACTCCCGAATTAATAAAGTTTAAATAAACTGATAACGATAATATAATATTCTGATGTTTCTGTAACCTCTCATCTCTCCTGTCTACTTTTCTGGGCGTAACCTCTGCCGAAATTCTTTTCCACGGTCAATTTAAAACATAATACGGTTGTCGGCAAACGAATGGCCCCTTCCGAATCTAATTTGCGCTTCGGACTTGTATTGCATTTATCGAGAGCACTATGCGTTCAGTGTCAATAGATTCTTAAATTTAATAATCGTGGAGGGCAGGAACCCCATGACTAAGTAAGAATATACATACATACATCATAAGCCTGTGTTAGTCCACTGCTGAACATAGAGCTCCACTAATGCACGCCTTCTTCATTATGAAGTTTGTGGGCCGTATATGAACCCGCATTGGACCAGCGTGGTGGGATACGGTAATAGGTGGACCGACGTTTTACACGCCTATGCCCATTCGACGCAAGGATCACCTTGTCCATGCGTCGGATGGGCATGTAAAATGACTTTTCAGACATTTGGGTGAACGGCCAAAATTGCCCTAAACAACTAGGAAACAACAATGAAAATTTGTTGAGTCCCCGCAGGATTCGAACCCAAAACCTCCGATTTCTAAAGCACACGCCGTAACCACTAGGCTACGAGGCAGTAAGAAGATAGTAAAGAATACTATAGTAACGCTGATTTGTCTTAGATTTCGATGGAATTATTCGGTAACTAGCTTGAAAATTGAAAGAGTATATCTATACAAATAAATAAAATTGGAGTGTCCTGTCGTAAAAATAACCGTTATTAAATTATTACATTATGATAAGTATGTGTGTTGTGTTTTTGGAATGGCTGTTCCGATTTTAACGGGACTTTCACTGGAATATAACTGATGTTTCTGGGAGTAACTTAGGCTACATTTTTTTTTTTTTAAATTCTTTTTATATATTACCTACTAGGCGTAAAAAAAAGTTGAAAAATAAAGTTCTTCTTTGAGATATCGTGTCTTTTAAATGCAAATGTAAACGTGGCACTTGTGTGTATATTATTATTATATTTTGGATAGTAAGTACTAATTTAGTGTAAAGAAATACATAAACAAGCGCACTATGAGATTCCGAATTTATCTAAAGCTATTTTAAAGGCAATTCCTATTAATTTCTTTACATATAGCATGGATTAAATAAAACGCACAGAAATTAATCAGAACGCTTGGCGGAAATCAATTCCATTCGAATTTTCGAGTCTTATTTGGCTGTATGTATTAAAGACGTGTTCACAGGTACAAAATGTTATCATTTAGTTGTGTTTATGATAATAAAATAATGCTATTCTATTGTCTTGCGTCTAACGTTATACTAAATGAAATTCGGACGAAAGATTTAAAAGGAAGAAACGGCAAATAAAAATATTCAATGTTTTGGTAGTTTTACTTATGAAGAAAGAATGATATTATTACAGTCAGTATAAGCTGAATATCTTGCAAAATTTGAAATGTAAAAATTTCGACGACTACTACTATTAAAAACTTATTCCTATGATAATTAAGTATTTATGTCTTAATCTCAGGTTATTTCACAAATCGAAATGATTTTTTTTTTGTAATGGAATTTATTCTGTCATAAGGTAGATTTTGCAAATAAAAAAAATATGAAAACTACTTCCAACCCATTAAAATTGTTGGTTAAAAAATGTTATTACGTTAGAGAAAAAAAGAAAGTTCGAGAAGGAAGAAAAAGAATGGATCTAATGTAATGTGTATAACGCATGGCAACAAATAACGTAATACATAGAGCGTTATTGGTAGAGTATTGTTGTACTTGTAGTATTTAGACCAAGCGCCATTTTGTTTTCCTCTAAGGCCTATCTGGTGTGAGTTTAATTTTATATTTATTTATTTATTTAATCTTTTGCACAAAATTATGTACACGGGTGAGCTTAATGCCTTAGGCATTGTCTAACAGCGACCTTCAGACAGTTTTGAAAAGTCGACGTACGCACAAGTATAAATTGACCAATATTAACAGAACATAGAATCTCATAAAGTATTATATAATATGCTATCTAATCAAGTATACATTACTTTTGATGTAATCTTATCTAATCAGATCATATGCAATTCAAATCCACGGTCTAAAGTAAACCTGAATTGAAAACCAATAAGCATATAAAATTTTAACATTTAATTTTATTTATACATAAATATATATGTATGTTACCATCAATAAATTATGATTGTCCCGTAGAATTTTATATTCTATACCTTAGCCGATATACATTTTTTTAAACAAAACCTAATTTCAAACACTAATGGCGACGGAAGTGAAAGCAATTAATTTTTTTTACTTTTTTTTTTATTGCATAAGCAGGCAGACGAGCAGTCGGGGCCACCTGATGGAAAGCGGTCACCGATGCCCATAGAGATCGGCCATATAGGTATCACCAATGCGCCGCCTACCGTGAGACATAGGACGTTAAGTCTCGTTTACCCAGTACTTACGCTGGCTACGGTGCCCTTCAAACCGGAACACAGTAGTGTCTTCACACTACTGCTTTGCGGTAGAAATAGGCACTGTGGTGGTACCCACCCAGACGGTCCCTTGTAAAAAGGGTACATACCACCGGTAAATACTGAATTACTTTTAATACGAAAAAGGGTATACCCTGCGCTCCATGCTTTGTTTATTTATTTTTTGTTTCAAATGAAGTACAGTAGCTGACTTGCCAGATCCCAACTATTAATGGCAAGAATTCATGATTTGAGCTTCGATACTCCTGTATTCACCGGATTTACCTCGCCGTGGTTACTTGGAAGATTACAGGATTATTTTAAACTGTTTGAATATGTTTTTTTGCAAAATATGTTGAAAACAGGAAAAAAATTGGTACGGCTGAATTTCCTATGCCAGTTCTTACCTGGTCAGAGGCTTTTATTGTTGAACCGGTGTTAATTTTATTTATGTTGCGTTTTTCTTCTTCTACTTTTTAAAAGGTCTTACGAAACAAACCAGATAAGTTAGAACAATGCCATTTGAAAGAATCATGAAATTAAAAAAGTTTTGTTTTTCAATATATCAGTAGAATTTAGAGACAATTAAAATAATGATATCTAACATTCAAAACCCTATCACCTGGTGGCTTTTGACCTCGCAATACGATTGGAGGGTAGTGATTTCGACGACATGGACGTTTGTGATATGACGGTGTTTTATTGCTAAAAAGGGAGCTGATCCTCGATTAATCTACAGAGCAGCTGCTTGCATATTTCAATGCTTACACGAAAGTATAATCAAAAAATTAAGCTTATCTTTGACATTCAATATAGGTCGCAAGTGCCTTCAAATACTTTGGATATACCAGCCTAATAGGACATAGATTGAATAAAAACCCTTAGTATCGCTAAAAGTTATTTGATGCGAGTCGAAATGAATGTCGAAGTGATCTTATATAGACTTTTATTATCACCATCATCATCATAATCAGGAGGTGTTAGTCCATAGCAGTACATAGGCTTCCCCTAATGCACGCCTTCTTCATTAGAGGGTTTTTGGACCGTATCCTACCACACTGGTCCAATGTGGATTGGTGGGTGGACCGATTTTTTACATGCCCATTCGACGCATGGATCATCTTACTTTTTAGACAATTTGGTGACCGGCCCAATTTGCCCTAACGTTTGTTATATGAAACAATTATGAAAATTTGTAGAGTCCCCGAAGGATTCCAACCCATGACCACCGGTTTCCAAAGCACACGCCGTTACTACTAGGCTCCCGAGACAGTTAAGCAGAACGGAAAGGAAGCAGACTTATACTTAAACTTATTTATCATCATCAGCCTGTGATAGTCCACTGCTGGACATAGGCCTCCCCTATATATAATATCACTCAAAATTTTGAGATTTTTTTTTATTATTGCATGCGCAAGCAGACGAGCAATAGGGGCCACGTGATGTAAAGTGGTCACCGACACCCATAAACATTAGTAATACTGGTATCACCAATGCGCTGCCTACCGTGAGACATAGGATGTTAAGTCTCGTTTACCCAGTTAATACGCTGACTACGGTGCCCTTCAAACCGAAACACAGTAGTGTTTTCACACTACTGCTTTGCGGTTGAAATAGGCACCGCGGTGGTACCCACCCAGACGGTCCCCTGTAAAAAGGGGACCTACCACCGGTATTAACTAACAAGTTAATTAAAAAAATAGTGAATTACTAGTTTTTAGCACTTGTAGTTGTAACAATTAAACCTTAAATAAACAGCTTTTCATTAGCTAAGTGTAATACTTAGCTAGTCAACGTCATCGATAATATTAAAAATATTTAGGTAAATATATAAAACATAAAACAAGGAACGACGACTAAACTCTATTACAACTTCACTTTCTTTAATTACTTTTTAAATAAATTCCTTACCAATATACACCTCATTTCATTCCTCATAGTTTTGCTATTATATAAATAAAAATCTTTTAGCTCGTAAAGTACAAAAAATATATTAAAGGTAAACTTGTATTATATTAAATTTATATATATTATTTAAGTCTGCTAAGAGGAACGAACATTGATCGCCTTAAACGCCATGCCAATCAAATATCTTCAAATCGTTTCACAATAATTAAATCATTATTAGGCGTTCATAACTAAAGAATAATATTGCGACACTTATTGTTTTAGTGATAAGATTTTTTTCCTTTGGTATTTTTGTCATGTCACATGATAAATTACGCTTATTCATAATTTTTATAATAACAAATTGTGAATGTCAAGTTTGCCTGTGTAAACTTTAAGTGCGTTAACTACTTCATTTAAGTATATATTTATAATGTTATAACTTTGATAAAACAATTAAAATATAAATGATAAAAATATATAGTAGTTAAACGTTGTTTACCATCTGAGGATGAAATCGGTTTGGCTGGTAACATACATATATCTTCTCCCATCTTCATATTAAAATGTTAACTGCGCCTTTACAATACAGATAAATGGTACTGTGGACTTTCTTCTATACTAATTGAAGATGTACAATTAAGCACAACATTTTTTTTTCTTTTTTCGTCGATAAAAACAAAAAAATTGCCGAGATTTCAAAGAATTAAGAAATGTATTAATAAAAACATTGTGCGGTTGCGGAGTACATCATCAATTACCTGTAAAACTCGGTTGTTTTTTTACATTCCCAAGTTCTAACATCGTTCGGAAATAAGAAATAAAAGGTGCAAATCGATATAAAACAAGGAAGTTCCTTTAAATTTTTTACTAAACTAACAGCCTGTCCGTGTTATTTTTAGATTGATGGATCTTAGCGTCAAAAGCGGCCTAGGTTGGATGTAGCTTTGTAATGGCGAAAGATTTTATAAAAACGGCACAGTACAACGGTTTTTGGGATTATTCTTTCCAAACACAAAGAAAAAAAAGTACGCTTAATATATTAGTATACATCATATAATCATGTTTGGACGGCACACAAAGGTCAAGTTTACATTAGCTGATAAGAGCTACCTATATTGCAGTATTGACTTAACCATCGAATAAATTAGAACGTTAATAAACAGCGGACGCGATGGATAGTACCAAATTGTTATTTTTTTTAATTTGCGTTTCGTTTATGCTTATGGTGCAGCACGTTTTTGGATACAACATTAAAGTGAAGCAGGTAAATATTGCGTTTAGAAAAATATTTGGCATTTAAAAATACAGTTTGTTTAAATTTAGAATGTAACATTTTTTAGTAATTGAATGGGTTGTGTTAGATACTATTTAAATAGCATATTTAAAAAATCATAGACTTTGACTTGAGATTTTAAAAATTAAATAAAAACGTTGAAGACCAGGTTTTACCAATTTTTTCAATGCATTTTAATAGAATGTGATAACAATATTTTTCACTAGTAATTATCTTAATACGCGCTTGATTAATAAAATTTAATTTTCTCATTTTAAGTCATGAATAATTTATTGAAAATAAAAATAAGAACAAAGACTTAACACCTTTGTTATTATTTTTATATGCCATTCCACGGCTTTTTATTAAATTTTTAGTAACGAAATGAAAAAAAATCTATGGCATTAGCATTCAAATTTCTAATTTATACAAACTTTTCGAAAACTTTAATTTCATGAATTTCGGTCCATTTTTTTATGACTTAAAATTTTTCACAAAAATTTGGTTATATTTTAACTTTAACCACTTTTCTAAAACAAACATTTTTCTAGATACACGGCAAATATCTTTAATCTTTAATATCGATAGCACACTGTCTGTTTCTCGGTTATCATTCGCGCATATGTAAATCTTGGTGATAAATATTATAAACAATGATGCTCATATACTACAGTATCAATCATGTTTTACTTCGTCAAGCATGTGTCACTTTTTAATTATTTCATTAGTGACCGAATGGTTAGTAAGTGTCTAACTTCAGTGGCCTTGTGTTAATAATATAACACGCAATGTATATGCGGAAGTATTTATAAAACAAAAACAAAAGAACTCTTTAACCAAATATTTACGAGCAATGACACAGGAAAACATGGTGAGTTTCAAAAACTTTATGATATTTAATCACCAACAAAAAGTATATTTTAGTTAAGAAATCACTCTTAATTATATTTTTTGTTACATTAGCATATTTTTTATGTAAAGACGGTAATAGCAAAATAAAAGCTATTTAACTTAACCAAAAGACAAAGACAAATGACATGTTATGCTAACTAAATTGACATTTAGGGTGCGTTTACGAAGACTGCTACATTAAATAGACTTTTAGTAATATAATTTTTTTTCTAATTTCACATATTTTTAAAATGCTTATTCTGAAAAATATATATATTTTATCAAAAATATAATTTGGGTATATATATAGCAAAGTTACATATTTTTTTTATAAACGCCTAAAAAAATGTAAGATAAAAGTACATGTTTTCGTTAAATAATGGAAGAAATTAACAAAATTTCGACATTATTTTTTTTTATTTACGCGCAATCGTTTTACATATCAAATCCACAAATTTACGGATTTTTCATGTTAGTTTATATATTTATTCCTGACGTTTCGGATTCTTTCCAGCATCCATGATCATTATGTAAATTAGTGGATTTGATAAATTTCCGTAGACATATTAGGACTGAAAATATGACGAGGAATAAAAATGTTTTAACCTATTTTTAGACAATTATTAGGACTCTACATCACTTAAGCTTTATGCTTAAGGAAGAGTCAATCTAAATAGCTGCCATGGTTATCCCCTCGCGCTATTTAGTCATTCAAGTCTCAATTACTAGGTCATCAAACTAGGTAATTTCTTTGTAATTATCACTGATCGCCAAAACCAGTATATTACTCTAATAACACTATTTACCACTTTAACCATCTACGGGGAAAAATTGTTTTACCACTTATTAGAAGGGAATCGAAACTCATTCGAAAAGGAGAAACAAATTATGATATAATTCTGTTTATATTAAGCATATTGGTTGTTTAGGTCAATGCGGAATGACCCAATTGACCATCGATTATCATGTACAGAACCTTGTAAAATGTTACTTAATTGCTTCCTGATCGCTTCGGCCATTCTTTCCAGCGGACTTTGAGAGTGTTAAATGCGCTCATGTCTGTATAAATTTGTGCATTATGTTTTTTTCTTCACATTCAGGTGATCTTTATTATGGACCAAACTGCCTCCTTTGCCGGCAGTCCTTAGCCTAGTGGTAAGGGCGTGTGCTTTAGAAACCGGAGGTCGTGGGTGCGAATCCTGCGATGACTCAACAAATTTTTATTGTTGTTTCCTAGTTGGTTAGGACAATTTGGGCTGATCACACAATGGCTCAAAAGTAAGATGATCCATGCGTCGGATGGGCATCGTCGGTCCTAAGAATTACTCTATCCGTGTCGTTGTCCATCCTATCGGACTTTAAGAGTATAAAGGAACAGGAGTGCGCCTATCTTGCACGTACACTAGTGCACTATAATATCTCCTGCGTAGTTGGCTGATCGCTAATATAGATCGGCCGCCGTAGTCGTAATCGACAATATTATTATAGACCGTTAAACATGGCTATTATTATTATTCATTAATCCATATTGTTATAGGCCAAAACGAACCGCCCACGCGTCTGCGTTCTTGGCGCTGGTATAGCCGGACTCACTTCGGCAAGATACTTAAAAGAGGAAGGAATAAATTTCACAGTTCTCGAAGCCACCAACTATGTAGGTGGAACATGGAGATATGATCCGAGGGTCGGTGAAGACGAGAATGGTCTACCGTTGCACACGAGCATGTACATGAATTTGAGGTATGAATATTTTTTTCTAAAAGTATGAAAGAACGAGACAAGAACAATATTTTAGTAATGAAAAGCGACGCGCCGTCTGTATAAGAAAAATATTATGGAACAGAAGTTCTTAAAGACCTATCTCCGTTGGACTAGTCCGAATGGGTCTCGCTTTACAAACAATATATTGTTTCTTTTTGGTTTAGAGTTTAAATCCTGCGGTGAGGTTTGTTTTATCGTTGTTTTCCGGTTGGTTAAAACAATTTGGGACGATCACCCAATTGCTTGAAATAACGTTGATGACACGGTTCTGAAGGTCGTCTTTGGCTGACGTTATAGGATCAAGATACAATCAATCTTTTTTTTTATGATATACGTAGGCAGACGAGCAGTCGGGCCACCTGATGGGAAGTAGTCACCGATGCCCATAGACTTTGGCAATACCAGTGGTATCGCCAACGCGCTATCTACCGTGAGACATAGGGTGTTAAGTCTCGTTTACCCAGTAAATACGCTGGCCACGGTGCCCTTCAGACCGGAACACAGCAGTGTTTTCACGCTACTGCTTCGCGGCAGAAATAGGCACCGCGGTGGTACCCACCCAGACGGTCTCCTGTAAAAAGGGGACCTACAACCGGTAAATTATTTTTATATGCCTCGGAAACGAGTTAACAATTTAACTCGTTATAATGATTAATGAAAGAACTGCAGTATCAATATACTGCAGTTCTTTCATTAATCATTATCTTTATAGTTCAAAAACTTGCTGAAATAACTACTTCTTTTGCGACTGGTTATGTTTATTATATGTAAACGGTGTGACCTAATTATTTGGTTGGTTAGCCATTTTCACAGTCAATCTTTATTAAGGTACTTCATCAATATTTCAGGACAAACTTGCCCAAACCTACCATGGAGCTGAGAGGATTTCCGGTTCCAGATGATATGGAGTCATATCCTACTTGGAAAGTGTATTATGATTATATAAGATCTTATGCCGTTCATTTCGATTTGGAGAGACATATCAAGGTTAAAAATAATAACAAATTATTGTTAAAAAATCAGTTCTCAATTGCAATAATGTTAGCTAAATTGGATATTATAAATTTTGCGTGAGCACAAATATGCAAAGTTTTGCATTGCTTTACATATAAAAAGTAAGGATAAGGTAAAACTAAAAATTTTGCTATCCATTATGACTACAAATTAAAATATAACAAGTTGGTTTTAAAATCATTTTAATTAAATATAAATAATTACCGTTTTAAACTGATTACAGTTTTTACATAATGTCATATCAGTAAAGCGTCAAAGCGATGTTTGGATTGTCAAATATAAAAACGTCATAACCGGAAGTGAGTACGAAAACGAATATGACTTTGTTATAGTGGGAACAGGCCATTTTAGCAAACCGAACACACCAGAAATTCCAAAGGAAGAAGTGTTTAAAGGTATTTATGCAACTAAAAAAAAATTGCCAGCGCATTGATAAATAATAAATGTCTTATATATTTTTAATTTGTTTACGTTAGGAATGAAAGATAATAACATAGCTATGCAGGTTTAAACAAATAGATTAAAACAGCATATTTGATGAATCGTAGTGTAATATTACCTCGTTTATTGTTTGATTTCCTAGTTATTGAGTGAAACTTATAAACTTATAGTAAAATGATTTAAATCGACGTGTCACAAGCCTTAGTTCTTTCCGATAATAAAAACTAACAATTTATAAGCATAGATTTTAGTGAGATGGAATTTAATTTTTTTTAGGCAACATAATACACAGTCACGACTACAGAGTTCCGGATAATTTCAAGGATCGTCGCGTACTAGTCGTCGGTGCTGGTCCCTCAGGGATGGACATAGGTATGGACGTCGGATGCGTTGCCAAGAAGCTGGTTCACAGCCACCACTCGAAAGTGAACTTCCGTACTAAATTCCCTCCGAACTTTGTGAGGAAACCAGACGTTAAGGAATACAACGAAACGGGTGTGTTCTTCGATGACGGCACGTATGAAGAAATCGACGATGTTATTTATTGCACAGGTATATATATGTTTTTATTATGTGTCTTGCCTATAGTGTGAGTATACATAATATGCAAATTGAATGAAATGAAATTTTATTAAGTTTTAATACTTCAACTGCAGTCTGCTTAAATTGTTGATAAATTACCGCAATATAAGTACTGAAATTCCAATTGACTTAATCGCTAGTGACTTTAGTTTTAATCTTCATTTACTTTTAATATTAATTATGTTGTCTTTAAATGCAATACAAAATACATTTAATGTGCGAAAAAGAGACCAATAGCAAAGGAAACGTTCATCATCATCAGCCTGTGATAGTCCACTGCTGGACATAGGCCTCCCCTAATACACCCCTATCCATTAGGGGGTTTTTGGACCGTATCCCACCACGCCGGTCCAATGCGGGTTGGTGGGTGGACCGACTTTTTACACGCCCATCAGACGCATGGATCATCTTACTTTTCAGACACTTGGGTGGTCGACCCAAATTGCCCTAACCAACTAGGAAACAACAATGAAAATTTGTTGAGTCCCCCGCAGGATTCGAACCTACGACTTCCGGTTTCTAAGGCACACGCCCACACCACTAGGCTACGGAGGCAGACATTAATTGTCGTAATTTGTATTTTTTCCTATAAGGACGTGAATTACCTATCCTTCCTATCATTTTGCTTTTCACATAAATGTCATATTTCACATGGTCTAGTTAGGCCTCTTGCATAAATATGCGTTAAATTATTGTAACATTTTTTTCATGATTACTAGGTGTACTCAAATTCAAATTAAAATATCTTTATTCGATACAATAGTTTACATTTGCTTAGTGATTGTCAAACTCGGAAACGGACGCCTGACGACCTGAGAATAACCGGCGAAAGAAACTTAACGGGCAAATTTTTTGTAATTTTTTGAAATAATTAACAAACAATTTTAGGCATAACATATTATGCAATATTGAAATAAAACCTGGAGCGAACATTCCATTACCTGATTGTGTTATCATTATGAAATTCATTAATATAATAATAAGCCTAACATTAAATAAAGTTTTGATATAAAATACATAATTTTAGGTTATGAATACGACTATCCATTTCTTGATGAAGAGTCCAGTGGTTTGTCATTAGATCGACATAGCGTAATACCGCTCTACAAATACATGGTGAATATAAACCAGCCTACTATGGTATTTATGGGATTGGTGATACGAGCCTGTATCGTTGTCGCTATAGATGCTCAGGTAAATATAACTTTTATTTTTACCCTTATTCTTCCAACAACACGACTTCGAAAAGCAATGAATTTTTTTATGGGGCAATGTATATGCTTTTAGAAAATCCCAGAGAAAACGGTCAGATTTTGTCTGTTAATAAATTTAAGAAAGTGTTTAGGAACATTTGCGTGTAAAGTAATTTTATTGCTGTAATGGCTACATTAATGATAAAACACCCTGGTAATGAATTGTTTGCCCCAGGCCATTTCAATCTGAGTAAAATATGTTGTATTGTTTTTCATTTTGTAAATAGTTGCCGACTGCCTCCGTAGCCTAGTGGTATGGGCGTGTGCTTTAGAAACCGGAGGTCGTGGTTCGAATCCTGCGGGGACGCAACAAATTTTCGTTGTTGTTTCCTAGTTGGTTAGGGCAATTTGGGCCGATCACCCAATTGTCTGAAAAGTAAGATGATCCATGCGTCGGATGGGCATGTAAAGTCGGTCCACCCACCAACCCGCATTGGACCAGCGTGGTGGGATACGGTCCAAACCCCTAATGGATAGGGTGTATTAGGGGAGCCTAGTCCAGCAGTGGACTAAAACAGGCTGATGATGTATGTATGTATGATGTAAATAATTTGTTGAAAAAAGATAATTGTTCAAACCGGTAGTAGACAAATTGACGCTCATTAAGAGAGTGGAATGCCTCTATATTGAATAAAGATATTTTACTTTGACTTACACTTTTGCCTAGCTGCCTCCTGCGGTTTCATTAATAATAACATAACCTTTAATGACTCTCTTGTCATTTCATCGTTATTTTATATAGGACAATTTAAGATAAATATTTCCTTTATACATGATGTGCGTGGAATTCCAAAGATTATTGCGTATCGAAATAACTGGCAGCTTTTTAGTATCACTTTTTTTTTAATAATAACATGTACGAAATTCTTATGTTTAAGCTAATTTATTAATTAAATCAAAAATCCATAAAAATAACATCCTAAACGTTAGTAACAAACATCTCCATACATTGTTACAAATTAATATTATATCGTTCGACATTTGGGACTAAACAAAAAAGTTTCATAATTATAGCTATGAAACTGTCACTCATTTGACACGATCAATCATTGACAGTTCGAGTGTGATCGCATTCCGATAAAGATGCGAGTTTTCCCAAAGCAAAATAATTTCTTATTACATCCATACATAAATTCGAGAAGCTTAGGTTCAGTAATAGTGTTATGATGGAATTTTGTGTGGGATATTTGACAACCCGTATCTTATCAGTCCAATAACGAATGAATGGTATTAAACGAGAGCTATTCTTCCTTTGTTGTGTGATAACACGTATCATATAACATTTGTATGTCAAAGCCTTATCAAATAGTGCATATTAAAATGATAACGCCATATGTTTTTGGTTCAGACAATGTGTTATTTTACAAAATTTGCAAAAATGATTATTTTGTTCGAATAGATTGTCGAAATTTTGCTTTAAATTTTGGATTAATTTAAAGCAAAATTTTCCACGGTCCTGTTGGCGGATCAGAATTGTTATCTTCTTAATATAAAACCTCCTTTGGTTAACAGGTACCTAGTTGGTTTGTTTTAGTTATCTCTATAGTGTTTTCGTACGACAGCAATGCGCACCTTTATAATAAACTTGTTTGAGCACTCGTTTAATGTCAAAAGTTTTTTCTATGCTCAGTTATGAGAATCTAATAAGTGTTAGGCGTTAAAAAAATTATATATTTACGATCTTGTCCATATCTAGTTTAATTAAAACATTAGTCGTTTAAAATATTAAGTGTATTTATTCGTTGTCTTACAGGCGCGATATGCGACCGGCCTTGTAAAAGGCAACTTCACGCTACCTCTAAGGAGGAGATGATGGCTGAATGGCAGATACAAGCGGATATTATACACGCCAAGGGCCGACCTATATCGGATATCCATTTCTTAGCAGAGAAAGAGGTAAATATTCTTTAAGAAAAGGCTGTAATTAAATTTGAATGCAGCAATCAAATGGAGATAATGATCAGATATGTAATTTATTTTGATTAAGACCGAACTAATTATAGAAGGAGATGGAACAGCGCTTAAGTGTTCCTTTTACATGCTTTTCCTTTATTCTCTTAGTCTAGAGAAAGATATAATATGCACCACCGGAAGCAGTAGCGATTTTCGAGTCTTTACATGTTAATCCGATACATTACGGTGATCGTTGGGACCGGGAGTTCGGATACTTGTTGACTTTCCACGGGACTTGAATCATTAACCTTTGTTTTTAAAGCTTATGCTCCTTCCACTGGTTTACGGAGGAACAACAACAATAGTCAACTGATAAGAAATTAACGGCCCTTGAGCCATTATTAGTCGTCTATTAAATGTATGTATGATGTCCCTTAAGGGCTAATGCCATTAATAGGACAATATTCGATGTGATCAATTGAAGCCTCAGCGAAAGAATTAAAATAAATCATTTCATCAATCATGATGGGATGGATCATCTTACTTTTCAGGCAATTGGGTGATCGGCCCCAATTCTCCTAACCAACTAGGAAACAACAATGAAAGTTTGTCGAGTCCTCGCGGGATCGAACCCATGACCTCCGGTTTCTAAAGCACACTTCCTTACCACTAGGCTACGGAAGCAGTTATATAAATTATTACTGAATCGCAATTAATCTGGTAACAAATTATTGTCAAAGCTGTGTATGAAACATTACGTGTTCCGGTTAAAGGCACTCGTAGCCAGCTATTTACTGGAAAATCAAACAACATCCTATTCTCACGGTAGCAGCGCGTTGGGATACCTGTATGCCAATCTCTAACTGAGCAGTGGACCACTTTCCATCAGGAGGCCCCGACTGCTCGTCTACTCGTATTCGACTTTACTTCTGAAGGTGGGTAGCGCTACAGACTACCAAAAAGAACGGTCCTTAGACCTGTCCCTGTATTATCTAAACCCAAAAGGCATCGAATTGCGTTTTTTAATAAATAAATATTTTAACAACTCGATTTCTATTTCGTTAAAGGATCAGTACTACGAAGACATGTCTAAGGAATCCGAAATAGACAGAGTGCCACCGGTTATGTTCAAGATACGCTCAACCGACACGGAGGCGAAGTTGGAGAACCTCTACACCTACAGGAATTATATATACGAGATAATAGACAGAAATACGTTTGTACGGCGGTTGGATAACAAGACGAACCGCGATAGATGTTCTAATTAGTTTTAAAAAATCGTAGAATAACAACTTTCCGCCATATTCGATTAATTACCATTAATTAATGTACTATTATTATTTTTGAAGAATGAAACGATTTGACGAGCTGGACTTTTAGCTGATAAATTAGTGAAATTTGGTAAAAAACGCAACGAAAGACGTACGTTACGTTTGTCACCTCTAGACTTTGGACATTACGTCTCGATTGCTCAGTTATTTGTTATTTTTACTGCGGTGCCCTTTAAATCAGAACACAGTAGTGCTTTCATGCTACTGATATGCGGCATTAGTACTTCCTCATAGCATAGTACTTAATTGTAAACTAATTATTCTGTTCACTTACTCGAAGATATAGGATATTGCGATTTATCATTTAGCCTGGAATACATTTAAATAGAAACAATTATTTATTAATAAATATATGTATATACAGAGCGTTGTTACAGTTTTATTCAGCATAAATTGCAGCTTAACCCCTGAGCCATGAGCAAAAAGAATATTTAAGAAATGAAATTTTATATAAAGATATGACTGACTTCTAACTTCTAACTATTTTACGCAATAAAAGCAGGTAACAACGTGCTCTCCGTACGAAATTCTGTCGCGTTTTCTGCCACGCATTTTAAATCTCTCATAACTTTTTAGGTATTCATTTAACTCGAATGTCTACCATGACACGATTTGGTTACATGGAATGAAGAATTTTTTTAAAAGCAGAAACTTTTATGTGAACTTAAACTGTATCATCTTAAATAAGCTTTGAACGTGCATGATTGCACGAAAAACACATCCTGAACATTAGCGATTAACCCATTCATCAAATGCGTTTCATTCTTATTGGATCTCAATTAACTAGACTGAGATAATCTGCTAGATTTCAAGCTGAGCACATGATTCTTTAATGTAGTCTATACATAATCAGCCTGAGATAGTCTACTGCTGGACATATGCCTCCCCTAATACACCCCTATTCATTAGGGAGTTTTTGGGAGCCTACCACGCTGGTCAAATGCGGGTTGGTGGGTGGACCGACTTTTTACATGCCCATCCGACGCATGGATCATCTTACTTTTCAGATAATTGGGTGATAGGCCCAAATTGCTCTGACCAACAGGGAAGCAACAATGAAAATATATTGAGTCCCCGCAGATTTGAATTCGAAGTTGATTCAAACCCACGACCTCCGGGTTTTAAGGAGGTTTAGTAAGAAAGGCTATAAGTAATAATTTTAATTTGCCTATTAAGCTATTAATAAAGTGCTGGAGAGAGATAGAAATATTAATATATAAAATAAAATCCATATAACATTTATCTTAAATAGCTTTATTATATGGTTATTATAAAAAACTATAATACAGGAGTAAAAATACATATTTACATCTCAGATTAGCAACTGAGTGTAAACTTATCTAATCTGTCGTTACTTATAAACCTTTAGCATTAATAAGTACTAATTCATAGTAAGTAAAGTTAGGATCGTGAAATGGTAACCCTTACTGAATAAAAACATTATACAAGAGTCAATTGCGACATAGAAATCATGTAAACAAAGTAACTGAAGTGTTTTCGAAATGTCAATTAGTAATCGAAAATCTATTCGTTGCGATACCTACCAGGTTGTGCCTTTTTCCTCGACTGTATTTTCTATGGCTCTTGTATCTCATTTTAGTACAAACTGCAATAGTATGTAGCGAGTTTTTACAATTTAATAATACAATGTAATTAACGAACTTTATAGTTAGATTGGTTTTAATTTAATACTGACAAACATTTAATTCGAGAAACTTGGCAATAATTTAGATCAAGTATTACTAAAATGAAGTGAACCTTTTTTTTTATATGATATTTGGTGCACAATTGATTTTTTGTACATGACACAAGCCTGCACAAAAAATCAATTTACTTTTGTAAATAAAATATAGACACTTTATCATAGGGACTCTACTTAAAAATTGACTCATAATATCAAAAGAAAGATTTTGTATAACTCTACTATTTCTTTATAACCTGGCTGTAATGAATTCGAAATAAATTATTTTCACTTGAAACGTGTATCTTGATGTCAAATATTTCAGTTATTTCTAATGTATCTGAGCGATATAAGTCATGGATTTAAAACCTAGGCGGCAAAACTAAAATCGATTTTAACCAATAACAGACTCTATCTGCTACCAAAAATCACGATTCGACATTAACACTAGACGTAGTTACTCAAAGTTCCATGTCTTATTCACCTTTCAGTTTAGTTCCGTTTTATTCATTATCGTTATTATTACATTATATACAGCTCACCATTAATTTTTCGTCAATTATAAATATACATTAAAAATTTCGGTATTAAATTAAAAATGTGTTTTTAATTTTCGTATCATTTGTTTGATCAAGACAAAGAAATTGTGTCTCTCATTCAAACATACCATTAATATGTTCAAATAGAAACGACGGCGGTAATTTTTGATCAGCTAAAAATATCTGAACGTCTTCAAATCTATATACAACAGGATTGTCACAAAAAGAGCGGGAAACTCCGCTTAATATTCAACACCACAATTGTCCTCCGGTCTCGGATTGTATTTCCTATCGTAGTTGTAATCGTCTAACACGTTGAAATCGTAGTCTCTGTAGTTTAGCAAATCGTCCAGACGATTCTTAGCGTTGAAATCCCGAATCTCGGTTAAAACGGGAGGTGCTCTTACCACGCCCGCCTCGCTGGTCAAATTGCCGAAGTATTGGTCCTGTTGGTTGCAAAAGTAAAGTGTTATGACAATTTTTATATGGCAATTATAGTTAACAACATAAAAAATAAAATATTAACTGACTGAACTTATGATCATTTTATTTTATAATTAAATTAAAAAACTTGAAAACGACTGTGGATCCTGTAAATTATCTGAAACGTCTGGAATATTTTTAAACAAATTAAACGCGATAAAATCTGTGCTTTATTAAATCATTCGAAGTAGTATTCACGTAAATACCATAAAAGTTTTATTAAATTGAAGACTAATAATATTGTTTTTTTTCCGATTTTTGTTTTTTTAAATTCAACTGTAGCAATAATGGACCTCTTATGTTTAGCGTTCTTGTTGTTAAATTGTCCTCATGTTAATAGTAACCAATGATGATTTACTAATAATAATGCCATAAGCTATGTACTAAATTACTATTATGGTGACAAATATCTTTAAGAAACTTAAAGGTATGACGCCCTAAGGACTGCAAAGAGTGCTTAGAGTTCGTATATATTATACAGGATGTCCAAGTCAACGTTTCCTTGTAAGGATCGGAGGACATTATCTGAGACGATAAAGTCTTAGCCATTTCAATCAGACGCATGATATTAATTATTAATGAAGTGACCAATCAGGGCGCGCTACAGAAGAATAAACAGTTGAGGCTCTGGGCGGGTGTGACTGAATTTTATTTTATTTGGAAAATTGAGGCATTTTAATAAAATTTAGATGCAAGTCAGTTAGAGGCTCTGGGCGGATGTGAATAAATTTTTATTTTATTGGGAAATTGAGGCACTTTGAGTTTGGTTAAAAATAGTAGTGAGTATCAGTTAGGGTCTGGATGCGGTGCTGAATTTGGATTTTATTTAAATGAATTAGACAATTTGTGATTAAAAATAAGTATAAAATCTTCTCAAGCGATGCCAGCTCTGTCTTCAAGAAAACGCACAACACTTTGAGCATTTACCTGATTGAATGTGACATATTCAATTTGTTGCCTTAAACTGACCCTTGCTACTTATTTTTTAATAAAATTTGTCTTATTATTATAAATAAAAATCAAAATTCAGCCATGGCGCCTAAGTGACTCTGCTTGACCCTTGCTACTTATTTTTAATCAAAAATTTGTCTAATTATTTTAAATAAAAATCCAAATTCAGCCACGGCGCCCAGAGCCTCTAACTGATACTCACTACTCATTTTTAACCAAATCAAAAGTGCCTCAATTTCCCAAATAAAAATAAAAAATTATTCACATCCGCCCAGAGCCTCTAACTGACCTTCGCTATAAATTTTTTATTAAATATTGCCTCAATTTTCCAAATAAAATAAAAATTCAGTCACACTGCCCAGAGCCTCAACTGTTTATTCTTCTGTAGCGCCTCCTGATTGGTCACTTTCATCAATTAATATTAATTATCTATGTCTGATTGAAAATGGCTAAGGACTTTTCGTCTCAGAATAATGTCCTTCCGATCCCTGCAAGGAAGTGCAGTGACTTCGGGACACCCTTATGATGTTATATTATACGATATTTCTACTGTTTCCCTTACCATTTGATCGCCAATAACGTTGACGTCTATAATCCTTAAATGCTGGTTGCGCAAAGAGCGCACGTGATCCAACCAGATCTTCAGCATGGACTCCTGTGAGGGCAACTCGAATAGACCGGCGGCCAATGCTGCTGCGTATTGCGCCTAGACATAGAAAAACAGACTGATTATTAATTTCATGCAATACTAACTCTTATAACTAACTTCAAATTACCGTCAGAAATGAGGAGTTCTATTTTTACGGTTTTTTATAAATTATTTATTTCACTGATACTTTGATCTTTCTTTTGATCGTACTTTTGTTATATCAGCGGGAAGTGACGTAGTGTGGGTACGCACTGCGGCAAGCTGGAGTGACGACAATAGCAATGGCCGGTGTGGGCTGGATAAGCATAGCCGAAGATCGGAAGCGGTAGCGTGCATTAGGGGAGGCCTATGTCAAGCAATGGACTGAAGCCTCAGACAGGCTGATGATGATAAAGTGACATCGCATGTCTCAGGCAGTGAGCGATTTTTTACAGTCAGTCTTACGCTACACTGCTAGTTCCCTTACCGTCAGATAAAACTCTTACAAATGTTAAAAAAAAATAAACAGCATCTTACTGATTTTATCGCGTTTATTTTACATTTTATATTCATTCATTCATTTGCACTTTACTAATATAAAAGATTTTATTCTAATTTTTTATCGATGTGCTCGTTGCGAAAGTATATTATAAATAAATTCATTAAGATAGGTACTTACCTGAGCGTCCATCACTCTAGTGATTGTCTTCTTTACGACGCCTACGAAGGTCATGGTCGGATGTCTGATGTTTACGATGTGCTGGTACAAAGGCAGCACGAACTTCCCAGCAATAGTCAGGCCGGCGCTCTCGTCCACAAATGAATGGTCGAATTCATACCCTGCAATAGAAAATCATCGTATTTTTAAGTATGCAAACCTAATTATGACGTATATAGTCGTAGATTTCGATGACGGTGACTCTGACGTTGATTGTTACTATTTCTAAATATGACGTAAAAACTATATTTATAACAATAAAATATTAAACTGTTAGGGCGCCAAAACGCTTTAATTGGTGGAAATGTGGTGATGACGTTTAACCTCGATTTTTCAGTTAGTAAGTTTTACCTACGTTTTGTCGCTACTATCTGCTTAGTTAATAAGGTAAGGTCTTATTTGGCTTTTAAATACAGGTAACTATAGATTACCAGAATTTAATAGGATTATTAAACTTACTACTGAGTCAGAAAGGTGAATTTTCACCATAATTAAGACATATTTCGGATGGCGTAACAAACCAAACCTTTATTAAGCCCTTCGTGAATAATTGGGATGTATATTGGTTAAAATTTCATAAAATACTAACTTGGTATCTTCAAATTTCGTCATAGTTTATTGAATGCAAGGTTAATACATATTAAGTAGAAGTGGCTAACTTGTGGAAACCAAACAAACTTTCACTCTTTGACTATTTGTATCATCATCATCATCATCATCAGCCTGTTTTAGTCCACTGCTGGACATAGGCCTCCCCTAATACACCCCTATCCATTAGGGGGTTTGGACCGTATCCCACCACGCTAGTCCAATGCGGGTTGGTGGGTGGACCGACTTTTTACATGCCATACTGACTATTTGTATACCATCTTACAATTATTTATATATTCTGAAGTGTGTGATAATAACAGTGTGGTTGTTTAATTACTTTAATCTTATGGGTTCCATAAGAGTACAATTAAATATAATGTTTACAGACATTAATTTATGTCGAACGTTGTTACAATATAAGTATCTAATTTTTTACTTCATCACAAAACAGCAATTCGTGGAACGATTAAGGAAAATTGTCGAGTATATATATTACGCTAATGATTCGGCCTCAGTTATATCAGTTTACTTTGCTCATATTGATTACTTTTTATGATTAATATAATTATAACAAGAATACCTTTGAAATATAAGTTTTATTGGTAACTTTATATTAAGTCAATTTATAAGTAAGCTATGATATGTTAATTAACTTCTGATATAATGATAATACTTACCCTGATGTCACAATAACAAAAGATTATTTATTAACAATATAAGGGAAGTATTTTAAATTTAGCAGCTAGAACCTGTTAAAACAAATTTGTTAGACAACCCTTACATAAAAATTGAACGCTTTTTGTGTTCTACAAAATGTCCATTTACCTGTGCAAAATATGACCACATCGAGGTCTTCAATCGACCCATCCTGGAACATGACTCCTTCGGAAGTGAACGAGTCAATATCCGGTTTCTTCACGTAATTGTCAGGGAAGTTGGGCTGGTTGTATATCAAATGGTGGCTGTGGACCAACTTCTTCGTCACGTTGACCAAATGCGTCGCTAAGTCCAGACCGGAAGGGCCTGCGCCGACCACTAGGACATTCTGATCTCTGTAATCTTCCGGATCTTTGTAGTCGCGACTGTGCATTATTTTTCCTGTAATTTAAACGCTTATATGGAAAACATGTTTGCTATATTTGAATATACATGAACATTATATACAAAATAGGACACAAGTATCTCTAAACATTGTAAGTCACTTTGTTTAGATAAACTAAATGCCATATTCTTATAGAAACGTTGTACGATTGGTGTTGAAATCAGATGGTTTGTTCCTCGTTTTTACGAAGAAAAAAATGTTTATACAATGATTATCCATTTTTGTATACAAACACCATTTTACATGGAATGTAACACATTACCGAAACAAAAGTCAGATTTTTTTTAATAGCAAGCAATTTGCAGTCGTTCCATGTAACGTTAAGTTCATTATGTATATAGTACCTAGAAAAATTAAGTTAGAATAAATAAATTTTAATTCCCAAAGCATAACTTTAATTCTTTCAAATTGAAACAAAATAACCGTCACCATAGTCAATCGTGACTCGATGTTTTTACAATTAAAACGCCGCATTGTTGCGTACACCTTCAGTGTCATTAATGTTTTGAGTCTTTGAGTTTGTTCACGCAAAATTCAATGACCCTTGAAGAGAAGTAAAAAGATTTAATATACTCCAACGCACCTCTGAACAGTTCTTCACCTTCGTACGTGGGTCGTTTCGGCCTGGTGTATTGACCGTTAGCGATTATTACGAAATCACAAGCGTCTGTGTGACTGTTGTGGTCGATCGTGCTATTGTAGGTCAACTTCCAATGGTCTCCCGCCCACTTGATGCGGGTCACCATGCTCTGCAGCTGAAACGAACGGTTCAAGTCAATGACATAAACACAGATTGAATCGAGCGATTATTGACTAGAGAAAAACATAAACCTGTACAGAGAAAAGCTGGCAACTTAGTCTTAAGTATTTTCTCAGTTTTTGACTATCATTTGACACCAAAACAATAGACTATTGTTGTAGTCAAGCAGTTAATCTAAACTAAACTTAACTATCAAATCCACTAATTTACGGATTTTTCGCAGTTACTTAAAAATCATATTTATTCCCGACGTTTCGGATTCTTTCCAGCATCCATGATCACGGCAGACTAAGTTGGTATATGTCTGTATTTCAATGTTTCGAATAACCGTCAGAGCTTATTATTTAAAATTGACATATCGTTCGTTTTCTTAATTTTAATGTTGGTTTCACAAAAGTTTTATACTCTGTAGCTTAATTTTGAAATGATTGGATCCCAGGAAGGTGGCAATGACCAACCATCCTCTCTATTAAAATTTGATATTTTTAATTTCGATTGCTTCCGAATCATCCTTGGTATAAACCGATGTTCATTAGCCAGTATTTTTGGTTCATCAAATCTAATATAATGATTGGGCTTGTCTAGAACATGGTCGCAAATTGCAGATTTCTTATAGCGTCGGTGCTTAACATCAGCTATATGTTCTTTTACTCTGGTTCTTACTGGTCTTTTTGTTTGTCCAATGTAGGAGAGACCACAATCACAGTCTAGTTTGTACACACCTGGTACCTGTAGAGGAATTTACATTTCACAGATGGTAATAATTGGCTAATTTTCTTCGGCGGCTTATAATATGTTTTTATAGAAGCTCGCTTTAAAATATAACTGATTTTGTCAGTGACCTCTGATGTAAGGTAAGACGGCAGGCACTCTTTCGACTGTGGCTGGCTTCACACGGTGACTGCGACGTAGACGTGGAACTTGGAGTTTGTTTTCTGCAGCACCTGCTTCACATTCTCCAGTTCAGCCGTCAAATGTTCCTTGTCCAGATCCGCTGTGCTCTCTGAAGCAAACATTTACCAACAGTAGCTAACTGCGAGGGATGGTGGTGAGAATCACCATTTAAATATTTATTCGTGTGGGTTGCTTTTCTAAAAACTGTATGGCTCAAGCTATTGTTAGAGTTTCTAATGATTAAAATATCTAAGAAGGCTAAGGAGTTGTTTGTCTCTATTTCCATTGTGAACTTTATTTTGGGATGTAAAGAATTAAGATGATCCAGAAATGCATTTATTTGGTTTGTTGGTAAAATGGTGAATGTGTCATCTACGTACCGCTTATAGAATCTTGGTCGGACGGGAGCTGTATTGAGGGCTGTCTCTTCAAAGTTCTCCATGAAGATATCAGCGATAATAGGAGACACTGGAGCGCCATCGCTACGCCATCTATCTGCATGTAGAATTGATCATTCCACAACAAGTAGCCAGATGTGAGACAATGTTTAAGCAGTGATGCATATTCATTCGGCATTTTATTTTCCTCAAGCTTCTTAGTTACAATTGAGATGCAGTCTTCAATAGGTAAACATGTAAATAAAGACTGAACATCAAAACTGACCATAGTTTCATTGTTTTTGAGATGTAGATGTTTAATCTCATCAACAAAATGGTAAGAATCTCTTGTGTAAGCCTCGCTGTGTCCTCGTAGTGGTGACAGAACTTACAAGATATTGTGCCAGTTTGTATGTCGTGAATCTATCTGGCTGACAATTGGGCGTAATGGAGCATTAGGTTTATGAATCTTAGGTAATCCATAAAGCTTTGGAGGTGTGGCACATGGAGGTATCATTAGCTTTACGTCTAGATTCAATTTGTCCGCATATTTCTTTACAAGATCGCTTGTTGTTTGTTAAGCGTTTTCGTGTGGGGTCTGTTTTGACTTTTTATAAGTCATTTCATCCGATAACAAATTTTGAATTTTTAAATTGTAATCTGACGTGTCCATTACAACCGTAGCATTTCCTTTATCTGCACGGAGAATCGTCAAGTCTGTGTTAGAGCGTAAGATATTTAACGCTTTTTGCTCATCTTTAGAAAGATTTGGTTTTGGCACAGTACTCCGACGTAACATAGACGATACATCTTGACGTATGGCCTCGGAATCTTCCTTTTGGATGTTGTTTTGAATAAACAATTTCAACGTTACAAATAATTTCCTCGTACGGGATTTTCGCGGTGTTATTGGAAATTTAAACCTTTAGATAATACCTCTATTGTATGTTCATCAAGAGTTTGTGACGACATATTATGGACGGCACGTTGTTAGTAACGGTTTGTTGTTTGCGTCTGATCTCTTGACAATTGATTTATTATATAATTTTTCGTATTTATTTATATGATTTAGTTTGCATTCACTATATTTGCATGCTTCTCGCTTATCTAGCATTTCTAAACAATTTTTGTAATCAATATCGGTTAGAATTGATTGTAAGGCTCTAGACAAATTTTCATAGATTTGCCGATAGCGAATAGATCTGATCGTGTCTGACGGATTACTCTCTTTAACAATATTATTGCCTGGTTTAAGATCTTAGCGCTCCCATAGATGTCCTTTTTGGGAGAAATTTTGACACACGATGGGATAAGGTGGTTGTCCCTGCATCTCTTTAGAAATTTAGGATGTTACGAACCTGCGCGTTTCGTCATAAGACCTTCCAGGCGGCGTATATTATTTGCAGTATTCAGTCCGTACTGTTGTACATAATTATTTCTTTAAACTAAACTAGGTTAGAAGTTAGTTTCTTTGTGTTTAGATAATTTTGGCTGGGGGACATTGAAGGTATTATCTAAACATAATATACACCTGTCTTATATCCTTGCCTGTTAACGGTTTGAATGATAATTCAATAAAAACTAATAATTAAATATTAGCTTTTTTCGTTTGAATATAGCTAAAATAACTTGAATTTGTGTGATCTCTCACACGTTAGATATTTTGAAACATTATATATTTTAATTAATTTAATTGTTATATTTTTGTTAGCATAATCGAAATGAATCATGAAAATGTCTACATCTTTCTTATGTCTTATTGAAAGTCCATAACGATGATTAACTATTATGAATAATTCGCATCAATGTAGGAACTTAGCGCAGAAAAAAATCTTGACAAGGAAATTAAGTGAATATCCTATTACGCTACGAAGGTCACAAGTCATGCTTTAATGAAGTTAGTTTTACTTAACCTATGTAATTACTCGTACATCCTTACTTTTACTGTTTTATACTTAGGTTTATTTATAATAACACTAAATAAGCGATGAATTCTTAACATATATAGGTATTTACGCGCCCGTATGTGATAATATATGTGTAGGATAAGTATGTATCGCTGTCGTTTATTGCATATTTATTTATTTGAGTGTAAAGTATTTTTTGAATACATAAATTAACAATCCATTAGTAGTACAGAATATCACTGAAATAAACAGAATTTGCAAAAAAAAAATTGTTTATTTCTAATTCAATAATTTAAAGCAAAATTTAGTTTTTTGATCAACATTGTTATTTTTCTTATATAAAACCTAGTTCTTTGGTTAACAGGTACCTAATTGGTCTGTTGCTAACAGTAAAAATATCAGAAAATTAGTTTCCCTGTTTAAAAATTAACTATGTCAAGAAAGTTAAATATTAGCACGAAAAGTGTCGGTATTTTTTGTACATTGACACATCATTTATAAACAAACTGTAAAAAAGCTATGAATTTTTTCTTCGTAAATTGACAATATCATCATCGTTAGCCTGTGTTAACAGTGGTCTACCACTGTTGGACATAAACCTCCTCTTATGGCGTGCACTCTCCATTAGGGGTTTAATGGACCGTAGCCTACCACGCTGGTCCAATGCGAGTTGGTGGGCAATTCCTAGTAAAATTGCAACTCTTTTTTTTAAGTTTGAAGAGTATAATTTAATCTAAACCCAATGCGAATTGGTTTAAATGATCCTTTACAAAGTTATAAATGAGTGTTATACTATCGATATAATGACAATAGATCATGTAAACATATATAGGTAATACAAATTGATTGCTTTCCATCAAACTCTCAATGGTTGTGAAAACGACACCGTGACGTTGCCATTGGAGGCATAGCTTTATCTTATTCTTATTTAATTCAGCTATAACGGACATATCAGCTGTTGTATATATACTGAACTATAATAATTTAGATTTCAACAGGTGATTTGCTAAACATGTTTATTGATAAATTCCTGCTTGCAATTTATGTGCAGTTTTTAATGAGATAGGTTTGGTCTAACGACAACATGAAAACATTTAAGGCGTATTAATTCAATAACTCCGCGTGCTATGTAATTTTGTATGTTATTTGATTTGTACAGAATTTCCCACAGACAGTGATGCAAGACGTGTTTAGTTTATTGAATTGCTGCGTTAACCACAATACCTCATTCAGTTCACACCGATACAGATAAACCTTTAGAAAGTAATTGTTCACGCAATTAAGATAAGTCGATGTACTAAAAACGAGGCATAGTAAAATGTACGATACAATCGACTATACGGACCGGGACAGTGCTTGGTGTTATACTTTATGCGATGAAAAATAAAGTATCTATATTTTATTTAATGAAAAAAAAATTTATAATTTTAACAAAGTCTTATGTAAATTTGGAGGTGGTAGGTCCTCTTTTAAAGTGGGCCGTCTGGGGCGGTACCACCATGGTGCCGACTGCCGTAAAGCAGTAGTGTATAAAGTACTAATGTGTTCCGGTTTAAAGGGAACCGTAGCCAGCGTATTTACTGGGTAAACGACACGTAACATCCTATATCTCACGTAGGCTGGGCATTGGTAGATACCCTGGCATTGCCGATGCCCATCGGCGTCGGTGACCATTTCCCATCAGTTAGCCCGACAGCCCGTCTGCCTTAGTTAGAAATAAAAAAAAACTTTCTAAAGATGGCACGTCATCAGACAATAATGCTACATAAAGCCTATCTTTCGTACACTGTGTTCCGGTTTGAAAGGTATCGTAGCTACAGCAACTGAGAGTATACGAAACGTGCCAAGATACTATTTCGCGGGGTGACAAGTTTCGTAGTTTTACGTAACAGTTTCTACGGTTTGTACGGAGCATCAGGTTACAATCTGATCGTATCGTCACTTAATTCAAAAAAGAGAAACATACAATGACGCCAAAAGCGTTCCGGATGGTAAACTAAAAGTTTTAAAGTTAAACTTTGGTTATAAACATTATAAAATTATATTTAATTGAATCTTGAAATATTGGAAATGTTTCCTATCACTTACATAAATAATAAATAAATAAGTTATATAAACTAGACTGCCTCGTAGCCTAGTGGTATGGGTTGCTTAGAAAGCGGAGGTCGGGTTCGAATCTGCAGGACTCAACAATTTTCATTGTTGTTTCTGAGTTGGTTAGGCAATCTGACGATCACCCAATTGTCTGAAAAGTAAGATGATCCATGCTCGGATGGGCAGTAAAATGTCCACCCACCAACCCGCATTGGACCAAGCGTGGTGGGATACTGGTCCAAAACCTCTAAGGGATAGGTATTATGGAGAGCCTATGTCCAGCAGTGACCTATCACAGCTGATGATGATGATGATGATGAAACTAGACTGACGTAACAACGTGTTAGTGCTGAATCAAAACAATATAGGGCAAAAACGCTTACAATAATGCCCGATTAAAGACTGAAGTAATAATTAGTTACACCAATTCAACAGAAAGCCAATTAATCAGGAAAATACTGGATTAAAAATAATTTGTTGTGAACGTCGGTATGTGTACTATTTTTCCTTCTATATGAATCGCATTACTTTAATTACATTAATTACGAAAGTGAACGTAACAATATTTTATTTTAAATGACTATATAAACTATTGTTATCTTTAACTTTAATGGCTGAAACTGTATATATATAAATTCGTTTACATTTTTTTTAGATAATGAAACCATCAAAAATAATTTGTTGTCTTTTTCATGAACTTATTTTTTATTCTACATCGAGTGTCCTTGTACAATATCATAAAAATAGACTGTATAATTTTGTCTTTGCTCGGTTAAACGTACAAACGAACAAAAAACTAATATTCTTTTTCCTACTCGGTAAGTAGCATATCTCACGTTCTACATAAATTATAAGAAACCTCCTTTTTTGTTTATATCTCGCAATACTTTATTCATGACACATTAACAATGTCTCTTCGTATTTCTCATTGTGAAACGTTAAAAAAAGTTATTATAATCATAGAAAAAATACTTAGGCGGTTTTAGATATAGCTTTTATAATATAATTTTAAGTACTCGGCATATAGCATATATATGCCGAGTATAATATATCATAGCAACAGGGCTATGGCGTCGTTAAACTTCTAGTCACGTTCCATACTCAATAACGAGTACGTATGGTGTGAATGGATAAATAAAGAATCCTTTTCATAGAAAACATCCCAGGATAAATACTCTTGGTTATTTTAATAAATCAACATAGTTAATCAAAACCATTTCACACGAAATAATCGTTCAATATATTCTTCTTATTATTATTTTTTTAATATTAAAAAGTATTAAACGAACAACAGTAAACAACAGTCAATGCTCTCAGTAAATTAAAATAAAATCATTTAACAAAAAAATTTAACTAGAGGAGCGAAGGAACTTAAACAAACTATGCGCTAAATAAATACATACTACAAAAACTCAAATCATCATCATCGGCCTTTGATAGTCCACTGCTGGACATAGGCCTCCCCTAATACACTCCTATCCATTAGGGGTTTTGACCGTATCCCACCACGCTGGTCCAATGCGTGGTGGTGGACCGACTTTTACATGCCCATCCAAAGCGTGGATCATCTTACTTTTCAGACACTTGGGTGATCGGCCCAAACTGCCCTAACCAACTAGGAAACAACAACGAAAATTTGTTGAGTCCCCGCAGGATTCGAACCCACGACCTCCGGTTTCTAGAGCAAACGCCAATACCACTATGCTACGGATTCAGTTAACTAGAGCTAAATAAATGCATACTACAAAAACTCAAATATTTCCTTTCAAACTGAGAATAGTTTTGGTCAAATTCAACTTATAATATGATATGAGATGTAAACAAAAGAATCGTCTCTATACGTATAGTTTATTTTAATTGTCATTGTAATTTTTACTGACATCTCGATGACCATATATAAACGCTAGATGAATAACATTTTCATAGGCTTCGTCGAGTTTTATCTTCACCCATCCTAACATGCCTCAAATCGAAAGTCTTCGATTAGTGCGTCCTACCTGTTATGACCTAGGGTGCCGAGACTCGAACACTTCGGTTCGACTAGTACTCAAATGCAAAGTCGCTCAACAAGCTATGGAGTGGGCTGCGTTCGGAGTATCTCTGAAGAACCGCATCGGAAATTATGTGATACACCAGAGAACCAGATTTACCGCCATAGCCCACCGGATTAGTAAGTTGAGTCGCACAGGGCTGGTCACATAAGCCGCGGAACTAACGACCGTTAGAGTGGGAAAATTAAGGAGTGGAGACCTACGCTCGGCAAGTGTAGAGTGAGTGTGAGTGACGACATTCGCTGGCCGGTGTGGGCTGGATGAGAATAGCCGAATATCGGAAGCGGTGGCGTGCATCAGGCCCATGTCCAGCAGTGGACTGATACAGGCTGATAATGATGAGTTGTGTAACGCTACTTCAGTGTCGAAGGTAACTAAGTTTAAGTTTATCCAGTCTTAATCGGCTAAATTGAAAGATTCTTAGTTTCCGTAAGAAAAATAAAGTTTACACACATCATCAGCCTTTGTTAGTCCACTGCTGGACATAGGCCTCCCCTTATACACCCCTATCCATTAGGGGGTTTGGACCGTATCCCACCACGCTGGTCCAATGCGGGTTGGTGGGTGGACCGACTTTTTTACATGCCCATCCGACGCATGGATCATCTTACTTTTCAAACAATTGGGTGATCGGCCCAAATTGCCCTAACCAACTAGGAAACAACAATGAAAATTTGTTGCGTCCCCGCAGGATTCGAACCCACGACCTCCGGCTTCTAAAGCACACGCCCATACCACTAGGCTACGGAGGAAGTGAAGTTTACACAACAGATATAAAAACAGTTGAATATACTCCTTCATTTTAGTTATATTAAAAGTGTACAGAGATGAACATAGTCAATGAGATAACTTTGCATGCGTCAGTTCAGTTTGCTATGGAGCTTCAAGGTAAGTAACTTTATATAAAACCTTTATGACAACAGGCAGACTTACTTTATGAATTTATTCAATATTTCTAAGCAACGTGTAATATAGACTATCTATGTACTAATTTTGTAACGACAAAAGTATCCAATACGTTGGATATGTTAAAAAATTGTAAAAAAAAAACACACAGTCTTTTTTTTTAATTACGAATAAAAACGTAAACGTAACCCGTACGAATTTAACAGATTTTATCGCGTTTATTTTTTATCCCATTTTTTAAACCTTTTTCAGTGAGCAATGTTAAAAGTTTATTGTTATTTGCTTTAAAAAAAAATTAAAAACACTATCAAAGTTAAAGGTTACGCAGTGCAATAAACAATCACTAAGAAAATCCTAAAACTCACTGGATTTAAATTTCGTACACCAATATTATAAATAAAAGTCAAGGCGAATGATCAATACCAATAAGCCAAAAGGATCTTTATGGCAGAAAGTCTGAGGTAAATGACGTGATGCGCCGACCCTATGTAATAAGGATAAGGGCAGGCAAATGATGATTTCATTAATGACTACATCCACAGAAAACCTGTTGCAATATGGTCATGAACACATCATTGAATCGGTCACGACGAATTATATTTTATAATACTTTCCGTTGTTCAAGCGAGTACAATATATGTTACATTTAACTATTATACGACATTTTTTAATATTTTCAAAGGTTCCAGACTCCTGGCTTCTATAGTCACGTTGTAGACTGTCATGTGTATTAAAACACGTAACATATTTGTTTTTGACATATTACAATATTAAATTCTAATAAACTTGAAATAAATAGAACAAAACACAGACAGATATTTGCAGTAAACAAACAGCCCCGATCCGGTTTGAAGTTTGCTCTTATTGTAGTAACAGTTTAGGCAATTTAGACAAAGTAACCGATAGTAACGAGACGGAGTCATACTTCTTCTAATTCTTCTTTCAATAAGAATGGCTTCACCAAGTGAAACTCGGTGATTCTGCCAATGTCAAGGTTGGGAGAAACAGGTTTTAAAATTGAGATACAGACATATACAAACTTAGTCTGCCATGGATGCTGGAAAGAATCGAAATTAATGGATTTGATATGATCAGTTGTAGCAACAATTGAACGGTAGGAAGAGCTAAATTTATTTTATCGGCTGAGAAGCCCAACTTATGTATCGTTAATCAGCTCTCACTCAGTGATTGACAACTCGATGACAATTTGTCAATAACAACGGTAATTGTATAACGTCCTTTACTTACTATGGGTTACACAACTACGGATAAAACAAAAAAGATAAATCTTACCTTTATATATTTCATGAGATTGAAGTATTTAACGAAGTTTAACAGGTAGTTATAGAAGCACTTCCCCGTGGGAAAGGACGGTGCATCTTCGGGGAACTTGAAGCCTGCATATTCCATCGTTTGGCGAGGTGTGTTCGTCCTAAAAAAATCACGATTCTTCATTATGTATAACCTAAATAAGTTTGCAAATTAGGTAAATGTATAAACGTTATTCTATAAAGCCAAATAACACATAAAAATAATATAAATAACGTAATGCCCTCTTGTAAGGTGATTGTCGCTGATATCGACTTCAAAGAACCCAAAAGTATGACGCAATTACATTGCCATTGGTTACAATGTTTACAATAAATTGTCGTCTTATCGATTAATATATGGTTTAAACTCACAATTTAAATTAATTAAGATGACAAAACAAATATATTTTTTATTAGATATTTCATATGCATAACAAATATTAGTATTTAAAGATATTGAAACCATTTCATAATTTAAAAATAATAAATTTTGTTAAACCACAATGATAAAATTTAAATAAAGAACAAATCTTTGACCATCAATATTTAAAATAGTCAGCATGTGACTTTGGCCAAAAGTCGTAATGTTCAATTTAGAATTCATTTGAATAAAGTAAACAAAATTAGACTTGTTAATGCACAACATTCTATAGTTGAATAATTTTAAAAACGATTTGTTTATATATTCCCGGTCATTATTATGTTTGTTTTATATTATATTATTATAATATTGAATAGATAAATAATTAAATTACATTATTTAATGAATAAATTTGTTATACATAATTCCAGTATTAACGTTTGCTTGAATATTATCAAATTTATCAAAACAGTTCGAGCAATTCTAGTTAGACTTATAATTCAAGTTTTGGTACCGTCACTAAATCGTAAAAGTTAGAAAATCTTCGCTGTTGATAAATGTTGATAAATAAGGCATCAATGAAAAATATATATAATAATTCGCATGTCAGATCCTTTTACTGTATAACGACAAAAATAAAAAACTCTTAGACGGGCTAGAGTCCAGAAACCCCCTAATGGAGAAGGCGTGCAGTAGAGGAGGCCTATGTCCAGCAGTGGACTAACACAGGCTGATGATGATGATGAATCAGTCTAATACAGTTACCACAGTCTGTTACAGAAATATATTGGATATATTAATTATTCTATTTATACAAATACTTAATTTTCTTAGCGTTTATTTCAGATTAAATTAGATTTTAACACCCGACGTTAGACATTTACCCGCAATTTGTTTTTTTTCTACACTCTTAGTACGAAAACGGATTTAGGGCCACAGATATTTACTATAATAGTTGCTAGGTGGTAAAAAAACAAGTGAAGTTTTAACGAAATAATATGACCGAATTCGAACGGTATATAACCATTTGGCGCAATATAAGCGGCTAATATTTCCTCTGCATGAAACAACCCCGCGATTTGTGCCGCTGCATTTTAAATCTCAAATATTTTTACGATGTTCATTTAATCAAAATGTATTAATATAAAAAATAATGAACAAAATCGGCCACTAGGAGCGGTAACATATATATATCAAAAATTAAAAAACGTACTTTCCGATACCTCCTTCTTTTGGGAAGTCAGTCAAAAATAACTAAAGTATTATATATTAATAATGTATATTCATATAAAAATACACATTTGATAATATCCATAATTATAGATATATATACTATTTTGGAAGACATTTAAATTTAACTTCGGGGATGATCAGGTCACTGGTCTTCGAATCAGTTTAACCATAACACGCAGATAAATTCGTACTGCAAATTTCGTGGACTAAACTAGTAAAGCTAAATATGTCATAGAATTCATAAAAACAAAATTAAATATCAAAATCTATTGCATGGCAATTTGAACGTTTTCAGCGTTTGATGCAATTAATGTTTGACATCAGTCTTTGTCTACGTGAATCATATCATACATTTTATAGCACTATTATAGGAGCTATTGCTAATAACCAATGTTTTCTTTAGTTTGTTCCTAAGTCATCCCCTAATAACACCGGTATCAAGATTACAGCTTGCAGGGGACTTTTGTCAAATTATCGCAGCCTTTTAAATAAGACGGCCTACACCAATCAACTATCAAAGGAAACTTATCTAAATTAAACAAAATTTCACGAAATAAAGTCAGAAATTACATGATAATATTTAGTAAAACACATTCTAGATTTATGCTTGCTTTAAAAGTACCCTACGATTTTGATTTTCATCATATGATCACGGGCAGACTAAGTTGGTATATGTCTGTTAATAACTTAGTCTGCCCGTGATCACTGGATGCTGGAAAGAACGAAACGTCGGAATAAATATATTTTTAAGTAACGCGAAAATCCGTAAATTAGTGGATTTGATATGTATAATAATCGCGTAAATAAAAGAAATAATTAAATATTTATAATTTAAAAATAAATATCAATTAAGCGATATTAAAACCGACACGTTTCAACCTTCCAACGGCGACGACAAAAACATTAAAGTACATCATGCAATAATACGTAATGAAATAGATCTGTGAAAACCGGTTATAAAGTGAACGCAGATAATTATTTCATTATGTTCCAGAAGCAAACAAAACATTGCAAATATTTGCCGTGCCGCATAGCTTTTGACCAAACGACCTCTATCGTTTTGATTTTCACTTATTTAATGTTATTTGATAATTGAAATACGGAGTATAAATTATATATTTTATACTATACTAAGATGCATATAAATTGCCCGTTTCTTTCTACTATTCTTATTATTTATCGGAAACTTTGTCTGTCAACTTGTCTATCTTTTTTGTTCTGACTTGTCTTGAATGGTTAGACCGATTTTGACGGGATTCTTACTGTAAAATATCTAATATTATTCAGAGTAATTTAGGTCTCTAATTATTTTATATAAAAAATCAAGTAGTTTTTTTATTATATTACTACGCGGCCGAAGTAGCGGGCAACAGCGAGTAAGATAAAACATGTCAGCACCTTATCATGTAGGACATCCATAGATTTTTCATTGCCACTGTCCCTTTCGCAGCTACATTACACATCTCTATAAAATTGAAACTTTAAAAGGGAATGTATATCGTAATCCGTCCCATTTCCATTTCGTTCACAGCTCGTACACAAACACAGAATCGTAAAATGTCTTGTCCTTTAAACTACAGCGCTCGTAAACACTAATGTCGCCGGGCACAAAACAACATTGTCGTGTTCGGCGGCTCCACAAAACTTTCTCTTCCGTATAGAATCAAACTCGATTTTACACGGGCACACGTTGCAAAAATAACAAAAGGTTGAGTTTATCGCACATCTTTAAATGAATGAGAGATCGTTGTTTATACCACGCCTGGTCTAAAAACCTTTTGCGAGGTTTAGTGGTAAATAGATTCAATTAAAAAAAAAAACTGAGGTAGTCGGCTTTAGCGGGTAACAATTTGTTTTATGAGTATATCATAGTAATTTAACATTTATAAGCAATTTAATGGATATATATGCATTTCCTAACCACCTCAAAGGTGAAATCGTACATGCATCCAATAGAAGAAGCCGATCTCGGTTGTCAAGAGTTGGTATATATCGTCGGTCATAACCGTCAGTCCAACGAATCTTGCAATCTTCCTTATAATAGTAATAAGCCTCAAGAAATGGCTTTAACGAATATCTAAGAATATTTTAAAGAAATAAATCCTCAAATTATATATAGACCCCTACCTCAACTTCTTATACATGCTAGTGAACATCGGTAGTCCGTCTTCATCCGTTCCGACATGTGGATCGAACCTCCAGGTGCCTCCAACGTGTCTCGTCGCCTCGTATACTGTAAAGTTGACGCCATACTCCTTCAGGTACCTGGAAGCCGCCAGTCCCGAGTAACCAGCACCGACAATGCAGATTCGCTTTTCCGGCTAGAAAGATGTAAAGGTACAATTAAATATTGAGCCTTTCTTATGTTTGAATAAATAAATTTTAAAATCAATGTGAGGATAGCAAAAACTAAAAATCTATTTGCGACAAAGTTTAAAATTATCTATAAATTTTGACACATTTAGACTATTACGTCAGAGTTTAAATATATATATAGATTTTATATACAAATTGGTATTGGTATATCTTTCATACAAATTTTTTAATGGTCTCAGAATGATTGTATCTATCGTTATGCCATACCTATCTTACTATTAAAGGAGCCGTTTATGGCAATCATTAATCAAGCGTAATACTTCTTCATAGAATAAAGATATTACAACATTTGTAATTGAGCATAAACACGCTTTGTAAGGTTTTTTTAAACGAGAAACAAAGAACTTGTCCTTTTTAACGTCACGTTCTTGACGTTTTAAAAGACTTAGTGATATATATAAACTAGGCAAGTTATTTTGCACTCTTCCTTATTAGGTTTTACGATAACAATTTTTGATTAATACACTTCTTTTTAATCACACACACAAAGTACGTATATTTGTAGTGATAGAATGTTAAATATATTCTATTCTTCTAGAAAATACTAAGTTTGATGGATTAAATATTCTGTTAAGCATCAAAAACACGGTTATTATTAAAATGAAACATTAAAAAAACAAGGTGATCTTGAATAAAATAAATCGCTCAATTATATGAAATGATGAATCTGGCGGCAATGAACTTTACACTGGCAAATTTTATTTGCGTATTAATTAAGTCTATTAACATTATGCTAATTAATGTTCAGTATTACGTATTTATAAGTCAGTTTATAGCAGTTCCTAATCAGACAGTTATTATTTTACAGCAGTCATACAAGATTAAAAAGCTTCGTTGAATAATTACAAATTCTTTTATTCTGCTTTTTTATTGTAGTAGCGGTCCACTTAACTCATAGAGAAGCTGACACTGCAGAGTTTACTTCTTCCGCGCAGCAGTTGTGTGAAAACACTGCTGAGTTTTGGTTTAAAGGGCTCTATAATTAATGTATATACTGGCTTAAAGAGACGTAATAACTTAAATCTCAAGGAAAGTCTAAAGTCTAAGGTCGCGTGCATTTCTTATGGGTGGTCACTTGTTGTCTGCTTGCAAAACCGTTCTACTCGTGTTCTAACTTTAATAAAAATAACAAAACTAGTTCTATTAAGAGTATCTCTTACCAGGCTTTTTGATAACTGATTTGTGTTGTAGGGTGTGTGTTGACTAGCTGCGTTCCGCAATTTTAACCGCGGGATGATGGTGAAATAAATTTGTAAATGTCATGAATATGCGCATCACAAACACTCCCTTTATGTAACCTACTTCTTGTGGCTCGTGGTTTTTTGTGGAACTATTTAATATTTTAATTTTATTATCACTATATAGCACAAAACATAGTCGCATTTTCTGTCCCTATATATGCTTAAATCTTTGAAACTACGCAACGCACTTTGATGCGGTTTTTAATAGATAGAGTGATCGAAGAGGAAAATTTCAATGTATTACTCATGCAAGATACAATATCTTAGAGAGAGAGTGAGAGAGAAACGCAAATCAATTTATAAATTTTTCCACAGATATCAGTATTGCACCGTGAGGAGGCGGGGTGGGTCGCTAATAACTGTAACGGTTAGTGCCGGTATAGCAGATTTTTTTTCATATATACTAGAAACTTAAGGCTATATTTAAGATATTACTTACTTTAAATTATAGCCTACCAGTAATTCTGATGTGTTACTGTAACGCAAAAACTATTGCGTGAAAGGCAAGCATCCATTTTACCAACGCATTAATAACTTTAGTGGGACCGTAGTATCGAATTTATATAAATAATTGGCCTTATAAGAGTGAACATAACCATCAAAGGTTACTTTATTCTACCCGGTTATTGTTCGTAACTTTATTGGGAACGTGAGAAAACTTGTACAACAAAGTACTTTGCATAAAGATGATTGTTTTTTAAATAAATGTAAGGAAAATACATTGTACCTTGTAGGCCTTGAGCAATGTTTCACATGCAACATCAATATGTATGTATATGTATGTACTTATGATTAGGAAAATTCGTATTCGAAGGGCTAGAGGAGAATGTTCTCAACATTTTGCATAAGTAAATGCGAATATATTACTCAATGCGCGTAAGTATGAGTACAATGTGTTATATAACCGGTATATATAAGAAAAACAACAATTTAAAAAGTTTTGTCTGTCTGTATGTTCTGGCTAATCTCTTGAATGGCTCGTCCGATTTTGAGGGGACTTTTACTAAAAATAAACTGATACAACTGGGAGTAACCTAAGCTTATTATTTTTTTTTTAATAATTCCACACGAACGAAGTCGCGGGCAAGACCTAGTCCTTTATATGTTATCGACACATTATTAAAAATTTTACAAAACAAACCGAAGAATTTGTACAATATCACCATCATCATCATCAGCCTGTGTCAGTCCACTGCTGGACATAGGCCTCCCCTAAAGCACGCCACCGCTTCCAATCTTCGGTTATTCTCATCCAGCCCACCATTTGACACAATCGGTTTTTCTTTATTGAATCGATTAAATTATCAAACGCTTTTGGGTTAACATGATTTTATTATCTATGTTATAGGTGTAATAAATCGTACGTTTTTATCAGTTTACTAATACAAATGTCAACAGATCGTTACAGCCGATAAGATAATGTGGTTTTTATTTGTTTTTAATTGGAGAAAGGCGTTTGTTATTATGTAACACATTACTTGTTTAATACAAAATAGATTAAGCTTCATTTAGAAAAAGGAGTCATTGTCTTCATCAATATGTAAAATTTTACAAAAATATCAAATTTAAGACTTTCTGTCAGTTATAATTCAAAGGTTTTGTAATTCTAATCTATTGTCCTCGTTAATGATTATTCAACAGCGGTCAACAGTAGAATAATAAATTCAACACGTTTTTTATCTATTTACACTAGGACCGTCACAAGCGTTACGTAGAAAAGTTTTACCGAATCTAAATTACAAAACATCACAGAGAATTGCATAAACATGCAAATAATTACGCGCGCGGCATTAAACACCGTAATGTAGCTGCGAAAGCGAGAGTGGCAATGAACAATCCACGCATGTCCTACATACTTAGGTTTTAGCACTGTTTTTTTTATGCAGCCAGACGAGTAGTCGGGCTACCTGATGGGAAGTGTTCACCGACGACCATAGATATCGGCAATACTAGTGGTATCACCAATGCGCTGCCTACCAGACGGTCCCCTGTAAAAAAGGGACCTACCACCGTTGAAGTATGAAGTACTTGTAGTACATAAATAATATGAATATTGGAAGGTGGTAACATAACGCCGCTTAAATCTATTAAGCGATGCTTTTTGTTTAACAAGGCGACGAGATGACCAGGGCCTATATCTGATAGTAAACAATTTGCTCCGCTCATCATTTTTTTTACTCGGATGTTACGCTTCCAGACTCTTGTCTTTGGTAAGCTTCATCTAACGCAGAGTTCGCGGGAAGCTCCCGTCCCCACGAACTAGGTGGCCAACATTTTTTGCTAAAGGCCACACGTACAGAAGGTACGTGGGTTAGGCATCTGTTTATGTCTTCTAAGGATCGTTGGCGATCGGTTTACTAACCGGGACGCCGGCGGTCTGGCGAATGTATTGATTGATAGCTGGGGGCGGTGAAAATTGCCCTGGAACGGGGGTGCATCTAGTGTTCTCCTCATCAGAAATGCAACGTATCCTGCATTTCTGATGGCACCAGGTCACTTGCTTTGAGATGTGATATATTACATCTGACCTCTCCAGTAATGACACGGGCTACGGTACGTCTTAAATGTAATATTAAACAAATTAATGTTTATTTTACAATTCTGTTTTAGCTCGGAAATTACCAAATTAGCATACCTTTAGTAAGTTCCCTATAAATAGGTGGCTTGATGCCTCTGGAAAGGTTTTGTAGCGTCTATTCGGCTGTTTTAACAAACTTGATAATCGTTAGTAACTAATAACTTATTAAGCTGTGCATGTATCAGCTTAATAAGTTATTACATCAAAAAAATCACGTAAAAAAAAATAATTATTGTATAAATATTTGATTTTTCTTATAAACTGTCAAACTCAATAAGTCCATCTTCCGTTAATCGTGTCGTTAATACATATCCTTTCTACTTTCACATTCTTTCTTAAATTCTGCACACGTAAAACGTGAAGAACAACATTTTTCAAGAAACTGATTTGATTTCTTATATTATGCTAAGTATTTTCTAAACAATACGATATAATATGAGCAACGTCAGTTCAACGCAACACAAAAATTGTATAGCAATAATATACAATATCTTATATAATGATGTATGACTAAATATACTCAAAACTCGTAGGTTTATCAGCGAACAACATATTTATGTTAGATTTTGTAAGTTCCAGTGACATGTTTCACTAATGCGATGCAATAAGTCTTAATTTTTGTCACGTGGCAAACATTAACACAGTTTCGTAACGTTTTTAAGTATACTGACCCACTCATATGTAAAGACAGTTGGCTTATTAACTGTGTTTATATACATCTATGTAACCAAGTATTATTATTATTATATTGCTAACAGAACGCCTGACGGAGATGCCGAAGTAAAAGATCAATCAATTCTGTGCCAGAACCAAACTGACTGTAACACTAAGGGGTGTGGCTTCGATTCCTACCACGGGAATGTTTTTATGACATGTATTTATTTATAAAATAAAAATGTGTCTAAGTATTTATCGATCATCTAGTCTCAATGATACAAGCTTTGTTTATTTCGGGATGATGTTGTATTATTCGTACGCGAATACACATTTTTTTAATTTAGGAACAACAATGTAACTTATAAAAACGAAAACGCGACACGCGTTTAGCGTTCTGATTAATAAATTACTTACCACCTACTTGGCAGTCACTATACTCAAGAGTTTGTCAAGATATTGAAATCGACCAATTATTTAAGACACATAATTTACGTATATATATTTATAAACCTTGCTTCGTAATCAATTTGTTAATATTCCAATAAGGTGATTTTAATGTTACAAAAGAATTATCTGGCTTATAGAGAGACACAAGGAAAAACTTTTTACGCACGAAGATACTCCGTTATAACGAAGTATGAACTTATTATTATAAGTTACATTGTTTATTTGAAATTCATTTCTTTTTAGGTTTAAATGAAGACACCTTATACATGGCATAAATTTGTACATGGCATCTATATTTAGGAACTATTTTATAAGCAAATTTGTTTTTAATTTTCTGTAAGTTAAAATATTGTAAATTTAGTTAACCAAAATGAGTATTGTAATATTTTATCTTTAACGGTTTTAAATTAAATCGCCCATTTTTAATTTCTTTAATATCTTTTAAACCACTTATCACAAAATAATTTAAAAGAATGGGACCAAATGACAGCTAATACCTACCATTGTTGTAATTATAACTGTGGCAATAGCTATTACAAATGAACATATTAATATATGTAACTTTTACGGACTAGCTAATTCATTGTTTTGTACCCTGCAAGATAGACAGAGTCCGTCGATACCAAAGAAATGGCTTAGAATATTGTGTATATGTCTCTTTTACAGTATAATAGTGCTGTTCTTTTAATTTAATAATGAAGGTTATTATTTGAATTATAATAATATTTAAAAAAGAATGAACAAAATCGGATAACTAGGAGTGGAGGAACGAGGTAAAATATATTCAGAAGCTCCGAATTGAGTACCTTCTTGTTTTGGGAAGTCAGTCAATAAGATAAGGTATTTACAAGAATGCAACCTGTTACTATTAGGCCGTTGCAAATAACTACCGCCGAGTAATTGATCGAGCATTAATTATTAGAATGGCTGCGTGAGAAGGAAACGCGGTAACTTACAACGTTTTATAATTTGTAGTTGGATTAAAGTTTAAATTAAATTAAACATTAGCTTTATAAAATTATGGAAAAACCTCTTATTTTTCTTCTAATTATATATCGTTAAAAATATAAAAAATTGTCCAATTGAGGTCAGTGATAACCTCATTTCAGATACATTCGGCTAATACCTTTTAATGTATGGATGCTAGAAGGAAAACAAAACACGCACTGCGCAGTTATAGAATGTGAATCAACTTCAACTTGGTCATAAAGATTGTGCGAAATTTATACCAAAGACAGTGAAGTTGATGATTAATGAAGGCTATGGCATTTTTCATATATGGAAATTATATAAAAAGATTCTAAAGTCGAATGGCGCCAAAGTATACAGAGGTCATTTATAAAGCTCTATGGTTAAATATCGTTAAGTGATTAGTCATATAGTTTTGGCGCTTATAGAGTTAGACCTAAACTTTGTTTGTCTCGTGTAAGATAATGTTTCTACTTTTCTATTATGAATATACTTACCTCTGATATGATTTTAATTGCGAAGTTCCATAAACAGTAGGTAATGAGTAAATTTTACAATATACATGTATATCAAATCCACTATTCGATTTTTCGCGTTACTTAAAAATATATTTATTATATTCCATGATCACGGGTAGACTGAATGGATGCTGGAAAGAATCCGAAACGTCGGGAATAAATAAATATATTTTTAAGTAACGCGAAAATCCGTAAATTAGTGGATTGTATTATAATAATCGCGTAAATAAAGAAATAATTAATATACATGTAATTAACAGTCAGATAAAGCTTGTGTTGAATGGAAAATGCTCTAGCCCATTGTGTATCATTTGTTTCGACCATGACACACCTGCTTACTGGAGCGGAGCCTGTGATAAATCATCTTTGACCTATTACGTATTATTATATTATATAGTTTGTTGTGTGTTTTTATATGTAAGTACAAATAAAAAAATATTTATGTAAAATATATATTATGAAACATGTATTTTACTTAGATGCTATTTATTAATTAAGATATCTTGTAAGTACAGTGTCATAAAATATGGTCACGTAATATTTTACAACTCTTATGGACGAACCATATTGCTTACTATAAAAAAAACACACATACTACTTCTGGTATGTCTCATCTATAGTCACTAACATATACATAAAAACAAATACTTTCGATGCAAACAGGAAACGGATAAATTACTATGCTAATAAAACAGAATCACTCTTTGCGTAACAGTTAAGTTGGGAGGGCGCATTATAGCCGTAAACGGCGTACATTTAAAAAGTTAACGAGCGACTGTTTTTATCTGTGGCGCAATCTCAGCACGTGGCTGTCATCTAGACGACATGAAGCCGCGGCAACATATATGGAGCGACAGGTTGCCGGCTTACCGTCCGCTTCCCGTTTCCCTACCAACCGCATTTTTGCAAGCGTTGCACAAAAGGATTCTTGTATTTACTATCGGTATAATTAATCGCCGATTAATAGAATTCTTAGCAATTAATTCGCAATACAAACACGTTTAATCTTTACCAAGCCTAATAAGTTGTGAAACTTAAGTAAAACTAAAATCAAACAAAAACGGAGTTATATTGCCGCCCTTATTACCTGTAGACATTAGACATCGGTTATACTGATTTTAGATTTCTGATTTTAGTATTGGCACTTATAGATATCAGAAAAATGTTTTAAAATTTCAATATAGCGTACAATAAAATAACTGTTTTATTTTAAGTTTAATTGGTTCACCGTTGAAACGAATATTCCAATATCCACATTTTGAAATATGTAAGGCCAATAGATCTTTGATATTTTTTTAACCTCTTCTATACTGGTTAAATGAAGTACTTTGCTAAAGATTAAGATACGCTTTAACTGTTACAATATATAAATATAATTCTTGGCGCTATTACTAATACGAATAAAGCAGAAACGGAAAATGTTACGAAAGGAAATAATTTATTTGTGTGATTATGATAAAGTTACGTAGGTTAAAATGTAATTGATTGATTTAATATTATCAATTACTTTATCTTAATTACTTTCGACAATTAAGCATATAGATACTGTTTAAATACTTGTCATTCTTTTTACTTAAAATGGCTCCACCGTGGGTTTATTTGGCAATCAATGAGGAAGTGTAATGTTAGAACATAACACTATCTTGTATTGTTGTCTTTATTGAATAAATATATTTGACTTTGACTTAATTGTATAAATAAAATGGATAATTGTTTTGCATTCATGTTTGACATTTGTCATATTGTTATGCTACTCCAATTTTAATCTGTTAGTGGCTTTTCTCCCAAATTTCCTTATTATTTACATAAAATTTACAAAATCCGCAGTCACAGAACAGACTCAGGGTCATAAATAGAAACCATAAAATCCGCAAAATTCTTTTATTTAGTTATATGAATATTAAAATAATAAATTTATTGAAAAAATATTTGTTCATTTTTTTAATTTCACCCTTACGTGTTCGTACCACGTAATAAAATTTCAATTTACGTAAGTAAAACTATCTTCAGTTAGTAGCAAAACAAAAAAATTATAAATTTTAAATATTTAAAACTTTTTCAAAACAGCCTTACATTAGAATTTTATTAAATTATTAAAGACAACAAATAATAAAAAAAATCAAGTCGTTTCTAAAATTTTGTTTTTACCTTTGCTTGTAATGGAAAAAAATAATATATTAATAAATTTATCACTTTCGAAATCACAATGGTATTTTTACACACGTATTTTTTTTCAATTGCATAGATAAAATTAATTAGAAAGGGATGATGTAATTTTTTGAAAAGAAGCGGTTAATCAGTGATAACTAACCGCGACGACAGATTATAGCAATCATATTAGCGGGATATATTTTTAAATTGCGAAGAAAATTGCATAAACAACCGTAACGCAACGGAAAAAAATTAAAAAATTACAATTTTTTTTAAATCGACTGCAATTATAAAAAAAAACATACCACTAATTGACCCTCCGTAGTTTCCAGTACGAAATTCGTTAGACACAGAACTGTCACACATGACCACAGATAATGCGCCATTCTTTTAACCGGTAACAATTTCACCGATCTAAAAGAACGTAACTCGTCAAAAGCGTCAGACGCGCGGATGTCTGCCTCGGATGGAAGGCACGGCGAGATTGCGCTAGAAGCACCGCGGACGCCTAAAGTAGGGACCAGCTGGGTAACCTTGGCAGCGAGGGCTCCATGAGTCACATAACCTGTATGGCTTAAGAAAAATATATATTAATCGAGTCTCGCGTACACCGCCGCAGGATGCGTCGATATCGCCATTTCTAAAGAGAAATTCGTTTCGTATTCACTTACATAACGACCTAATTAAAATTTTTGCTTTTTTAATAGTCAAATAAAATATAAATAATAAAATAGTAATATTATAACATAATAATAATTCTAAATCTTGCTATGTAAGTTGAAATGTATCGTATGAATACGATAATAATCAAAATATGTTATTTTTACTTCATGCAAACCTTAACCAATGTAAGGAAATCTTAATAAGTCTCTGATCAATAACCGTGCGACGCGTCACCTGATCGATTGCCTAAAGAAACTTCATTGTTTTATAAAAAAAAACTATATTTTCAAAGTTCAACTGCAAGGTGAGATTGTCGGTTAAATTTAATCCTAATCACACTACAAATGGTTGAATGTGATGGTAGATGTATTTTGTTTATTCTTTTAAACTAATAATACATAACGTATTTATAACTGTAAAGTTCAATCAAAGTACCTAAACTTTGAGCTTATAAACTTATACCTAAGAATAATAGACTAGTTGCAATTTATATGTTTTTTGCAAAGCAGTCGGCAAATACTTGTTTATCATAAATATGCAGAAGAGTAGATTTAGTTGTCCATTACCTCAATCTTTATTTAAAGTCAGTCAAATCCAAAGTCAAATAAATATCTTTATTCAATATAAAAGCATTATAATTTCTTATTGATTGTCGAATAAACTACAACTACAAAGATAATACTGCCTCCGTAGCCTAGTGGTATGGCGTGTGGCTTAGAGACCGGAGGTCGTGGGTTCCGAATCCTGTGGGACTCAACAAATTTTTGATTGTTGTTTCCTAGTTGGTTAGGGCAATTTGGGCCCGATCACCCAATTGTCTGAAAGTAAGATGATCCATGCGTCGGATGGGCATGTAAAAGTCGGTCCACCACCAACCCGCATTGGACCAGCTTGGTGGGATACGGTCCAAAACCCTCTAATGGATAGAGGTGTATTAGGGAGGCCTGGGTCCTGCAGAGGACTACCACAGGCTGATGATGATGATGAACAAAGATAATATGTAGAACATCATATTTTAACAGTTTGAAAAACCAAACAGTTCATTTTCAGGGTGTGTTATCTATCAAAGTCATTACAGCAATAATATCTTTACACAAAAACTTTCCTTTACAACATTTGTGAATTTATTCACAGATAATAGCTAAAAGTTTTCTAGGATTTTGTTGTAGAAGAGTGTACATTGTCCCATGAACGATTTCATTGTTCTTCGGAGTCCAAGAAAAAAAAAGATAGATTAATACAACCATAATGTTATCAATATTCTAATTATAGTCAACAATAAATTTAATATTAATATTAAGTCAATCGAGGCGTATTTCCCACTATTAAAATGGTTTTTTTGGTCCGGTAAATACGCTCCGATATACAGTTTAATAGCTGTTCTCATTAAGGTTTTATAAACATTAAAGATAATACGGATTGGGATTCACGGTTAATATGCCTCTACATTATGTTTAACGTCTTTATTGGTGGATCATTGCGTACTGTTAGTTAGAAATTTAAAACAAACACCTAACTATATGTTAATAATGTTTTTATAGCAATTAAAAGAACGCATAGTAAGTAGACATGCCCTTCAGTGCCCTTTTATTACTTAAACAATCCTATTTTATTATAATTATTATATTAATAGCAAAAAATAACCAGTTCCAGATATTTAAACGTATTCATAATTAACCAAAAACGTCTTTAAATTTCCTTTATACACACCGATAAGTTCGCAAACATTAATAAAAAAGGATATTTTTATAATTGGCGACTAAAACATTTTACGCACCAATCCCACGTTACGTATATCCATTATTGAAGCGGACGTACTATAGCGGGATTTTATAGCATTTGGAGAGATATTCCCATGAACTCATTACGCGCCGGAACAAACTAACTTAGATCAAATTAGAAAGCTATCTTAGCAGAACCTCACGTAAGGGGTTTACATCTGATTAAAGAATAGGAAGTAATAAATTATCCATTCCAAGACATTCTTGCTGAAATTATAAATGTAAAACTTTATTAGTAAGAATGTTCTTGCTCCATTACAAATAAAGTAAGCTACAGATTTTGATAAAACTTGACAAAATAAAACTGCCTCTGTAGACTAGTGGTATGGTCATGTGCTTAAGAACGCGGAGGTCGAGTGTTCGAATCCTGCGGGGACTCAACAAATTTTCATTGTTGTTTCCTAGTTGGTTGGGGCAATTTGGGCCGATCACCCAACTGTCTTAAAATTAACATGATATAAAAAGTCGATCGACCTATCAACCCGTATTGGTCCCGCTTGGGACGTCCATGGTCGCGGGACCGGATAAAACCAACATCTTAGTCGATACCGTGACCTTGAATCCTACGTAATTAAACCTGATAAAATCCGTCCAAATTATATTATTTATCATTTATAGTAGTCGCGTGAGCAACAGAAAGTATTAAGGTAAATACATGTAAATTTGAATAGATTGGATGGATGGGTTTTGGAAAAAAAATAGTAAAGTTTTATCTGGTATAGCTTGACAGTGGCGCTGTTCGTGTGTATAAATAAATTCCTCAGCACAATTACAAACTCAAACTTATTCAAATAAGCTATATTTTTGTCATCATCATCATCAACCTGTTATCACAGGCCATTGCTGGACATTGGCCTCCCCTTAACTATACCCCTATCCATAAGGGGGTTTTTGCACCGTATCCCACGCTGGTCCAATGCGGGTTGGTGGGTGGACCTACTTTTGACATGCCCATCCGACGCATGGATCATCTTACTTTACAGACAATCGGGTGATCAGCCCGCATTGCCCAAGCCAACTAGAGTACTAGGATAGAATAGGAAAGTAGTTAAGTCTCTGCATGATTCGGACCCTTTACCCCCGGTTTTTAAAGCGCAATCCCATACCGGTTGGCTACGGAGGCAGTCAAAAAGAGGCTCACAAATACATTTTTTTTTATTATTTCATTTGTTTTAACTAAATATTCTTTATTCTGCCCGTGAAAGATATTTCAAAATCGGTGATAGAACAGCAGCAAACAGCCAGATGTAGTCAACCACATACCATATCCATTGCACCTATATTATTAACAGTAGAAATTTTTAAAGGCTATAGAATGGTCTATTAGATTATATGTATATATTTTTCATATATGCTGTAGCTCTGTTTATAGTTTATTGATTTTTTAGTTCTTTTGAATTAAACTAGATAACACATTCTGTGTAAAAAGGTTAAACATCCTTGTTCCCTTACATCACAAATGCTAAAAAATTGTTGGTTTGAAAATGTTAATCTAGTTTTTATTATTACTAAGGTTAATTTGCATTTGTACAAAAAATATTTGATGCCCGTTTTAACAAAAAGTTCCCAGCAATAGTCAAATTTTATCATATAGTGATTCACTAGTAATAAAACGGTATATTTAATGTTTTTTCATCGGCGTTCGCTAAAGCCTCTTGAAGGCTAAGTACCTATTAAATATATCAAGGAAACTAATGAAAAAATAGTAATAACCTTTTGCAGCGAATTAAACACCTTTTAAAAACAAATGCATTGTAATGTAAAATAGTTGCTATTAAATTCTGCAGTCGTCTATGAAATGCAACCTTTCTTTGTTTATACATGCTAACCAGATTACATTTTAACATAAGAATACCTATTTATTTATCCATATTTTTATGTGTAAATTTTTTTTTCTTTCTCTTAGCCATTTTCTGTGATAAACCAAAAGTTTAACTGCATTAGATTACTGTCGTGAAATTTTTAGTCACTTATATGCAAAAGCAACTGGATAAAGTAGTCTTGATAACACAGACGGAATTAGGTATATGCCTATTCAAAGAAACATGGTACTTTCTTTAAAAACAATAAACAAAATAAAGAAACTAAATAGTTGCTAAGCTGTTGACTTTGACTTTGAGTATAACATAACCTATAACATCATTATTGGGGCAGCACTGTAATAATTACCAATTAAAACAGGTTTTATATTATGGACCACGCATTTTAATTGGCTTGAACACCTATCATAATATTGTCAACTTTCTCACCACTTAAAACAAATTCTACAATAAACTGTTAAGATTATTCACACATACATACATCATCAGCATGTAATAGTTGACTGCTGGACAAACGCCTTCCCTAATACACCCCTATCCATTAGTGGATTTTAACCCAAAATACTATGACGCCAAAATATATGTTAAAGAAACTCAAAGCCTAAATTGTAGCAATTTTTTTCAATGATATACATTTTGCGACCTAATTATCCGCTATCCTCTGTAAAGACCACTAACAGGTAAGTATATCAATTTATAAGTTTTGGAAACGTTTTTCTGGCGGTCTTTTAAGAACCCTTGGCGTTATAAATCACTGAATGAGTTACGTAAGTTTTACTTTGCCTGGTCCGCTAAATATTTAGTCTTAGCAATTACAATTTATAGAATGAAAAGTTCTAAAGATCGCTGTCATCCTAAAAACATATTTTAAGCAATAAGCTTAATAAAATTTGATACATTCGCAATAACCGTAAAAGTTTTTTTACAACCCTTCAGACTTCAAAATAGCATACAACGTAAGTTTGATTATGAGTTAAGACCCAATATACAATTTCTAAATATTAAAAAGTGTTTTATAGTATAAATATTGCAAACATGTAAAATATAGGTAATTACTAATTATACTTTATATGAGTGTGTGTTGTGTCAATGGATACGCCAATAGAATCAATAGAAAAAAATGCTAGAGCAGCCACTTTTATTTTATTTGATAACGGGTAGTTTTAAATAAACAATTTAAGCGGTCAGTGTTATCATATTTATCATTATAGCAAGATTGTGTATAAAATTTCATTTTTTAAAAAACTAAATAACAAGTGCACTAGAGGTTTCTTAACAATTTTAATGTAAGAATGCAGGGAAATTTGTAGAAGTCATCTATAATACAGGCAACAGAATCAGTCAACCGATAATACAACATCCGGAAAACAACACTTAGGCAGATCCTTGAGACTTCATTGGACGAAATATTGCGACATCTATTGGCTGGGTAAGATAGGTTCTTTTGGCAGGTAGAAAGAGAAATGATAACATAACTTTTTAACACGTAAAAATAGATTTAACCCAGTCTTCGAAAATATGCCCGACAAACCATCCACTTTAGAAGCACTTATATGTAGTTCCAAAACGTCCCTTTTCACGTCCGTGGTAAAAATAGTGTTTTGACCCTTACATACAACATACTATTTACAACTACCTCCGTAGCTTAGTGGTAAGGGCGTGTGCTCAGAAACCGGAGGTCGTAGGTTCGAATCATTCTGAGACTCAACAAATTTTTATTGTTGTTTCCTAGTTGGCTTGGGCAATGCGGGCTGACCACCCAATTGTGTAAAAAGTAAGATGCTCCATGCGTCGAATAGGCATGTAAGTAGTCGGTCCACCCACCAACCTGCATTGGACCTGCGTGGTGGAAAACGGCCCAAAAACCCCTAATGGGAAAGGCATGCATTAGGGGAGGCCTATGTCCAGCAGTACCACTAACATCATAGGGCGGCAGCAACACCCCTTTGGCGATAGCCACCGTCATAATTGATATGAACGTGCTTTATAATGGTTATCCGCCCTTTCCAAGTACTTATGACTACATTTCGTATTGATTTATTAGACTTTTTGGTTCTTGCCAATCAGCCTTGTATGTTTGCGGCGTGTTAAGTATTTCATACCTGCAATGATAGTGCTATATATCGATAAGTCCATAAGGATGTCTATTTACCTTTCAACTTGTCTATTTACCCCAAAACTGTAATTTGTAATATAAATTAAATAACTTTAAATTATAATTGTACTTGTACCATAAGAAATAACTTTTGTCTGAAGAATAATAATCTAACAAAATCAACTCTTCATTATTTTTTTTAGCATACGTCAGCAGACTGAGTAGTCGGACCACCTGATGGAAAGTGGTCACTGACTCGTTTACAGTAAAACCAGCTACGTGCCTTTAAACCAGAACACAGAAGTGTTTTCACATACTGCTTTGCGGTAGAAATAGACATACGTGTTAACCAGGACGGTCCCTGAAAGGGATCTACCACCGTATTACTAAACACAGCATTTATCTCAAGAAAATAGAAGAGGTTTTTATAGCACAAATTACCATAGTTCAACCGCTAATAATTAGAAATATTTTATATAATTTCTACATAACTTCAGTTTTATTGAAAGGCTGCAAGTTTATTTAAAAAACGGTGTTCGTTAAAAAGCAGACAAAACAATCTACTTCAGATTGGTTGGTATTGAGTCTATTCAATCCGTGATTTCTGTTTAACCCATTATACAGTACATGAATTACCTTATTTTATAGTACAGAAAAATAAATGGTTTATTATTTAATATCGCATTACTGTTATTGTCGTTGTCAAATTTTGTTCTTTGTTCAGCTTTAGGAAGTTGCTGTCAATGTCACTGCTCACGTTATAATTTGATAGTAAAACCCGGTGAAAAAAATAATTTATTAATTTAATTAAGTATTCATTTAATTTTATTTTTATAGTGTACTTATAGTGGTTTGCATTGTCTTGTTACTAAGCTAGATACCAAAGATGTCTCATAATATTGATGATGAAACTTTAGATATAAAGGTAAACATGCTTCAGTTTACTAACATATATACGTTTTATGTATAGGACATTGATTTAAACCGATAACTCACTAATTGTTTTAGGTGCCGCCAATTTTTGAAGATTTAAATGATCATGTAAAAGAATACTTACTTAATCCGGAGCGGCTTTCCATACACCAGTGGGAACGCTCACAAATTCATTGGCACAGAGAAACTGATGTGGATTCGCTTGTTAAATTTGAAGAAGACGAGCTGGGAATTGATACGACAATTGAAGTAAGTAAAAGTAATATATTAGATTAATTCATTAATCTTTGTGAAGTTATACTAATATGTTACATCTTATTTTAAAATCCTCTTTGTTATGAGCATGCAATTCTAGGGTTTTTTGGTTCTAAGCTTAAGTTCAGTTACAAATCTACACATTTGTTAAAGGGGAAAAATTAAAAATGAATTGTTATAATGTGTTTGTCCCTTTTTAAAAATTTTAATTATTAATACTTTTTACATGTTTGTACATGGCCAAATAAAATAAGTTTAAGAAATAAATACTATCTTTTATTACATAAGTAGTTAATGTTAGTATTTCTCAGAACAAAATTGTTTATCTGCCATTTTGACACCATCATTTCAAACTTCTTATTAATTTATTTACAACTTCATGCACAATACTATAATAGTGGTCTTTATACATAAATGCATTTTCTACCATTCAACCAATGTGTGGTGCAGAGCAATTTTTTTCTTCTAGTTACTAAATTTATATATAGATATATCTTATGGGTAATCATTGTATTATTATTTGTTAAAAGTAAAAAAGTAGTTAATATTGAATATGAATAAACAATAGTTGTAATATTACAAAATATTGTGAAATATTATATAAAGCTTTATCACTAAATCTGATAAAGCTTTATATTATATTTTTTTATTTTAAAAACAATGGAAAGTTTAGTATGTTTAGAAATATGTCATAACTTATATAAACTATGTCATGATAATATATATGTATAGTTGTTGCCCATTATATAGTCCACTTTGTGTTGTCTTCCATGTCCATATTCTATTGAAACTTTTCTTGAAATTGGTTATATTCAAATAAGTCATCATCATCATTAGACTGTGTTAGTTGACTGCTGGCCTCCCCTAATGTACGTCTTCTACCCCAAGAAGTTTTTTGGACCATATCCCACCATGCTTGTCTGTTATGTTTAAGCTTTTTCTTCATTATAAATCTTACTTCAAATAATCCATTCAATTCTGTAATTTTGAATATTTGTTGTGTCCTATTTATCATTTGTGTTGGAGGGGGCTTGTCTACTGAAGTCCCAGTTTGTATTCTCTTTTTTCATAGGGTTTTTTTGACTATGATTTTGTTGTAGTTTAAATAAGCCATTTAGCGTATATGGTTTAGAAAACCATTTTGTTTTTCAATATTTCTATTTTTCTCCATGCTAGAGTAAGAGTAATTAAAATAGGCCTGTTCTTGGTCAGTGCTGATAGCATTTAGGGTGTCTATACCTAGCGGTGTATGTTCCATATTGTCTTTTTTCTATTTCTGCAATACCATGAAGAATAACATTGTTTTTCTTTCACCTTAATTTCTATGAACAATACTTTGTTTTCTTTTAATAGTGATTCCATTTTTTTTCATTGCAGTGTCCGTTTCATTCTCAAGTTCGATTAAAAGTTTTTCAAGTAGTATTTCTATTTAGGAATCCATTTCATCGTTTTCTAAATTATGATAGAAAGTCTTGAAAAAACTATTCTCTTTCAATAATAATAACAACTTCAACAGCAACATGCGGCAACTTTTCTTGGTTTAAAAATTGTATTTATTTGCAGTTTTATCTCCACTAACTGCATATGCATCAGATTCTACTTTACAAACATGGTTTAAGAATTATCAGGCATTTTTAACACTGAAATAATATTTTTTCACTAAGCATAATCAAGATGCTTGCTACACATTTGACACCTGAATCCAGATAAACTTATGATATAATAATTTGTAATTGCAGGTTATAAGAAATCCAATTACTGGAGAAATCACGGGTGTGGAAGAAGTAAGCATACCCATAGAGGATGATGAAGACAGCTTGTCAATGTCAAGAGCACCCTTACCGCCTAGCCTCGCCACTCGAGGCACCACAACCCAAAACCCTTTTCTGCCAGCTGGCTTTGAAGAAGAATTACAGAAGATGCTAGATGACGCTGCTCAGGGTGCTGAAATAACCATTAACCTTGAAGACGACGAACCAGGGAACTTTTTAGGAGAAGGTACTTGTATAATTTTGCTTAAGAGAACTGTGTTATTTGTTTACCATTTTGCTTTATAACTTCAATATGTTATTTCCAGAAATATTAACCACTCCACCTGGGTGCAAGGAAAGTGTTCTTTTCGAGAATGATGGTGTTACATTACTTCAAGACGATGATAAGGACGCTCAGCAAAAATCCGACACTCAAGACATTGAAAAGTTTGTCAAAATTAACCTTGAGGAGGTTGTAGATAACAACATTCATTTAGTTGGTATGTTAATTTATTTATTTGAAATGTTTATCAAGTCAATAGTACTTGCACTTTCTAGATATTTTAATAGCTATTGATTCTATATGATTAAAGACTTGTTAAAGTTTTTGGAAAACCCAAACATAAGTTCCTATTAATAGAAGCACATTATGTACTGCTAATTATATTGCATGATTAGGGCTATCAATTGCGATCTTAACACAGCTTACAGATGATATTTCAATTATCTATGGGTATTTAGGAGTTTGCATTTTTCAGATCTTTGGAAAGATGAAGAGGAATCAGAGAAGAAAACAGGAAAAGGTGTACAAAAGCTAAAGTCAATTCAGATTGATGACACCACTGAGAGTGACAATTTCCTTGAGAGTACAATCATTCAGCCCCCAGTTGAACTTCCAGATATACCAATTTTAAATATAAGTAGTTCGAAAGGTAGAATGGCTGTTACAGCCACTGAGTGGGCCGAGATGATAGATGTCACCCTACCTGTACCTGATTTTAGAGAGAAAATCAAGGATATGGCGCATTCATATCCATTTGAATTGGATAATTTTCAAAAGCAGGTATGGTTTTTTTTTAAATAAAAAAGTGCCTTCTCATAATAAAATTGGTGTAAATCCTTATAATTAGATGCATGGTCATGCATAAGTAAAACCTACAATCATAGCTTTTATTTAAATATTAGTACATATATGCTTACTTGTTAACTTGTAACCAAATTTAAAACAATTTTTGACAGTTCATAAATATATTTAAAAATATAATGTTTTTCAGGCTATACTAAAACTAGAAGAGGCCATCACGTGTTCGTCGCTGCGCACACGTCAGCCGGAAAGACCGTAGTGGCTGAATATGCCATTGCAATGTCGAGACGTAATTGTACCAGGTTAGTATTCTAGAGAAACCAAGTTTTCATTACTGTTTTATTAAAATGATCTTCCTTTGTAAAAGGATATGCATATTAATATAATCTACAAAAATCTTAATATATATGAATCTCGTGTCACGATGTTTTTCCGCGATAGACTCCTAAAATATAACCGATTTTAAAATATAGTTCCCCATGTGCAGTTTAATTCAACTTAAAGATAGAATAACTTAAATCTTTATTTATAATCGCAATAAATTTTATAACAATTTATTTTTCTATTGTTTGATTAAAATGTTAGCTACAAAACGATTGTGACAGTTGGCGATTGATTACGTTATGTTCGTCAATAGATGGCGGTTCTTATAGTATAACTCGTTGATAATAGAGATTGAGTCAATGAAAGTAATTGCTAAAAATTATTTATTTTGGTCAGTTAATTTTATAATATTTTTATCTATTGTTAAAAACAAAAATGCAATTTCATTACGCCGTTATTTTTACCAGGCCATCAATAAAAATAGTAATGAATAAAATAGCTCAAAATTAGAAATGAGTTTTACAGAGCAAAATTAATAAGTGATGTTGTATCCTATAAAATAAAATAGATTATTTTATGACATATTCAACGGCGGATACGATTGAAGGTACTGTATATTCGTTATTTATTATTTCATACGATAGTTGTTTCCTTACGCTTGCGACGAATGTAATCAACTTTTGTTATTTGTTTTTAATAACCATGCAACTAAAACATTAAATTATGTTTTTGGTGGTAGTGCTCCATATCCATTCAAATTATAACATTTTTAATAGAAAAGTAAGAATTAAAAACATAATATAATTTTAAAACTAACTCTTATATTTTGTATATCACGATATCAACAGAAGGAACATCTTGATTAATCGTCTTCAGCCGATTTTTATACCACTGTTATTTTTCATTGTATTCAGTTATAACGGAAGCATCATCAGAGTTCTCTGTTTTATACAAATGACATTTGTCTAATAAAATTTGGTGGTCCTCATGTCTGATATTCTCTTTCCGGTTATCTTAAGCCCTTAAATTGTTTATTACAATGTAAAATAAGTAAAACGTAGCGCAGCAACGGTGGCAGGGCCTGCCAGTTTATCTATATATATAAAGGATTCCCACCTATATATTGACTCATCACGATACCTCTGGAACCATAAAGCGCCTTGAAATTTAGTAGGAATATTCCTTTTGCCGAGTAGAGGTCAGCTACAAACGGATTTTACGAAATGCCACCTACAAGGGGGGTTGCTAGTTAGTTATAAATTTACATGATTTTGTATATCAATTTGGTTCAAACTTATATTAGACACAGTTCGGTTGCAAACGCCAGACCTATAGTCTAGCCAATTAAGTCTAAGATTAAATGTAGATAGAATCAAACAAATGGAAGAAACAAACGCGTATTATAGGTGGACTGTGACTATTTTAAAACCCTAGTATGTTTGGCCAATAAGAGGGCCCAAGTTATATCTACAATTGGGTTTGACATTAAACTTTGTTTACGTATATTGTATTAGTCAATTAGTAAATTGGCTAAATTTAGTAGAAGACGTTCACAGCCACGGTTTTATCTTAATTATTCCTACTACCACTTTGACTGTATTAACGCAGTTATGTCAAACTCTAATGACGCCATCATGTTAACAGGCGTGGTTGGTTCACCAATTGCCAATCTCCATGTGATATTTAATGTTCGCATGTGTGTCATCTGATTAAAAATTCTGACCTTTTAGCTCTACTAATCCTCTGTAATTTCTTACAGAGCGATCTACACATCTCCAATTAAAGCATTATCGAACCAGAAGTACAATGACTTCAACAAGATGTTTGGGGAAGTTGGTCTTTTAACTGGTGATCTTCAAATCAATGCAACAGCCTCCTGCCTTGTTATGACTACGGAGATATTAAGGTCGATGTTGTACTGTGGCTCTGACGTCACGAGGGATCTAGAATTTGTGATATTTGACGAAGTGCATTATATCAATAATGCTGAGGTATGTAGATTTTTTATGTTAAGATAATTAACTTTCTATATTGAGCCAAATAAGAGATAAAGTTTACACCAAAAATATGTATTTTCGTAGTTACATTTTTACATACGTACTACCTTAGCATTATTTAATTGGCGTAATCCTTATTAACTCATACATAAAGTTATTTATTGATTAAGTTACGGGCCTAATGCCCTAGGTGGTTTATAACAATCTTTACATTGTGTAATCTTTCGAAGAAAATCGTTTTTATAGTGCTCTCTAAAATAGCTTCCATAACTATACCTCTATATTATACAATAACGTTATTCTTTACAAACATTTGACACTAAACAATAAAGTTTTGTATTAATGGATATAAAAATTTTACTCATTTATTACGATCAATTATAGACAGTTCGCGTGTCATCGCATTCCGATAAAGATCCTAGCTTTCCCGAAGGCAAATAGTTTCCAACTACATCTATATATATTTTTCACATTCTATCATAACTTCTGCCATGATCATCAATCAATTAGTACAAATTGGAATATTGTTTAATGAATTATTTATTTCTTTGACGATTTTATTATTATGTTTTAATTTCTTTTAGTGGGAAACATTTTGTGTGTTATTTTTGTCCGTATAACTTTCATGACTGTCTGTCTGTTAATAAATGAATGAATCTTCTTAATTCTAGCGTGGCTATGTATGGGAAGAGGTTTTGATACTGCTACCTGCTCACGTCAGCATCGTGATGCTGAGCGCGACCGTTCCCAACACGCTACAATTCGCCGACTGGGTCGGTCGAACTAAGAAACGCAAGGTCTTCGTGGTTTCAACGCCGAAGCGACCGGTGCCTTTGTGCCATTATCTGTATACAGGTATTGATAGGACTTTATTGTATATTAAAACCAAAATAATCATGAAAATGTCGTTAGAGGCGTTTACAGCTGAATAGCGCTGTTTTAAATGACAACGCAATGTTCAAATCCATCAGAGTGTATAATTAGGCTCCTGTTTAACTATTTTCTTTGTTTTTATTTTTTAGTTACTGGTATTGATAATTCAGCTTTACCCTCTCGGGGGCCCTTGCCATTAATTAACGCAAAATAAAACCAAACCCGATGAAACTGTGAGAGCGATTATCTAATTGATCATCCGAAGACAAATAACGTAGTTTTCCATTACTTTTAGTGTTTAAGTTATTACCCTAAAGAATATGACATTTAATATTTTTTTCTGGAGCGTAATATTATTCCAGATACAAGCTATGCCTATTTATACATAAATGGGTACACCAGCCGATGCTATTCTGAAAATTTACAAAGAAATATGTAATATGACTGTTTTTGAAATAAAATTCACTCTTTCGAATTTTGTACAGTTCATTTATCATTATTATTATTATTTAAGGTACTGGTGGTAAATCTAAAAATGAGAGGTTTATGATTGTCGACCAAGAAAGCAATTTCTTACTGAGAGGCTACAACGAAGCGGTGGCCGCTAAAAAGTCCCGTGAGAACGATTACAAGAAAAGTTTTGGACCTAAAGGTATATAAATGACTTAATACATATACTATTATTATTTTTCAATCATTATCGTTAGTTCGGAATCTGACAATATTATATACAGTATTTTGACTTTAAAAATTTATTGATATATTGTCAACAACTTTTTTGTCTAAGTAAGCATTACAATTAACAAAATTACGTGATGATGTAAGCGTGGAAATTTCATAAATAGATGGATTAAAATATAAACTATTTATTTTATTTTATGTTACTATAAAGGCCATCGCAAATGGCCTAAAATCGTAAAATCCATACAATTTTTATAACTGCTAAAGACAACTCTGTCTTCCTGTCTGACCTATTTTACCGTCTAAACCGTTTAACCAATTAAATAAAATTTAGTACATACTTACATTCCAAGAAAGGACATAGGCCGTTCATTATTCCGAAAAAAGTGGTTGAAAGTGTTGAAAGTGTTAAACTTACATCCCCTATGGATGTAAGTTTATAAGTCAATTCGTCGTCGTTAAATATAAAACGATAAAATTTTGTGTCTAATATATATATATATATATATATATATATCAGCGTATTTGTATACCTCGCTATTTCTGGATGTATTCGCGGGTAGCAGCTATTAATCAATAAAAAAATTATTAACGACAGTAAGCTTTAAAAACTTTCTCTTTCGTTCTTCTACGCTATTCTTACACTTGTTAAACGTAGTGTTTTATTATTTTTTATTCTAAATCAACAGGTACAAAGCAGTATATGAATCCCAAAGCAGAACAGACGATGTGGGTGGCGTTCATAGACCACCTGAGGCATCACGACAAGTTGCCAGTTGTTGCTTTTACTCTGTCTAGGAACAGGTAAGAGTTTTATTAAAAAATATATAGCATTTAATCTAGGTTCGATTTAAAGATATGAACTTTGTATATACAAAGTTATACTCACAAATAGGTTTGTTTTGAACCTGTGGTAGATTCGGATTGTACTGAATGTAGATTTTTTTTTAATTTCTACTCTAAAGTAAAATATGCATATCGTTAATGGTATCCAAATATAGCGTACTTACTTCTAAAACCTCACAAAATGACAATGTGTGATTGATTAGGATGCATCAAATTAAGGTAACGCATAACTTTTTATAACCGTCAAAATTCAAGTTTTACTTTTGAAACCAAACTTTTCAGTGCGCTTCTGCACATTTTATATCACTACAGAGGATATAACACAAATTATATCATATACATAAAACATAGTCGCTTTCTCTGTACCTAAATCCTATGTATGCTTAAATTTCTAAAACTACGCAACTGATTTTGATGCGGTTTTTTTTAATGGATAGAGTGATTGAAGAGAATATGAACACATGCTTATCATTGGAGGTATATTTATTATCAGCATAGCACCCGTGCGAAGCAGGAGCGGGTTGCTAGTGCTTAAAGTCAAAGTCAAAATCATTTATTCAATTTAGGCTACTACTACTGAGCACTTATGAACGTCAAAAATTATCCATTTACCACCGGTTCACAAACTCAGACCCGTCCAGAGAAGAACCGGCAAGAAACTCTCGGCCTTTTTTTTTAAAAATATTAGTATTTACAAAATTTGACCAATACATTTTTTTTGAGTTACCAGGAGATTTGCAAGCGCAGAATATAAACTATTACTTAGTTAAAGGAAAATGTAAATAGTGATTTGTTTCAGGTATTCACCAATACCTCGTGTATATTGTGACAATGGTGTAAAATAATATTCGACCTGTACAAAATGTTACGCGACTGTGTTTGATTTTGGGGATACAACAAATAACGTGGGAGGATTCGGTTTATGCTCAATTAAACTTAAATATTTTATATAATTTTTGTTAATTTGACATTAAACCTCTCCAAGGTTACTTAGCTCGAATATTAGATTACAGCCTTTGAGTTATGTTATACCTCTATGTCCTGTTTGCCTTATTTTCGTTTTCCTATGTTCTAGATGCGACCTGAATGCAGAGAATCTCATGTCAGTGGATCTGACCACGGCCAAAGAGAAGGGCCACATACGCAACTTTTTCCAGAAATGTCTGCAGCGTTTGAAGAAACCTGATAGGGTGTTGCCACAGGTATTAAACTAGTCTTGTTATAAAAAAAAATCAAGAATACTCTTAAAAACATCTTTGAGTGTTACAATTTGCCATTTTTCGGTCAAAAATAATGCCATCAGCCTATGATAGTCTGATAGTCCGTATGATAGTCCACTGCTGGACATACGCCTCCGCTAGTACACCCCTATCCATTATTGGGACCGGTGGTTGTGGACCATATCCCACCACGCTGGTCCAATGCGGGTTGGTGGGTGGACCGACTTTTTACATGCCCATCCGACGCATGGATCATCTCACTTTTCACACCATTGGGTGATCCCCGCAGGATTAGAACCCACGACCTCCAGTTTCCAATGCACATACCACTAGGCTACGGAGGCAGTTAAAATATTATTAAAATATTTTTAATATTATTAAATTGTTTAATGTTTATTTTTTTTAAATTGTCACGTAAAAGACGCTGGTAGATAATGCAATATTTGATATGCATATCATTATATGCAAAGAAACAACAAGAAACAAAAAAATCAAAGATTTTAAATTTATTTTCAGGTTATAAGGATGCAGAGGGTCCTTGAAAACGGTATAGGAGTGCATCACAGCGGTATCTTACCATTGCTCAAAGAAATCGTCGAAATGCTCTTCCAATCGGGCTTCGTAAGTAATTTTTACTGATATCAATCAAATAATATCATTATTTGGTTAAAATAACCCAGTAGTGTTTCACTATAGTAAGGCCATATTGAATGTAGTAACCGCCACACCACAGGGGCGCAGTGGTACAGATTTATTGTAGACCAATATAGCAACTGTAAATTGCCAACTCTCCGCGAACACTTTCAATAGTTAACGCAAAAAGATATTGATAAAGTCGTAAATCATAATAATCCTCTGCTGGCAAAAACGGTATCGTACACGGCGGATCCAAACGCGACCAGTCAAAAGCGATACCGCTAAACGTTCTCCTCGACCCGGACGAGGAAGGGGTCGCCGAGACTCCGGACCCAACGGGGGTCCCGACATTCAACCTTACACACCCCACAAGTAGGGATAGCACACACTCACCTGTAGTTCGCCCTCGCTTACAAACACACACCCTATACACTCGGTACACCCGCGTTCCAGGGCGATAGTCACCGCCCCCAACCACCGTTTAATACATTTGCCATACCGTCGGCGTCCCGGTTTTAAAACGGATCGTCGACGATCTTCAGGAGACATGCTTAACTCACGTGCCTTCTGTACGTGTGGCCATCACTTATAACAAGAAGTCGGCTAGATCGCGGGGACGGGAGCTTTCCGGGAAATCTGCGTTAGATGAAGCTTTCCATAGAGAAGGGTCTGGAAGCGTTACACCCGTGAATAAAAATCGTAACTCATAGTAACAACTGACTGCCTCCGTGGCCTAGTGGCATGGGCGTGTGCTTTAGAAACCGGAGGTCGTGGGTTCGAATCCTGCGGGGACTCAACAAATTTTCACTGTTGTTTCCTAGTTGGTTAGGGCAATTTGGGTCGATCACCCAATTGTCTGAAAAGTAAGATGATCCATGCGTCGGATGGGTATGTAAAAAGTCGGTCCACCCACCAAGCCGCATTGGACCAGCGTGGTGGGATACGGTCCAAAACCCTAATGGATAGGGGTGTATTAGGGGAGGCCTATTTCCAGCAGTGGACTATCACAGGCTGATGATGTGATAGTAACAAAGCGGCGTCGTACGTATGGTGCTACTGTTTATCGACTATCATTTAGTAATCGACATCTCAGTAGCAATTCATCGATAAGAACGTTTGAAGTATATTTATGATATTGATTTTATATCAGTTCCCGTTACATTGGCCCAGACGTAGCGCGTTGTGTCTCTGTTGAAAAGTAATTTTGAGAGGCTTCATGCCTTAAAAAAAAACACTAAAATCGGTTCCCTCAAAAAATATATAAATAAGAAGATTGTTTATAAAAAAGACAATTTTCACAACGCCAGGTGAAGATACTATTCGCAACGGAAACTTTCGCTATGGGCGTGAACATGCCCGCGCGTACTGTGGTCTTCGACGATATCACGAAGTTCGACGGGGTGCAGAGTCGCCATCTAATGCCCGCTGAGTACATTCAGATGGCTGGAAGGGCTGGACGAAGAGGTACTGTTTATATTACACAAAAATCACGTTGTATAGTGTATCTCAGTGTGATTACACTGAGTACAGTTTTACCAAACGACAGCGTCTGATCACGATCCTAAGCGGTTACTATAGAACGATGTAAGTTAGCAGCACGGCGACATGAGAAGAAGTGATCCAAGAACTAGGAAACCTGAAGCTTGATCAATCCCGAATTCGAACGTGCGATCTTTCATATGTTAAAACGAAGCGCTGAGCTATAATTAAATCTATACAATGATATTCTATTTAAATCCGATTCATAAGCTCAATTAAAAAGGTTTGTTGTCGTATTAAAAGTAAAATACTTATATCAATCTAATAGATACTAACCATAACATATTTTTTATAGTGCAAAAGTTAAAAAACTTTGTTCAGAATCAGTATAATTCCCATAAACAGAACGGTCACTTACTTATCTACAACCGTTATACACACAATATTTTTATCTAAAGGAATTTGCATATTATTACAAAGTTGTTGCAAAGAAAAATACAAAAAAAGTAAACCGTGAATAAGATTTTATTGTTTTGGTTATCATTTCATTTTTTTTTCTAGGTCTGGATGATACAGGAACGGTTATTATTCTATGCAAAGAGGAAGTGCCGAATCAAATTAAATTGAAGGAAATGATGTTGGGCACACCAGAGAAATTGTCCTCCCAGTTTAGGCTGACGTATGCTATGATACTGAGTTTGTTGAGGTTAGTAGCCTACATTATTTATTGTGTTCTATCTATCTTCTTTTTCTCAAGCTATCGTGAAGTCTTGGAGGAGTTAAGTTCGTTAAATAGTATCTACACAGAGCAACTGCAATGTTAAGATATAACTAGAAAAAAAATACCTCATAATATTTCAGAGAAATTCGTAATTCTGGCGCTCTATCAAATAGCTTCAGTATCTGCACATTCTTTCTGATACTAAACAATGAAGTTTTATCTTATGAAAATGCCACTTATTTAATACGACCAATCATTGACAGTTCGTGTGTTTTCCCATTCCGATAAAGATCCGAGTTTTCTCTAACGAAAATTACTACTCACTACATCTTTAACTTATCTACAAGACAAAGGGAAAACTGGATTTAGTAGATGTGTTAGATGCCACTCAACTTGGAGGCAATGAAGCCTATCCTAATAAACAAGAACGACTTGCGCATTCGACTCTTGGATCGTTCTCAGATACTTCAGGCAATGGGGTGATCTGTCTTTATCGCTTTATTTACTAGAAAACAATGATATCACATAGCTTATGCCCTAGCTAGAATTTAGATTCGAAGCCACGATCACTGGTATGCAAATCAAATGCTTACAACCACGGGGGTTGGTTTTTGTTTTATTATTTTAAAACCAATTTATAATGCGTCCCATATTCCGTGGACTAGTCAAATCTTTAATTTCATTTATTTTATCTATCACTAATATTTTTACTTTTTTAGTATTAAATAAGGCTTTTGAACGTGTATTATATTTAATCATATTTATATTCTACAGGGCAGCAACAGTGTCCGTTGAAGGTATGATGCAACGCTCCTTCCGTGAGTTCCACCAGATATGTCAGGCGGATAACTTCCGACGTCAGTTGCAACTAGCAGAAAAGGAGTACGAGAAGAAGTGCAGCGCACCTCTCGCCGCACATTTGGCACCTTTGGCTACCTTCTACGACACCGCCGCATCGTATATGGATGTGCTGAACGACATAATGCCAATACTGCTGGCCCAGTCGAAATTAGTCAAGGAATTGGTCGCTGGGAAGGTGCTTATGATATCCGCTGGACCGTACATCAACCAGTTGGCTATATACCTGAATGGGAACGGTAAATGGATGCATTTTATTATTATTTTTATTTAAAGAAGCGATAAAGAAGTGATGACCTTGCGCATGCAAGAAGCAGTCATCATCATCTGCAGCCTGTGCTAGTCCACTGCTGGGCATATGCCTCCCCTAATGCACGTCTTCTTCATAAGACGGTTTTAGAAAAGCAATCTGCTTGCGCACCCTAGATATGGGATCTAATATCTCGTGTACGCAACAAAAAATACTAATTAGTCTCTTGTTTTATTGTAGTAGTTCGTCTATTTACTAAGGCTGGCTAGAGAATTGCCACCGCGATACGTTTCTGTAGCAATGCCATAGTACGAAAACATTATTGTCGCTTAAAGCACTTCTGAAGTGAATAAACAATAAAAATCGTAAGACAAAAATCACATTTCAAAGTGACTATTATTGGTTTTCGCAGGCAAATGCAATGTTCGACTAACATGAAATGAAATCGTTTCATCCTCAACAAAATTTGTCAACGGATTTTATTTTAATAATTTCTTTTTTCTTTTCATCATCAAGGCATATTAATTATCATGAGTTACATTATGCTCGTATCATCGTTTCTTTTTATATTGTAACTATATATTATACTTTTTGTACTAATTTTCAGGTCCAAGGACAACTCCATACAAGGTCCTGGTATTGAATACGGCCGAGAAAGATGACAACAAATATAATTTCGAATTGGACGAAAACTGGTTCAGGATGCTCAGCTTTTCGGCGATGTATGATAATATAGGTTAGTATATAATTTGTTATTGTTATGTTTTGATAACTATATGGCCTAGTTTGTAGCATAATGGTCTTTTGCTTTAAAAATCGGAGGTCATGGGTTCTAATTCTGTGGCCGAATGACGTTCTACTATTTTTGTTTACTAATTGGCTTAACGGGGGCTGTTCAGCTAAGTGTCCGAAAGTTAATACCCATCTTATAACCAAATATGGATTGTGTTATTATGTGGTCGGTGTCTTCAAATTAACTGATATCTCTTTTTTAAATCAAAAGCAGTCTACCCTTCTACTGTAGAGGTTAAACTCGATTTCAAACTGTTATTATATAGTAATGAGGTGGATGGTACAAGCAGACTTATTAATTATTTGGCGATAATGGCTGGAAAGGAGAATTTACTATCGTTTTGTAACTTGAATTGTATTTCAGAGCAGCGTGAATGTAATTATTTTACATAATTACTATTACTATCACATGAGATATTCAAATTGTATCCCTTCAGAAGTACTCTAAGGCTATCTATCTTTTTCTGTCATTCGGTTAAATATTTTTTTTAAAACAAAAAGCGATACCTGAATAAAAAGAAACGTTATATTACACTGTTATTAAATTGATAACTTTTCCTTAGGCACTGAGGAGGGCACGTTGGACCACACGATACTTTGTATCGCACCCAAAAATGTCATCGCGGTCACCAAGATGAACTTAAAAATCGATTCCAATCTCATCATCCAAGACTGGGACAAGAGACAGATGCCGAGGTAAGGCTAAATGTAAACAAAATAACCCAATTGTCTTCTTATTTTGTTGGTAATATCAAGGCCGCGAGAATATAAAATTTTAACAAAAAACGACTTCAAAACAGAAAACTATTTCGAATGAAATTAAAATGCACTAAAAAGAAAAAAAACTCAAAATTTCAAATATTTGGATAGCGGAGGTTTGTGACTAATTTGCTCCCCCATTCAAAATCCTCTTCATCCTTTCCCCCCCTTTCAATCCTCACGTGATTTACGGACGGCCCTTAGCTGATGAAAGATTCCTTCGAGTATCGTTAATTTGCTCAGAGGATTTGAAGAGTTCCGTTGCTTTTTTATGGATCCTATTATCAGAACCTAACCAAACTCTTATCAAACTGCCATTGAATTACATTCTTTCCAAGAAATAAATAAAAAATAATCATATTTTTTTTTTTTTATAACTTACGCAGGCAGGCGAGCAGTCGGGCCACCTGATGGAAAGTGGTCACCGACACCCATGAACATTGGCAATACCAGTGGTATCGCCAACGCGCTGCCTACCGTGAGACATAGGGTGTTAAGTCTCGTTTACCCAGTAAATACGCTGGCTACTGGTGCCCTTCAAACCGGAACACAGCAGTGTTTCACACTACTGCTTCGCGGCAGAAAAAGGCACCGTGGTGGTACCACCCAGACGGTCTCCTGTAAACAGGGGACCTACCACCGTAAAGGGGACCATCGAATGGCGTGATATTGAGCTATTAATTGTCCATTCGTTGAGCACATAGTTAATGTAAATCTGTCAGAACTGGACCAAATTGCTACGGGACCAACGGAAGCACCATCTTTCAAATAAAAAAAAAAACCAAATCGTTTCACCCAGGCGAAAGTTCTGAGGTAACAAACATAAAAAAAATACAGACGAATTGAGAACCTCCTCCTTTTTTGGAAGTCGGTTAAAAAGTAGCAAATAAATTTAACGTTAAGTAATTCAGTTAACCGCCTCCGTGGCGTAGCGGTATTTGCCCTTGCTTTATAAACCAGAGATCGTGGGTTCGAATCCCGCGGGAAACAACTTTGTGTTATCGTTGTTTTGTGGTTGGTTAGGACAATTTGGCCCGATCACGCAATTGTCTGAAAGGTAACATGATCCATGCGTCAGATGGGCATGTAAAAAGTAGATCCTCTTACCAACCCGCATTAGACCAGCGCCGTGCGGTCCAAAAAAAACCCTAATGAGAAGACATGCATTAGGGGAAGCCTATGTCCAGCAGTTGACTACCTCTGTAGCTTAGTAGTAAAGGCGTGTGCTTTAGAAACCGGAGGTCGTGGGTTTGAATCCTGCGGACTTACACATTTTCAATGTTGTTTCCTAGTTGGTTAGGGCAATTTGATCACCCAATTGTCTGGCATGTAAAAAGTCAGTCCACCCACCAACCCGCATTGGGCCAGCGTGGCGGGATACGGTCCAAAAACTCCCCAATGGATAGGGGTGTATTATGGGAGGCCTATGTACAGCTGTGGACATACACAGGCTGATGGTGTATGTCCAGCTGTGGACTAACACAGGCTGATGATGATTATTGTCCATCATCAGGTTCAGAGACGCGCCCGTCGGCTCGAGCTGCGCGAACGCGGTGCAGGAATTGTCTCGGCTCTCACACGCAGTACGGACGGGCGCTACAAAACTAGAACAATTGAGTCTAACGCAGTCCCTGACAATAACCACCGGGGAGGTGTTGCAAACGCTGGATAAAATGAACAAATACAAGGTAATAATTATTTAGATGAGATACTAATGTAGCTTAAAATTTCCAGAACCTTTTAATGTATAACAACCAAAGGCTATAATAAAAATTATTTTTTATAGCTTTTGGTTTTTTAGCCTTTGATGTTTTTTAGATCTTTCATTTTATGCTGCTATAGCTTATTTTCTAGCTCCTTTAATTCCTTTTGTTATATATAAAAATTTGTTCGTTCTAGTTTGAGATCGCGGCTTTAGTAATGTTTTACGTTACATTGTTCTACGTGAACTTGTACGTTACATAAACTTAAAAGCCTTACGTTATTATTACGTTTTTATGATTCTACTAGTTTAATCATTATAGCTGTACAAATGATGCATAATACCATCTTCATTCATTAGGGGGTTTGGACTGTATCCTACCACGCTGGTCCAATTTGGGTTGGACTCATGGATTATCTTACTTTTCAGACAATTGGGTGATGAGCCCATATTGCCCTAACCTAACTAGGAAAAAACAATGGAAATTTGCGTGCGTCCCGCACGATTCGAATCCACGACCTCCGGTTTCAAAAGCACACGCCCATACTACTAGGCTACAGAGGCACTTGCATAATAACAACCGTAAAGTAAAAAAAACGTTGGTATCCCTTTGAGTAACGAAGCCACCTAAATTCCAGGACCTTCTAGAATCGCAAAGGAAATCGACCGACATAGCCAACTTCAAATCCGAATTCGCGATAGTGTATGAGAGAAAGCAGGCGGAGAGAAAGCGTGACAAATACAAGCGTCTCTTATCCTTTGAGAACCTTGCCCTATACCCGGATTACCAGCGAAGATTATTAGTATTGAGGGAACTGAACTACATCGACGAACACGACAGTGTCATACTCAAAGGCAGGGTTGCCTGCGGTATGGGTACCAACGAGCTGATCATATCCGAGCTGGTCTTCAGGAATGTCTTCACTGACAAGAATCCGGCGGAGATAGCCGCTCTGCTGAGCTGTTTCGTCTTCCAAGCAAAGACCAATGTGGATCCGACGCTTACGGACAAGCTGAAGGAGGGAGTGGATGCGATAAAACTGATCGATCAGGACCTGACCGCGATCGAGTCTAAGTATTTGGTGGGTATCGCGTGTTTCAGCTGAATTGGATATGGAATTGGCGTTAACTGTTAGTTTCAAACTTGTGACTTCTAGAACAAAGGATTATTTATGAAATTCGAACAAGGGGCACCTTAATTATTTTTTTTTATAATATTTATTATTTTTTATTATATGTAATATTTTATTGTATTCTGCTGTTTGTTTTTCAAATAAAATGAAGTAATAAATAAGAAAGTAGATTGCACCTGTGTATGTCCTTACGAACTGAACGCGATCGAATATGGATCAAGCGCAGGACCGACTCAGTACATTCCCATGCGACGTATGGATCATCTTACTTCCAAGCAATTATGTGTTCTACCAGCATTGCCTTAACCAACTAGGAAACAACGATTGAACGTTGTTGACTCCGCACAATTCGAACCTACGACCTCCGGTTTCTAACTAGTTTCATTCTTCTAGGCTACGGAGGCAGTTCACGAATGTAGAAATAGGCTATAAGCATATATTGTAAGTTTTATGTTCACATTAAAATCGCAGGTGGGACAATTCGAAGGGCAAGCGGAACGACTGAACTTCGGCCTAATCCGGGTCGTATACGAGTGGGCCCTAGAGAAGCCATTTGCGGAAATTATGGATCTTACTGATGTACAAGAGGGTATCATAGTGCGATGCATACAGCAGCTACACGAGGTAATTTATAAATATTTATTTAGATAGTACAATGAGCTTGGTGTGTTATCTACCATGTAGATACATACATAAATTTGTCTACCCTACAAATAGTGAGCATATTTTAAACATCTCTATAAACTATGTTTTTAAAATGCTTTATATAAATTGCACATATCATCATCAGCCTGTGTTCCACTGCTGGCATAGCCCCTCCTACTGCACGTTTTGGACCGTATGCTGGTCCAATGCGGGTCAGTGGATGGACCTACTTTTACATGCCATCCGACGCATGGATCATCTTACTTTTCAGACAATTGAGTGATCGGCCTAAATTGCCCTAACAAACTAGGAAACAACAATGAAAATTTGTTATTGCTGTATTGTTGTGGCTGCGAACTTACCTCTAGGCTGAGGAGGCAGTTTAAATTGCACATAACCAAATAGAAATTATAATAAGTTAGCTTCGTTTTGCGATATTAACGATTTTTTTTGAATTGCACATCAGACTTTTGGATTAAAATTCAATCAGTCACCTGACGTGATTCTGCCAAACTTAATATATTTTACCTATTTGGCAGTTATTGATCGACGTTAAAGACGCCGCGGTCGCCATAGGTGATCCTAAACTGCAGGCCAAGATGATGGAAGCTTCTACTGCTATCAAAAGGGACATCGTCTTCGCTGCCAGCTTGTACACCACCGCCAGAGAGACTGTTATATCATAGATTTTCTTTTAATTGTACTGATATTTTTTGTTGCACTTACGCAAATAATATATATAATTTAATATAAGGCTTTATTGATTTAATTGTGTTTGTAATATTCGCGACGTTTTAATAGTCAGCCGTGACCATGGAACCTGCAAAGGGTCTGAAACGTCAGAAATATATTAAACAAAACTAAACGCGATGCAATCCACGGTCGTATATTAAATCTTGTATTAATTAAGAAGTCCAGCATTGCAATGTATTCGATGATGAGCTTTGTATTGAACGATTTTGTATTACACCTTATTTATTGGCCTGAACTGCTTCAAAAATTCTCGAATAATTGTCAAATTTATTTATTGTTAAACAATAAAATTCCACTCGAAATTGTATTAAACTTTTGATTTATTGATATTTCAAATTACAGTCAAAACTTCAAAATTGTTTTAAGAAAATAATATTTTTTAATCAAGTATAAAACATTCGTATAATATGTGTTATATGTAAGCTTAAATTGTTATGAAATTTTATATATTGTTTATAAAATAAAAAAAATATTACAATATTTTCACTTGTTATAATTTTTAAATATCCATTTATTATCATTTACTTTTTCGTTTTAATATCATGTTTTATAGGGTTAAAACCTTTTAACATAGAGACCCGACGTGAAAAAGTTTACTTAGTTATATGGCACCACCATGGATTCACTAAATTATCTTGCGTTCCGGTTTAAATAGATAAATTTTTACTATTCTCTGTCACAAGATGTTGGAGTAGGCCTCCTATCTATCTTTAAAACAATTCAGATCAAGATTTATTTAGTTGGTTTTATTTCTAATAAGAATCCTCGAGCTGAGCGGTATTGGTATTTCAAGTCTTCTTTGCTCATTTGCAGATAACATTATAGTCAATTCTATCTTATGAATTTACATGCCCAATTCTATCGATTTCTTAAACCTAGTCGACTGCTTGTAATTTTAAAAGTACTATTACTGCTATAGATATGTTAACACGAAAATATATGACTGTTTTGACTTTGTATTGATGATCGACTGCATACCTTCGTAGCACAGTGGTAAAGGCGTGTGCTTTAGTTCGAGGGTTCGATTCCCGCGGGACTCAATTATTTTTTATGAACAATTTAGTAATTATTGTACAATTTTTCTACAGAAGCTATCAAAACATCTGATATATTCATAATAGTTCCCTCACATATTCTAACATACAGTCACGCAGCACACGATTCCAGAGGTCGTTATCTGTAACGCGTACAAATGAAAGAAACATCACCGGAAATACCAATGTTCAAAATACTGTCGTAAAAATTTAGTCTTAAATTAAAATTCATGCGCGTCACAAGTCATCTTTTATCTATGGACCAATAAACTTGAAGTTTATATGTAATAAAGTTGGTGGAGTATTGTATACTTAGCCCACCGACTTTAAGAATAAATCTTGGTGTCAATGGTTCGTATAGAAAAGCCCCTTAAGAATATTATTACCAAAATCCGTACTTTGAACGTTATTTTCTTTAACTAACGCGAATACGGTACATTATTGAGTAATAGATGGAAGGAATGGTCACGGGACAGTCGGACCACGGCCGCTGGAAAGTGTTTAAAATGTTAAATATATTTAAATATGTAAATAATTGTGATTCAGTTTTAAAAGTGTTTTTATTGAACGATTTTGTAATGGTAACAAGATTTGTCGTGATTCTGCTCAGATAACATCTAGTTTAAAATATAGCTTACCCTATGATATTTGGTAAACATCTAAAGTTACGTTTACCATTAAAGATCCTCACATTATTTTTCAAATTCTATTATATTTAGCACGCGATATATCTAATATAATAACTCCGAACACTTTTATAGTATTTGTGCTCTTATGTAGTTTCCTTTAACAATAAATTACAAACTTTGATTTCAGAACGCAATATCTAAGAACCACGTTCCTATTTTTACACATTCATTTTCTGTACATTATATATGTATTCAAAAGGGTAAAATTACATCTTGACCAAATAAATACGAGTAGGTTGATGTTTCATATATTTTAAAATAATAACAACGAAACCACTCATTTACTTAATACACAAATCTACTTCTTACTTTTAAACTATTATAGTCGATTGACAAAAACCTTATAAAAAGGTAAATTAAACAAATTATATTTTATTTTCATGGTATAAAAAACGCAAATCGAAATAGAAGGAGACTGCGTAAATAGAAAATTTTCTAATATGATTGCAATTGACAATCGAGCAAGCCCTTTGTTTTAAGTTTTGTACGAAATTATGACGTCTGAGTGTTATTTGACGTGACATTGCAAAATCATTCAAAACGTCATATAAATTTCCGTAAAAAGGAACGCAAAAAATGATGTATACTTCAGCCCTACGATCGGTTGTCTTTTCGTGGCGAATATCTACATGACTTGTGAAAATTCGGTGTTTCGATATTGATTTGATTGCATGATATATAAAAACAGTGAAACAATACAATGTGTGTTTAGTGTTTGCAATGCCACAGTAATGTGGGCACATCGTAAAACTATACTACTTTAGTGTGAAATATTTTGGTTTTTTCTTATTGAAATCATCAAATCAGTCAAGATGATTCAAGACGAAGAATATGAACAGCTGGTGCTGACCCCAGAGCGTATTAAAACTCTCGGGTTCAAGCCTCAGAAGGAGATGCTAACAAATCACCTCTTACCCTATGCTTCTGAACTCGATGAAGAATCTACGAAATTTCTTGAGCAAGTAAAGACAAATCTGGCTAAGGCCGTCATGTTACGTGAAATGAAGCCGTCTTGTAGCGTATGGTCCTCAAGACTCTTAAAGTAAGTTTTTTAAAATATAATAGAAGTAATTTTATGATTGTAGCAGAAGTTTAACTAAATTGGTTAAGAACCAGAACAATTTATTTTTGGTTGCTATTCTTCCGCATCAGGGTTTTGTAGTGATTGATCCTTTAGGTAGTTTCCTTTGTCCAGCCTGAATAAATTGTAAAGTTGTTTGCTTCAAAAAGACCCAAGACAATATGACTTACTTAAAATTACAAATTACCTGATACAAAGTAATCTAAGCACAAGGCGAGTTTCCTACTACCTGATTATTTATATATTTGTTGTTATATTATAATTGAAATTACTGTCATCTTTATATTTTACAATAATTTTTATCTAAATTGTGTGTATTGAAATGTCAAAGAAGCAATTCTGCAAAACATAATAATTAGTTTGCATTCATGCCATGGTTTCATGTTAACCTTTGGCAGCTTGTGTCAAGTTATAAATATCTGTCCGTAGCCTAGAACTTCCTGAACATTACACCTGGCCTTATAGTAATCACTGTCTCAATATGCTATTTGCAACTGTTTTAAGAAATACTTATGCAATATTTTCTTTATCTTCAATGTCCAGTGTTATTCATTAATAGTAATAAAAATAATTTATGACTTAAGCATGGTTCACACAATGGGTTCACTGACATGATTTGCCAAAACGAGCATATGTCAAAGGTTCTATGACATCTGCTTATTTGGATACTAAAAATAAATATAATTTTAAGGGTGTTTTAGCATCTAGTTCTTATTCTGGAAATAATCCTCTTAACATTTTCCACATATAAGTATTTTGATGTTTTTTATTTATAATATTGTTTTCTACCCATTGTCTTAAAAACTTGTTATATGGTTAATGAAATTTTATTAATATTACTTTAAATATTATTGATTTATATAGAAATAAGTTGGCCCTTTCAAGCTATTCCTGAGTGTAGTGAAAAATAAAGAGCTTTTAGGTTAAAATTATGAAACTTAAAATATGTGTAATCAACATTCACAAAATGCCACTACCATGCTAGTGTTAGGGCGTGAGGGGGAAGGAAACTAGGCTGGTATATTCATTAAAATAATTTATTGGTCTAAATGACAGAAAGAAATATTAATAAAAGAATTTACATATGAAAAACATACATTTTTAAACAAACAATAGCTACTATTTAATTAAGATAATTTAGCAATACATTTGTTAAAGACCCTAAAAGGGATAATGTCAACTCATGTGTTCTTATTAACCACATATATGGTATATGATATAACAAAGGAAATTATATTGGGACATTACAATGCAATGAAGTCCTCTCAAAAGCTCAAATCACATGTAAAAATAATTTTTGGAATAATGCCAATTATAAATTAATCAAACAATTTTTGTCCTTTAATAAGGTTTTAAATCAAAACTAAAAAAACCTATTTCATATGTAGTTTGTATGCCATTTTGTATATATACTTTTTATTTAGTAGAGAAGAGAGTTAAAAATACATTTCAAGCATTAGTTTCAGTGTGGCATTATTTAAGGTTGCACATTTATGTGACATCCAAGTATTACAAAAAGTTATTTGAATTTAATTAACCATTAAAACATAAAGTAAGCATTTTTAGGCCCACTTTTTGGATCAATGTGAACAACTATTTTAAATGAAAAAAAAGATCAGTTGCTAAGCACAGGTGTCTAGCTAACTATTTTTTAGGTAAATTAGTTAGTAGTGTATATATAAAGTTATTAAAAAATGCAATATAAATGAAATTTAAACAAAGAATATGTATAAGTCGGTCAAAAATTGTGTAAACATAAGCCTTTACAATTATTTGATTAATGCAACATTTCTATCATGACACATAAATAACAGTTGCAGCCTGTCCTGTCTTTACACAGGTGGACATTTTATATGTATAAATATTCTTGATTAATAAAGATAATTTAACTATGAAGTATGTTTATTAAATTGGCCGAATCTGTCTAAATGCTCAAGTTTACATATGATCTACAAAACCCTTTACAGATATTGATATGCTGTATAGTATTGTAGACTATTTCTCTTTCTACCATCATTAGTTAATGATATATAAAATTAAAGGCAACAAATAATAATGTACTTTTCTATTGTTTGAGAATATTAAACTCTGTGAAATTATTTTTGAGCTCATTATTTAAAAACAAAATGAAAAACCATACTATTTTATTTATTTTTCCTCTCAATTTCTAATTTTTCAGTGATTGTTTACCTAGGTAGGCATTGGCGTTCTAGCCAGTTAATAAAATAATATAAAACCAGTTAAAATAACCTTGTGTAAGGGTGTAATTAAGGATGACACATTGTACAATATGACCCTATAGAGCTTTTTAATTATTTTATATTAGTATTAATTTTAGATATATGGTGTTCCGAACTCAATTTTTGTAAGTTTTATTGAGATAGAAGCAATTAACAGCAATAGTTTGGAAAATATATACAGTTTATTAATTATAATGTCTTTTTTCAGATATGTAAGGATTTATGGATTGAAATTTTCAAAAGAAGACCACATTACTTTTATTAAACTGGCATATGAGCTGGTACTAATACCGGACCTGGAACCTTGCAAGATTCATAAGTTTGCTACTTTGTTCATGATGCTAACAAAGTATGTACATTAAAATTTTATAATATGTATTTGTATGAATTCTTCCATTGTTTTCAGTCAAAAAACTTTATCTATTATTAAAAATGCCTGTCTATAACAAAATTTTATAATCATTGACATAGTTTGAACTAATTTTTAATTTGTTTTTTTTTTTCAGGAAGAGATACTTAATTTCCCCAGAGGAGTTAACTATTCCATGGAGACCACTGTTTGATTTGGGGAAAAAAGTGTTTGATAAAAGTACAACTGCCTTAGGAATATATCATTATTTAGGGTAATATATCCTTTGTTCTATTAAAACTAACTAACTAATTCATTATATATACAGAAACTTAATCAAATCAACCTTGCATACATTACTACACTGTTGTTATTCAATATAAATATTAATAAGGTCTTTATATGTTTTAAATTCATATTATATCGTGTTAAAGCTTAAATGGGCATTGATAATATCTTGATTCATCAAAGTAAAATTTATTTAATATATTTTAATATTGCTGTTTTTTTTTCATTATATTTTTTAATCTGTAATTTATTCATATAAAATAATAATATGTATTATGAATTTAATCCGATGTTTGAATCCAAGATAATTTTAAAAATATCTGTTAAAATAATGTTTAATACAATAAAAAAATTAAAATTTCACAAGTCCATATGTTTAAGCACATTTTAAAAGGAGACCTGACATCATATTAGAATAAATTTTCAATAAACGCATGATGACAGCTGTTTGTCCATTGTTATGTTTGTTCAGGCAAAAACGTGAAAAACGGGAGGTTGATATGGTTGAATTGATTCGGAAATTCCTCTCCGGATATGGGTTAGACGAGGCCCTAATCCTTTTCGGACTTACGGCAAAGGATGAGAACGAACTACCAATGTAATTTTGAGAACTTGATATTCGGTTTTGAGTCATATCATTCGCTGGGTGCTATTTGGATATGGTCCGCATCATTCTACTCATAGGTTCAGGCCGGTCTGGTTATAGGGTGGTGGGATTGCATGTGTCAATAATGTTTATATTGTGACTTTAAATCTGGCATTGTTTTCAGGTCACTAGAGGCGTCTTATGTTGCTATGGTTAATGCAGCCAAACCGTAAGTTGTTTTGATCATAGTATACTTGATTTTTATTTATGTACAGATTAAAATTAAATAAATTGTCACATTGTCCTTCTGTAGTAATTGGGTTCATAGAGTTTGACTACACAAGTATTTTTTTCTCAGTACTTACTATAACTATGGTGCACTACACTGCATTTAAACAAGCACCGCTACTGGTAGTACTGTTCCAGACACCCCTCTGAAAACAGGAAGCCCACTAATTCATTGTTTTCTATACCTCTAATGTTTTCGTTGTAATAAAAAAAACCGCTTCTGTGGTCTAGTGCAATTGGTTCATGGTTTACAAACCAAAGGTCGTTAGATAACCTTGTAGAAAGACGGCCCCTTGTTAGGACCATCTTTGGCAGACTCACAACTTTAAATTTACCAATATCTTATTCATAAAATGAAGACACCCTTTGGGCTATAGTCTTCAATTTGCTATAACTTTATTACATACTGTTATAAAAGAAAGAGTGGATTAATTGCCGACTCCATTATAAAAGTGGGAAGGAAGAAGAAAGGCTACCCTAGAAAAAAGATATTTAAAAGTGCCTATAGCCTATTACAATTATTTCAATTTTTTTTTGTGTGTTTTCAGCTATTTTGAATTGAACGCAACTAAGGAGATCCTAGCAGAGTTACTGCCTCAATTTTCACCCTGGTCCTCTGATGCTCATGTCATCTCACAACTGGCTTTGTATTTACCAGTGACTTTGCCCCCGCATCAAGCACAATTCGGCCATGAATTGTGGTTCGACAAACTAATGGACATATGGGACACTTGCTATAACTCCCAATGTGGAGTGAATGTAAGTTGTTGTTTATTTTTAACTTGCATTAATAATATGTATATCAAGTCTAAATATTCGCACTTTTGTTCATATATATTTACGATTTTAAGATGGTTGTAAACAAAAGACCATGAGTCAGTATTGTATGATTGTAAACGGTTTCATGTCAAAACTGTCTTAATGTTTTGCTTTTAGTTTTCGAATGGCGTGGTCATTGAGCTTTGAAGGCCTTGCGCCGTTTGTGTTATGGCCATTTTATTTTAACGATCGACATTAAATACATTTCATGTCATAATTAAATTGAGTTCCTTATCAAAATTTAGAAATGGTCATTAAAACGCCCTGTATGTATTATTCTCTTATCTTTGAATATTTGAAAAATGTGAAAAAAAATATCGGACCAAAACTTGTCTATTTAAGATTCACATCCCAATAGTTCATCATCCACCATCATCATCAGACTGTGATAGTCTATTACACCTTTATCCTTGAGGGGGTTTTAGACCGTATCCCACCACGCTGGTACAATGCGGGTTGGTGGGTGAACCGACTTTACATGCCCATCCGACGCATGGATCATCTTACTTTTCATACAACTAGCTGATCGGCCCAAATTGCCCTAACCAACTAGGAAACAACAATGAAAATTTGTTGTGTCCCCGCAGATTCGAACCCACGACCTCCGGTTTATAAGCCACACGTCTATACCACTAGGCTACGGAGGCAGTTATGCAAAATACAAATTTCTTTATTAATAATTGTTATAAATACTTTAATTGTGTGTTGTAATATTTAAAATGTTTACTTTCAGGAATTAATAATGCCATTTGCCGAATTGGCGAAACGCAACCCAGGTGCAGTGGATTGGACCCCGCATGTGCCCAAAATGTTCATGTACATCCTGCATTCGCTTAATTTGCCAGTCAGCTATAAAGAGATGCAGTTCAGTAAGAACCATTGTCTAGGTAAATATTATTAACTGTTTGTGAATTTTATACTTTATCATATAGTTTAAAGAAATATGACAGTTGATTTTGCCTTAAGATGTAGATTTATCTTGAGGGAAGGGTTCAGGAGAAGAGAAAATTATTTTTTCTATTAGTTCGTCAGGTACTATTAAGTCTATAAATGCGTTCAACATACTCAATTGTACTTTGTATTTTGTATGAAATAATTTAGAGTTGATAAAAGGATTATTAGAGATAAAAATCTTAATTATTTAAAAGAAACTCAACATAATCATACATTGGTATGCAGATTATATAATATGCATAGTATTATGTATAGTCAAATTTTTGTAATTCTTTATATTTCGTTGTCAAACGCGGCATAATTATGTATCTAAAATTAGTGTATCTCAATCAATCTTACTTTTTTTACCTTTGTTGCATACGTCGTTGAATAAAGTCATTGGAACCGAGCCAATGCGTACTTAAATATGATGCCAAATGCTTGTCACAAGTTTTGGTTATGGCGCTTGCGCACAATGATCTTTTACGTAGTAAATAAATAATGAATGAACCACGTGATTTTCGCTTACGATATTCTGTTGGGATGTCTTCCAGGCTTGCTGTCATTGATTTACTATGATTTGTACTATACTAGCAACCGCACCTGCTTCGCACGGGAGCTATGCTGATAGATATTTACATACAATTTAAAGCTTGTGTTATCCGTATAAAACTTCATTTTAAATTAATCTATTTATTAGAAAAAATCGTACCGAAATCCGTTGCATAGTTTGCAAGATTTAAGCATACATAGGTATATGGAGACAGTGAAAGCAACTTTGTTTTATACTACGCAGTGAAAACTATTTACAACAAGGAAACGTTTTTCAGAGATCTAGTGGAAACGTAAATGGGTACTACACATTTAGGGTAAAAAAGCTTGAAACGACGACAATTAAAATTATAAATTTAAATGAACCAAAAACCGCCATAAAATTTGTAAATTCAACTGAATTGCAGTAGCATAAATCATTATAGTGTTCCGGTTAAAAGGGCAACGTAGCCTGCGTTATTACCGTGTAAACGTAAATCTCCCATGAACGCAATATTCCATGTCTCAGAGGGCGATAGCGTTTGTGCATTTTTAGAATGTATTGATATAATCTAGGGTACCAGTAGGCTAGTCGAAAATTTCGTTTGCATGTTCACAAGGTTTAAATTCTGCGACATGGAAATAATAGAAAGACTTAATTTTTTCTTCTCGGCAAGTTCATTACTAAAAATTTTCAGACATCAAACACGTCTCTACGTGGATAGTATGGAACATCAGCCCTAACGGCGTGATACTGAAACATTTAAAGAGTTTCTTGGCGGGAGTAGAGAGCTACTTGCACAGCGCGAACTCCGGCCGATGGTCGTTTAAGCTAAGGGACCTGTTAAGAAAATTAGCTAGGGAATTTTTAAGCAGGTGAGCTATTATACATCATTGATATCTAAATTTTGGCCTGTTTTTGGTAATGTTATGATTGTGAATGTTCATCTGGCTTTTACAGAGTACGCAGAGAGCGTGAAGTCAGACGCACATCCAGCTGGGAGAACAAAACGCCCGACGCCATCAAACTGCGAGACGAGGACATAACTGAATTTGTTAAAATAGCCCTCGAGCCGACATTACAAGCGGTGTACAGCCGTGCCGGGTCGCTAGACGTCTCTACAGCTTTGCTTAACCTGGCTACGTTACGTCCAGCTATAGTGATACCTCCGTTGTTAGAAAAGCTCAGGACTTCATTAACGTCATTGACTGAACCCCATAGGGTCACGGCGGCCATGTCGGCTGTGGTTGCCGTGGCCAGGCCAATGCTGCGAGGGGCTGACGTCGGCTACCCTGAAGGTCCGACGCACGCGGTGCCCATTTTACTCACCGTCCTCCCCGGTCTCGATCCCAACGATCTAAAGAAGACCCTGGTCACGCTCCACTTTATATTGATATTCAGCAGCATGATGCCGTACATTGACTGCAGCTCCGCGCACGAGTACTGGCCGGACCTGACGGAAGAGGAGCTTTTAGTCTGCGAGTCCACCGCGCAGTTCGAGGACTTCGTTCTGGTCTTCTTGGACAGGCTCTTCGTCATAATCGAGTCGAGTGTTATGGAGCAGGCCCGCTTGGACACCAAGGATCTGGATGGCATGCGGAGCAAGACGGACGCTGTGATAGAAACGGCCATCTCGTCAGCCGCTACAAGCGTACTGATGCAGTGCTCGCCGAAGATATTCAGGGAGGCGCTTAGAAAGTTCAAGGCGTTCGCCACCGAGTCAACTTTCGAGACGAACGTGTCGGGGAGTATGGTTGGTGTTCTACTGCGCGTGTTCTCTCGTATCGACGCGGAGTCCACTCTCGCTGCCTTTTTACCGGAACTCTGCGAACAGATATTAGAACTATTGGCCACCGACGAGGCGCTGCACGAAGAGAATCCGCCCCGTGACATCGTATACCGTGTGGTACTGCTGATGAATGTCGTCCAGTGCGACGGTACGGTGCTTCTGAAGTACATGCCGGCTCTACTGCCGGTGTTAGACCGCATTTTAAAGATCCACTCAAAGTATGCATTAACGCGGGCATGCGAAGTGCTAAGCGGAGTGTACTACTCGCTGTCGCACGTCGATTTGAAGGACACAAGGAGTTCCCCTCACGATTACGGGGAAGCGCCCGAGAAGTGGCTCCCTATACGCGAGTGGGGTCGAGGGTACTTGTTAAAGGACGTCAAGCTTAAATGGCACGTGCCCAATGCGGATGAAGCCGCCTGCGCTCAAATGCTTTTAGATCGCTATTTGGTACCTGAGGTGAATAGACTCCGCCAGTGGCTCAGCGACGAGAGGCCGATGTGTCGCGACCGTAGACTGAGGAGTTTTTATATCATAAACGCAACACTTACGGCCAGCACGTTCCTGCCGCAGTGCGATGGGGAACCGGTTATTTTGTAAGTATATTATATTATCTATTTATATCTTCAGCTACCGGGAAACACTAAAAAGTTATGACTCAAGCTGAGGTTACCCACCGAGGTGACCCTTAGCGTCGTCCAGTCACAACCAGAGGTGGCAGGCCTGTGCACGCATAAAGTTTCACGGCGACCTCAAATTCGACGGTATCGTAGAGATCCCACAAAACCAACAAAGTTTAATTATTTGTACAATTACCAATGACAATGTAAAATTTTAATTATGTTATTATTACTTGTTGGTTTGAGGTGTTATGATAGTCTGCAAACATGACATTACTAACTAGCTGACCCGCTCGTTTCAGCTCAGAATAAGCAAAATCCGACATTTACTATCTAATCAAGTCAGTAATAGTAAATCTTATGCTCTGTGGAAGAACTTAATTTATGTGATTTTTAGTAAAAAAAGTTGATAAGACTTAGTAGATTTCTAAATGTATTGTAAATACCTTATATTTCAATAAAAAACGCACAAAAGGCTTATAATATGTTATGTTGTAAATATTATGTATATGTCTCATTTACGGGTATGTGTTTTAGTACTGTTTTTTTAGTTCAAATTAAGATTATAACTACTATTATTTTATATACTATGTATAGAATTTATTATTACTAATATATACTATATATAGGGCTGAGTCCGTAGTGCCTGCGACGACTATGCCCTTCACGACTGGTGTGCGACACACTGTGACCTTGGAAGGTGGGAATGTACGAGCTGGACTGACCAAGCTCCTACTCGCCGTGCAGAAGCGGATGCTAGTAGCGGACACGGACGAGACGAGGGGATTAGAATCGCTGACACAGGTAAGATAAGTCACCTTAAGGATTTGATGGTAGGAACTTTAGAGGTGGTAGATACCCTTTTTACAGGGGGGCTGTCTGCCTATTTTTTGCCGCAAAACGGAAGTATTAAAACACCATTGTGTTCCGATTTGAAGGGCACCGCAACCAGCGTGTTTACTGTATAAACGAGACTTGACATCTTATGTCTTACGGTCGGCAGTGCGTAGGTGATACCCTGGTATTGCCGATGTCAATGAGCATTGGTAACCACTTTCCACTAGGTCGCCCGACTGCTCGTCTGACTTCGTATGCAAATAAAAAAGGAATGTGTCTAAAGCTTCCGTGGTCTTTAAAGTTTGAAAGTAGGTTTTTATGCTAATAGTGTAGTAATACATAATAAAGCAATAATTTCTGAAAAAAAAGGAGCCTAAGTTTCTCTGAGTCACATTGGCTTAGCATTATCTTTCAGTGAAAATCGAACAAGCGATTCCGGAGATAAGCCACAAAGAACAGTCGAACTAAGGGACAGACAGAATTTTGAAAAAGTGTAGTGTTGCTCATAATTCCTTAGTATAGACGTCGCGTTGCAATAGAACACAACAAAACAGCTTTTTATATCGTCTTAAAATGCAATACGGCGCAAAGAACTTATATTTATTGTGGATATTTCCTATTATCCTATACACCTAGCATGGGATGTGAACAACTCTATTGAAAATGCTTTATAGTTATGTATAATAAAAGCTTTTATAGCGCTCTACTCAAATCAAATAAGACATAGGACTTGCGTATACAAAGAATTATGTTGAAGTGTTGCGGCGCCAAATGTATACTGCTTACTTTTTAAGACCGCCGCCATATTAATTATAACGCGATGTTCAACCAATTAGAAAGCCGGGTTAGATTGTTAGATCAATACCGCCATTTCTTTGACTTGGTTAAAATTACAAAGATTTATGTACAATGCTTCTTTAATTGGTAATCTCTCATAGCAATTCTCTTCATACACAGGTATTTATGGTTAAGCCAACGTAAAGATAGAATTTACGGAAACATCTAGTCTAGCGTAAAACTTTAATCGCGTTAAAAATTCACACGCTTGTTCTTAACATCCCGTGGAAATAATAATGGTAGCAATTCAACAATAATTACGGATTTGTTTGCGGCGCCATTGGTGTTTGTCATTACATTAGTTTGCGTTTATTCCGAGTCTAAATTGTCTAAAACTTAGTGGGGGCTAATACTGCGATGACCAGTCGAGGACCGTTCGTCTTGAATAATTTCAAGTAGAACTGTGATTTTCTCCGCTGCAGCAGTTTAATAGTACACGGAATATCTCTTAACACGTTATTATTCTATCTCCAGGTATGGGAGCGTGTGGTGACACCGAAAATTTCACGAAACGCCATCGGCCTGGAAGCGCGTCTCCGTTCGTACAGCGCGTTGGAGAGGGCGTTGGACGGGCGTGGCGGTGGAGGAGGTACCTCCGCCTCTGAGGCCAAGCTGAGGGCACTTCTAGCTGATTTAGCCAAGCTCCAAGATGACTCAAGGCTGGACCTGGCCTGTGAGGCTGGGATCACGCCCTCGGCTCTGGACGCTCTGCATGCGCTGTACGAGCTGTCCATCAATACTTATAGTTCGGTGAGATTTACTATAAAGTATAAGAGATACAAGTTTATACACGGAAGTTTTTTGAGTAAAGGCAAGGTACTAAGTTGGTATACGGACTGACAGAGATGGTCTTAGCAGCCGAGACCGACTGATTCTTTGGTACCGGTTATTATACTAGCTGTATAACCAAATAAGATAAGAAATTTGTAGCCTCAAAGTCTGATATCAAACTTTAATTCCCCATGGGTGTAAAAGCAAACTAAAAGCGGTTCCTACATAATAAAGCGACTATCAAATAGCATACCAATACTCCACACCATTGCTAATTTAGTTTAAATGATCCAACAGGTACGCCTGCTAGCCCAAGTGCGTCTCTACTGGATGATAAGCCACTACCCATATTCATACCGTGCATTAGTCCCGAAATTATCCGCCATGCTCGAGGGCGGTGGAGAGGGGGAGGAGTGGCATTCGAGGCACAAGGGCGCCCTCTACATCATGCTAGGGCCGAGATCAGGAGGGCTAATCGCCAAACAGGACTGGAGGATCGTGAGGATATTGTGGCTGGCCACTCTGAAGGCACCGCTGAGTGAGAAACCAAGTATATTGAAGTAAGCACAGTCATATTGTCTTGATGTTAGACATTTAGAAAAATTACTATTTGTGCACTATAATATCTCCTGCGTAGTTGGCTGATCTCTAATATAGATCGGCCGCCGCAGTCGAAATCGACTAGGCGAACATCATCATTAAAAACTACAATTTACTAAAAATGTTTGAAATATTGATGCAAGCAATCTTACTAAATATAGATGACTGTAAGGTGTATAAAATAAATAGTTTTATATCATGCATAAAATTCACTTCAAGAGATTACTTTTCATTAAATATTGCACAATCTTCTTATATACTTTAATTGATATTCTTATTGTAACTAAGCCTTATAAGATATCAAACTTTACTAATTATTAAGTAATAAAATGTTATTTTGGTATTAAGCTAATATCATTGCATGGTATTTGACGGCGGCGATCTATCAATCCAATGAATATGCCCGATTCATTTTGCCATCATCAAAAATCGCAAGTTCTCAACAACTTCGTACATACATTCGTTTCAGACTAGAGCAATTGTTCGGCGAAACGCTCCATAGACAATTCCCCACCGTGAACACGCGTCTCACCATTCCGCAGTCGGCCATAGACTACGCTGGACAGCTGCTCAGCGAAGATCAACTGGAAGATCCACAGTTCGCCGAAATGCTGGCAAAGGCTAAGCTAAGGGAGGAGGAACTATCGAACCGTACGGAGAGCACGTACAAAGGGTTTATGGAGGATTTAATAGATATTGCCGAGTCGCCTAACGTGTAAGTATGCTGATAATACTTAAATTATAATGAAGTGTACAGAACTGCCTCCGTAGCCTAGTGGTATGCGCGTGTGCTTTAGAAACCGGAGGTCGTGGGTTCGAATCCTGCGGGGACTCAACAAATTTTCATTGTTGTTCCCTAGTTGGTTAGGGCAATTTGGGCTGATCACCCATTTGTCTGAAAAGTTAGATGATCCATGTGTCGGATGGGCATGTAAAAAGTCGGTCTACTCACCTACTCGCATTGGACCAGCGTGGTGGGATACGGTTCAAAACCCCTAATAGATAGGGGTGTATTAGGGGAGGCCTGTCAAGCAGTGGACTAACACAGGCTGATGATGATGGTACACTACAGTTTATAATGTAAGGAAGCTTTTTTAACAATGTGTAAGGTCATTGCGCAAAGACGGTAAAAAAGTTAAGCTTAACGTTTCTGCGCCAATAGTTTATGTATATAAAATGTATTTCAGATCTTACTCATTTGGTTCTGGACTTTCCTTTTATTATCTAACACTTAACCGAAAAGCATTAGAGACGACGAACACTTAAGATAGAGAGACGATCTGTGCAAATGTGCAGAAAGTCGAAGGGTTGGGTCGAATTCAGCAGTGGACTATTCTACGCTGCTGATAATGATGATGACGGTCCCTTCGTTTCCAGACCCTGGCGTCGCCTCGAGCTGGTGATGCAAATGCTGACCTGCAGTTCCTCAGTGCAAACCCCTTACCCTCCGAGGGTGGTTCGCTTCGTAACTAGGGCTTTGATCCATGACGACATCGCAGTTCGCCGTTCCGCACAGCGATTGGTGGCGTACGCGCTCAAGCAACGGAAACGGTCAATCGCCAAGCGCTTGGTGGACCCGTACGAGTTCTTCGGCGTCGAAAGACCGGAGAAGCACGTGCCCGGTGAGCATTTCTATTGTTTGGATACAGAATTTATAATTTAAGAGAACTTTACACGTTGTTGAGATAGCCTGTTGACGAATTGGATTTTTTTTCTTGTAGTGTTCTAATTTACATTATACGTGGATTAATTACGAGATTAATTGCCGTGTGACCTTTACAACCCAAAGGGTAAATATAATGCAAATATATATACGCGAACCTACCGGTCCCCTTTTTACAGGAGACCGTCTAGGTGGGTACCACCGCGGTCCCTTTTGCTGCCGCGAAGCAGTAGTATGTAAACACTACTGTGTTCAGGTTTGAAGGGCTCCGTAGCCAGCGTATTTACTGGGTAAACGAGACTTAACATCCTATGTCTCACGGTAGGCAGCGCGTTGGCGATAACACTACACCGATGCATATTAGCTGTTATAATCAGGTGCACTCCTGATTATAACAGCTAATTATGCATCGGATATGCATAAATCATCTTACTTTTCAGAAAAAATCGGCCCATATTGCCCAATAAACCTGAAATATAATATTGATAATAATTAATAAGTTGTTTCGCGTAGGATTCGAACCCACTATCTCCGGTTTATACAAAACATTGTAGCAATGAGCCACGGAGGCACCATACGCTTTTATTTATCTGTATTCATCTGTCATATTGTTTACGATTCTTTGTATTTATTTTAGGATATAGAAAAGACATTGAGTCGGCGATCTGGTCAAAGGATTATTTACCAAACACGGACGAGGAATGGAACAAACCGTTCCTGAGGAATTCGGATTACGGCTTTTACGCCTGGCCGGAAAAACTCAAGGTTAGAGATTGAATGTGAAATAAATATTTACCAAAAACTATTTTCGTTATTGGAGATCATTAAAACCAATAGGTTGAGTAAATTTATCACGTTGCTTTTATTAATGTTGAGTAAATTTATTTTGTTTCATAAAGTACTTTCGTCGTTAGTAGTAAAGGCGCAGAGAATGGTGTGTTTTTTTATTCAATCAAGCTACTATAAAAGGGGGACGTTCACCAAGTAGTAAACCTCACGCCCTATTGTATGTGCAGAGTATTTACCCTATTATTACGAAATGTATTTATGGAGAAATAGGCACCGGGTTTTTAAATTCCTTGTCGGTCTTTTACAAAAAGAATAACAATGAAAAATGCAAAATAAAAATGTTTTGCAATTTCGCATCGGTATGTAAAAAGTCGGTCCACCCACCAACCCGCGTGGTGGGATACGGTCCAATAAACGCCCTAATGGATAGGGGTGTATTAGGGGAGGCCTATGTCCAGCTGTGGACTATCAAAGGCTGATGATGAATTTGGCTTATATATTATTAAACCATTTCAGGTAGCGGCACCTTGCACCGAACAGTTCTGCTATAATGAACTCAAGGTCGAAGATATGGAGGAAGGAGAGCGTTATCTGTTTGAGTTTTTCGACGACGACGCTAATATAGAAAAGCTTGTCGCCTTCCTAACGGTTGAGGAGAAGAAGGGCAAGGACAAATTCAACGGAATTAGATACACTGTATATAAGGTAACCTCGATTTTATTTTAATTACAAGGTTATGTTTGGATAATTTATACAATTTAAATTTCAAAGCCTTTATTACTAAGAAGAGATACAAAGTTAGTTATTCAAATATGCACATATATTTCTTTTTGCCCAGCAGTCCTCTAATTTAGCTTGTCTGCAACACAAAGGCCTCTTGATCTTACAAAATTTTTCGGTCAAGTGCTAATCATGGCCACAGAGGGTCAGCTATTTCTTTGATTTCATCAGAGCAACATAATAGACTTTCTTTTTTACTTTTAGTGTTGATACGTGGCGATGCTAGTCCATTTTTCCTTTTTTTCCCTAAGTATATGGCCCGTCCGTCTCTACTTCTGAGATCTGATTTTTATAACAATCTATACAATATACAGTATAAGTTAATTGTTTCAAGAGACGTTTGGTGACGAGAACGGAACGTTTTACGTCTTGGCGTCACTTGAGTTACACTTTTTATATAGAGATTTCACATCAGAATCAAATAAGATGTTTATATATGGGTTTGATATAAAAAACAAAAACATAAAATTTCTTTGGGATTCTATTTAGTGTTCTTATTGATGAATTATCGCCGAGATATATCTACATTGAGCGACAGTCGACCAACAACATAACACACGCACACACAACTCGTATACATCAATTTCAAGTCAAATTTTCTTTAACTATAATTACTAGGGGTGTGCAAATAATTTGAACTTTCGAATTATTCGAATCAAATATTTCGAAACTTCTCGAATACCTCGAAAGCACCAAAGTGAACAGTTTTAACATTTTCGATTTTGTTATATATATACATAATTTACCTCACACTTTAATGAAGACGGGTGGAAGGAAGAGGAATTAGGGGGTCGATGAAGTTTGACTTTGTGTCGAGTGGGTGGATCCCAAATTCCGTGATTTTACATTCCCAAATCTCGTGTTAAAATACCAACACTCATTTGGAACTGCTGTTTTGTTCAATAATGTACTAAAGGTAAAACTGCTAAGAATATTACTTCATACTAAGGGGAAGGGGTCTCATAAATGCGACAAGCTGTGACAAGAACGGGGAGTGGTAAAAAAAGCACTAAATACGTGTGACGTAATTTATCGATGGCGCCTTTCTATAAATAATATCGAAGACTAACTAAACTTTATGATCATTTCAGCTTTTATTCGCGCACTTTGGCGATCGGTTAGCTAACAAGTTGCTCACACACGCATTGCGGTGCGCCGCCGAGCCGCAAGAGGCTCACCAGCGATTCGCCGCCGAAGTGGCCTCTGCTGCGTTGCCTTCAATGCGCTTCTGGCCCAGGGAGAAGGCGTTGGCGGTACATAAGTTGGCATTGGCTGTGATTAAGGCTGGTTAGTTGTGTGTTGTGTAACAGTTATGAGTTATAATTCAGTAATGAGTGAGAAACTTGTATAACTTTAAGGATAATGGCGGAAATAATATAATTTTGATGAGGAACGGCTGAACGGAGTTTGCTCATTTAATTCTAACTACCGTCCTGACTTATTATTGGTAGTTCATATTGCATATTAAATGTTGCACAAAATAACAAATCGAAAAATCCACTGATACCACACTGACAAGTTTTCAATTAGCTTCATCCGTTATAATCCGTGATACTTTATTTGTCTCCCTATGCCTCAACTGGACTCAATCCCTCATTTGATTGTTATTTGGTTGTTCATTCTTCATCTGATTCCATGCCACCGATGTGCAGGTCTGACCGCCGTGATGGCGGAGAGCATGGACTTCTGGGGCACGTGCGTGGCCACGGGCGTGGACAAGCTGGAGCCGCGCCGCGGCGGCTGGCTGCTGCGCGAGCTGCTGCAGTTCTGCGCGCCCGAGGACGCCGACGGGCGCAGCGACAGCGACCGCGCCTCCATCGTCATCTGCGCCCGCCTGGTCGCCTTGCAGGTCAGGCTCCAATCGTCATCAGACTTTAGAGGTGTAAGAGTAAATATAGTCTAACGTCCGACACTCTTGTTATATGTCACGTCGAAGTGTTGTATTCCTTGTTTTATCATTAGTTAAGGCGATGGGACTAGCAGGACGTTCACCTAGTAGTAAGTTAATAAGATACCACAAATCTGCTCAACACTATAATACAAGGGATGTTATATCTTATTACCCAGTAATTACGATGATTACGACGCCCTTCAAGCCGGGCGACTATCGTGGTTACACATTACTGGTTTGCGGCAGAAATGGGCACCGCGGTGGTTCTGTCCTAGAGAGTCCACTGAAGACCATTGTTATTCGCACTTGTAATCTAGTGATGACACGAACAAAACGTCCGCATGGTAGAAAGCAATACGCACTGTCCGTAAGAGGAGTCACGATGCACTTCAAACCGGAACTTATAACAACACACCGCTCGGCACGAAACATGGCAACAGCAGTAACACTTTCCTAGACGGTTAAAGTAGAAAATTAATTTATAGAAAAATAAAGTTCAAACTTAGCTTATAGGATGTTTGCTATTCGTAATAAAATTAATTTGACGTATAAAAGACATGATTTCTGTTCGAACGCAGGGTGTGCTGGGAACGCTGACATGGCGTATAGCGCCCTTCGCCGCCGAAGTCCTGAAGAGATTGGAGTCTACCAACTTTATCCAGCACCCTTATCAAAACGTGCGAGAAGTTGTTGGCAGGTGTGTATTAATTTGTCTGATTATACACAAATTAATAATAAAAATATATATAATAGTATATGCTACAAGGCTTTTATTAATAACTAAATGCTATTCAAATTTCCGTTATATAGGATCAATTACAAATACACCGGCTAAACTATATTAGAGATCAGTTATTTCCATTCAGTTATGGATTTATGTTAAAGTGTGAGACTGTCGTGTTTTGTACAAGATTAAAATTAATTCTCTTTACGTTTTGTATAAACACACTCTACGTGCAGTTTCGCCGCCGAAGAGAGAATAAGAGCCGACCCCATGATATGTTGAGGAAGTGGTTAGGCAAAAGATGTAAATGATGAGCGTAATGCGATTCTCACAAAAGGAATAAAAGGATTTTTTATATGAATATAACACTATTCCAGTCAGTCTGATCTGATCTTAACTCCATAAAACACCTAATAGCATTATTTAACAGTTACTAAATAACAATTATAACGTTACATTTTCAGCATACTAATGTCGATATTCGACACCGAGGTAGTATTCCCCGGGGCCAAAGTGGTCCGGCGCCGAGGCTCGCAGACTTTCTGGAGTCTGTACGACCTAGATTGGCCGCTTTGTATGACGAGAATGGTGATTTTGGTAAGGAATGGTCATTGATAATATTTTCTTTCCCTGGATTTACTTATAAAGGTAAATCTAGAAAATCCTTCCTTTATAGGCGACCGACTGTTAAAAAAAAACATTATTTCTTTTCACAATTACCTCCTATTATTTATAAAAGAAGTTTGACTATGGTGTCTTATTGTGTTCCGGTTGAAAGGACCTCGTAAATAGTAGGTGTATAGGACTTTATACCGCTTTATGTCAGAAGACAATAAGCAGACTTGTGATGATATAAGCTGCATTTCCTATGGCCTAGACATTTCACTTACACAATATAGCGGCCTTTTCGCTTCATAAAATAAAATCTTTGATAAATTAACATTTTATCATTTTTAAAAGGGAGTTCTTGGAAACAGGGGCAACATTCAGTCATTAGACTTAATCTTATTGGAATATTATGAGCTTTTTCTGTGATTCAGGATTATAAAAAGTTTAAAAACTGCTCAACAGTTATAACAAAAGTTCTTAAAGACAATGAAACTCATCGGCAGAGTAGTGGGTCACTGGCCATTAAATGAATTTTGTTTTTGATTTTAAGTTTTTTTTCATGAACAGTGGTGAAGAGCGTGATCTGCAGCCCATTGGCCCACAGCCCGCCCAGCAGTGATGTTGAAATGGTTGAACAACTCGCCTCCGTGCCTATGGTGCGGTCTCCAATCGCACAAGAGCTTGCCACGGAGGTAAGTTTCTTCTTATTACTGTGTAAATTATATACCACTGAGAATACTAGGAGTATAGCTTTTATTTTACACAGTGAATGTAATGAGTGGATAAATTGTTCAACAGTTTATTTGATAATATTTTTTTTATTTTATTTTATTTAATTCATTGCCTCTTTATCAGAAAACATAACAAGTAGTAAAGTGAATTAAATTTAATGTAACAAGTAGTTAATAAAATAAGATAAAAATAACACATAGTAGAGTATAATAAATTAATACAATAACAGTTACTAATGTACAACCTTGCTGTCTTTACTAGGTCCCCTTTTCTTCTTGCACCATTTTGAGGGTACCATACAGTTACAGACTGGCTCCAATTTTCTCTTCCCCTTATTACATGTCCTGATCACTTCCACTTTAGACGTCTAAGTTTTGTGGCGACTTTTTCAGTCTTCAATGTTTTTGAAATGATTTTATGTTGTACCTTATCTAGCCTTTTTTGTTTACCATGCTCCTTTCCATAGCTCTCTGGCAAGTTTGAAGTTTACTTTCCGGGGATTTTGTTAAAGCCCGTGTCTGGCAGCCATGAGTTAGTATAGAGAGATACTGGTATTAAAAGGAGACCTTAAATACCAGTATAATAGTATCAATGCGGCTCGCATTATTCGCACAATTGTCTTTTATTGTTTCCTTGTTAGACCATTATTTTTTCCATGCATGGCCTATACGCATTTCAATTTTTTTTTCCAGATATGTTGTCTGTGGTGATGATTTTACCCTAGATGTGTTATATTGAGCTACATATTCTATTTCTGTGTTGTTTACTTTAGTTGTTTCCTTTGTGTTGCTCTTTTGTTCATAGCTATAGTTTTGGACATATTCATATTAAGTCTGTCACTTTTACTGCATGTTTAACATGGAATATTGAACTGAAAGGATGCAGTTCCTTGGTTGTCTTTGCAAATAAGATTATGTTATCAACAAATATTAAATTTGCAAAATGTACACCATTTATTTTTAGTCCATGGTCTGTTCAATCAAATTGAATGAAGACATACTCTAAGACTGCTGTAAGAAGCTTGAGTGAGAGCGGGTCCCCTGCCTTACTTGTCAATTATCATGACAGTGTTATTACTTATATATTGAAGAAAAATGTTTGACTGATTTCTTTAAGTTGTTTAGTAGACTTCGTTATGTAGCTTCACCTTCTCTTCAGCTGTGACTACTATATGGCTATTATCAAAAATATATCTATTTGCAAACAGATTGAGATAATTTTTATTTAGTATTAAAACTTATTCTGTATAAAAAATTAAAATAGGCGAACGGTAACAATGATAATCAAATGATTTGTACTGTTATTAAACATTATCATTTATGTTAGGGTGAATAAAAATCGCGTTTAGTCTACCTGGTGATTCTAGATTTTCTACGTTAGATATCCTAACTAATGTTATCTCCAGCCGTCAGAAGGCGGCGCAGGCGCCGATTGCGAGGACGACAGCGAAGCAGTAGATGCCGAAGGTCTGATGGACGAGGAGATGGCCCCTTGCCGAGGTGAGGAAGAAGGGCTCGCTGCGGCTTAGCGAGGTGCCCTCGCCCTCGCCGCCGCCCAGCCCTCCGCGCCCAGGGACCACGCCAACACGGTCAACCTGCTTACTACGGGTGAGTGGATATTCAATATAATTTGTGTTTTATGAGAATAGAATATACGAAATAGTAATTTATTTAAAAATAAATCAGGTACATATACAAATTATTAATAAGCTATAATTAAATGTATTTTAATATTAGTATATGTATTTCATCACTAAGGTATTATCCTAGCATTTTAAGTACTACCTTACTGATGCATTACTATCTTATCTTAAATCTCGTGTCACGACGTTTGTCAGCGATGAATTCCAATATACTTAACCGATTTTAAAATTTAGTTGCTCACCATGTGCAGTTTTATCCAACTTAAAAGATAAAATTGCTTACATATTAATTTATAATCGCGATAATGTTTTATAACAATTTATTTTTCTATATAATTATTTGATGCAAAATACGAAGCTACATAACGATTCCGAGTATTAGACTAGCGATTGATTGCGTTGTGTGTGTCAATAGATGGCGCGGTTTAATAGTATAAACTTTTCGTTGATAATAGGAGAATTGGGACAATAAAAAGTAATTGCTAAAAATTAATTAATTTTGGTCAGTTAATTTTATAATAATTTTTCTATTGTTAAAAACAAAAATGCAATTTCATAACGCCGTTATTTTATACCAGGCCATCAATTAAAAAAAAAGTAATGAATAAAATAGCTTCCTAACATGCGCCAACTACATTAAATATAAAAATTAAGTTTGCCAGAGCAAAATTAAAAAAGTGATGTTGTATCCTATGTAAAGGAAATATTTTTATGACATATTCAACGGCGGATAAGATTGATGGTACTATATATTTGTGATTAATTATTTCATATGATAGTTGTTTCTAACGCTTGCAACGAATGTATACAACTTATGTTCTTTGTTTTTAATAACCATGCAACTAAAACGTTAAAATTGTGTTTCTGACAATTATAACAAATTATAAAATTTTTAATGGAAAATAAGACTTGATAATAATTTTTAAAACTAACTCTTTTGTATAGAATTTTGCACGATATCAACAGAAGGAACATTTTGATTAATCGTCTTCAGTCCATTTTATACCACTCCTATTTTCATTGAATTCAGGCATAACGGAAGCATCATCAAGCTCACTGTTTTTATACAAATGACATTTATCTAATAAAATTTGGTGATCCTCATGACTGATATTCTCTTTCCGTTTATCTTAAGCGCCTAAATTGTTTATTACAATGTAAAATAAGTAAAACCTAGCCGCAATAACGCGTGGCAATAATAATTATAACTGCTAGTCATATAATATACCTTAGTCAAATAAGAGATAAATTTTATGTTAACATTTCGTTGGGATAAAACATAAACACGATCCTCCAACAAAATACGCGTTCGCTTTTGGCGGTACTAGAGTTTGTTTTACGCTTTAGAATCTGTTTAGCTAAACTCTTATTAAACTCTCTTTTGGCTGAGGTAAAGGTTGTAGCTGTTGCCCAGTAACTTTGTTAAGCCACTGATCCCAAAAATATCGTGTCTATACATGATCTAACCTAATACTATGTCGACAGTGCTCCGCGGCTGCATGGGGCTGGTGGTGCGCGGCGCGTGCGGCCACGTGGCGGCGCAGTACGCGATCGTGGACACGGCGTGCGCGGCCGCCGCGCGCGGGCCGCTGCAGCCGCACGAGGAGCTGGGCCGCGCCGCCAGCGAGCTGCTGGCCGGCCTCGCGGGCGCGCCGCACTCGCCCGCCGCCTTCCACGCGGCGCTCGACACCGTTCAGTCGCTCGGCGGCGCCCGCTCGTGGTGGACGCGCCTTGCGTGCCTCGAGCTCGCGCAGCCGCTCCTCTTCTACGGGCTGCCGATGCTGTGCGAACGGCCGGGGAGCGCGGTGCGCGCGGAGGCGTTCGCCGTCGAGCTGATGCGCGATCCCAGGCTCGAGGTGGGTGTTGTGTAAGAGAAGTGATGTGGATCGAATGTTTGATGATTAAATTTGTACTTACGGATTATTCGTACTACGTCCAATGTTAATATTCGGTTCAAGTTTTATATTATTGTATACGAATCGATTCAAACTATGATACTCGCACATCCCTATTAAATTTACCACCGTAGTTCATCGAAGTAACGGATAAGAGAGAAATCGAGATTATATTTAATAAGTTTATTATTTAATACTACTCACGAATAACATTATGAAACGATAGTGTCTTCATATTATATATCATCCAATACATTCTAACATAACGATCCCCCCAGGTGAGGCAAACAGCAGCAAAACTGCTAACAGGACTAATGCACTGCCGTGCTCTCCCCGACGAGGACGCGACCCTCGCTACCCTGATGCGCTGTTGCCGTTCCGCGGAGCCGGTGGAGAGGCATCGCGGCGTGCTCGGACTGTGCGCGTACTTAGCGTCGCGGCCGTACGGTTTAGGTGCACGGCTTGGCAACGTGCTGGCCGAGTTGGCACGGCACACTAGCGCCCCCGACCCGGTGCCGGCCACTATAAGAAACGCGCTGGCCGACTTCAGACGGACGCACCAGGACGACTGGCCCAAGCACAGGGAACAGTTAACAGAAGAAGAGCTAGACTTGCTCTCAGACCTGACTTCGCCTCCGTCTTACTGTGCATAGGGACCTAGAATTGATCGTCGTACTGTGCAAAGACCGCTGTTTGTGGTTCACGACTTCTGTTTGTTCTCTTGATGGACATAACTTTTTAAAGACTAATTGAATTTTTAGGATCTTGTAAAGTTATGGACATCTCATCACTATGCATACAACATTGTGTATGAATTGTTCCTTGTCACTTTAATTCAGATCATTTAATAAGGTTCTATATAGATTTTCGACTTAAATGTATTAAATTGTATTGCCCAAAAACCAATCCTACAGTATAATGTATTAAAGATATATCTATCTTTTTATAGCATGTTGGCAATAGCCAATGATTCTATTGTATGGATAAATTCTCATACTGTAAAAGTTTAATATTACACTTACTAAGGAATATACTGGTTTAAAAGGTGGTATTAATTCAACTTGACAAGTAACAGTTTGGCCCAAATGTAGTTAATCATTCTTATACAGAATGTATATAACAGTTTAAGTAACAGACATCTAATGGTATACATTAGTTGATTGATTTCATGAAATTTTGTGACATTGTAAACCAAACTATGCCATATACAAGATCATACATAACAAACTTTAGTACTATCCTCAAATATATATAAATAGTATATGCGCCATGACATAAGGCAAATAATCTTATGTATATTTATATATATAGTTTACCAATTTAGATTTGGAATAGATGTAAACAAAATAACACAGCAAAATGGTTGTTATTATTGGACTGCCACTCACAGATTGACATCTCGGTTACAGATGTATGAAGCCATACTGTTGCCAAGGGTTATTTTGCATTCACCTATTCCAAGGCTCATTTGGCTGAATTGTAGTCTATTTCATATATGGCTCAGCTTTAGTTTTGTATTAATAAGATGTGTGGTTGTGTGGGAGGTTTATAACTTCAATACTGGTAGTGGTTATTAATGTAGACAAAATACTGCTGTACCTTTGATGTAACCTACATCTATGCTTGCATTATCAATGTTTATATTATCTTGCGTAAAAACAATGTATTTGTACTGTTTGTATCTAATTGGTTGGTGTTTTTCATTTAAAATTTAATGTTAATAGAAATGTATAATATATGTTGTTTGCCTAAATTTTCTTTTGATTTTATTCTGTTAGTGTTTTTGGACGCACAAAATGTGTTTTTTTATGCTTATCCTACTTAATAGAATAGGGAATATTGATACCGTACTGTAAACTTGTCGTTCTTTGACTATTACATGTTTGATCAATTGTCAATAGTTATGATGGTGATGGCTCCAAATTCTTGGTTCTACGGGTGAATTGTGATGTTATTTAAATAATTTTACGTGAATATTAAGTATATATTTCCTTTTAATACGTCATATGCGTCATGGGGCCTGGGTCTTTAAAACTTGTCTTTTTTCTATAAGAGTCAATCTCAAAAACATTTTATTTATGTACATTAGTACCTAAGAAACAAAAACCTACAAAGATTTATTTCAATTTCCATACAATTTTGGAATATATTCATATCGAAGGAAGACCTAATGGGTCACACTTTTCGAACCCCATGACCCCCATGATTAAGCTATTATTTACTTTTGCAGACCTTACCATTGACAATAAATGATACTCCTTGGTTTGATTAATGAATATTTTGCTAAAAAAATTATTCTGTTTTAAATGAGTTTATTTTTTTGTTTATGTTTTTAAGATCTGTTCATAATAACTGTATGTTGTAAAAATGTAAAAAGTCATGTAATCGGTTTTATAAGAATTTATGAAAACAATAAACATACTCGAAATTAATAGTTTTTATTACAATGCAACCCCGTTTATATAACTCTTTATTTTATTCTTTTGCATTAATCTACTATAATTTTCAACTATACAATGAGTTCTATGGAAAAGTGTGAAAGATGTGCCGTTTGTTATAACCATGCCTTGCCAATGCAGCACAGTAACAAAAGAATTGAAAGAGCCTTGTGCTCGATGTTGGTTCATACGACAAGGCATATCAATCACAAATATTGAGAGAGCGATTTTGATTTAATTACTGCGTTTGTCATTTTTGGCTTTCCATATTGTTCCATAACAGAACGTATTTGAATTTTATTTACGCGAATAAATTAGCGTTCTCGGAACTGACGCCGGCGGCTTTTTGCGTTGTAAGAAAAATGTGAATTTGTTATTGGAAGTGGGAACCATTAATATAGACCTTAGTCCTGTTGATTCTATAAAAAATAAATAAATAAAACTTGCTATGATGATAAATACTTTTTAAAACATACATACATGTTTTTCTATTCACCCCATATGGCGTTTCGATTGTGACAATTTTGTAATTGTGTCATTGATTTATTATTAGTTTTGATTTGTTGTATAAACAATTTTATTTTTGTAATTAAATTGTACTTTATTATTAAAAAAACATATTTTGCGAAAAAATTTTGTATACCTTTTTACTTTTCCTAAGGAGTTTTAGATTTTTTGCACACCAATAAGTGATCAGAAATTTAAAAATGGTTGAGATCAATACCCGCCATATTTATTTCTATATGATTGATGTCAGAGCCACATGTTAGTATCAATACCCCCTCTATCCCTTTTTATACAAGGTTTTTATAAAATAAATTGCAATCTAATAATACTATAGTTTTGCGGTACATAAAAATAGGATGTGCATTTTATTGTCTTTAATTAGAAATTTATAAAATTAACAAAAAATATTTCCATAAAAAAATTAAATACTAAAGAATCAAGAATTTTGTAACAGGAAAAGAAGAATCATTTTAAAACAGTCATTTTGATGTTACAAACAAACTCTTCGGTTTTATTTTATTGTATACATTAACTGTATTGTAGACAACCAAGGTATTTGTTTCAAATAATTAAAAAAAAATCATCAATTACTTGATCGATAATTTAACGCTTTATATTTGAGCATAGAATTCATAATTGTTATAAAATAACCTGCCTCCGTAGCCGAGAGGTAAGAAGAGCGTGGGCTTTAGAAACCGGAGGTCGTGGGTTCAAATCCTGCGGGCACTAACAAATTTTCATTGTTGCTTCCTAGTTGGTTAGGGCAATTTGGGCCAATCACTCAATTGTCTGAAAAGTAAGATGATCCATGCATCGAATGGGCATGTAAAAAGTTGGTTCACCCACCAACCTGCATTGGACCAGCATGCCCACCATGCTGGTCCATTATGCCCACCGTGATGCCCACCATATGGTCCAAAAACCCCCTAATGGAGAAGGGAAAGCCTATGTCCAGCAGCGAACTTACACAGGCTGATGATGATGATAAAAGAACCTTTAACACTTAGTATTAAGCTAATTAAAAATTGATTGTGCATCCATTTCAATTAAAAATAAAACTTCAGAAGTAGTATTAACAATCTATTCCATACAAATTATATGAGTTTTAGCCAAGACATGAAGATTAATTACACAATCCACTTATTTTATAAATTGAAACAAACATCCCTTTTTTGTACAAAAATAGTAAATTCTTCCTCTTAATCACTTGTTGGATATTATCTTCGGTCGTCAACATCTGAAACGGAAATAAATTTCTTAGTTACATAATATTATTTTAATCACTGCTTACTTATTAAGACAAAAGGCTATGAATTTTTTTAAATATATAGATATTTTCCAGAAATTGGACATTATATTTAATTGACACATGAGGTTTAAATATATATAAACTAAAAACAACTTGACTAATTGTTAATAGAATCTAAATATTAAAAGAAATCTTACTTTTCCCATCACAAGCAACAATCTTCACTTTGTCTACTTTGGCAATTTCTTGGACATCTCTGAATTCTACATCATTTAACATGAATGTCCAAACATTATCACAAAATCTGAAATAAATAACACAAAATGCTACTGATAAATTATTGCCTCAGTGGCCTAGTAGTATTGGCCTGGAAAAGAGATGATTATTCAAGTTTTTCTCTTTCTGATTTATTATACTAATAATATCTATCACCCATTTCCCTTTTTTGAAAACATTTTTTTTATTTAATAGGAATGTAAAAAGTTGATCCCTGTTTACCAGACTTTCTTTGACACTACCACATTATTATATTGAATAATTAATCATCATCAACAAGCTATGTAACTATTGTTTTAATCCAGTTGAATCCATAATAAATAATGAATTATCCTGACATCAAAATCATCAATTGCAGTTTAGCATTTTAGTTATGAATATACCAGTTACTTTTTATGAAAATTGTTTATACAGAAAACTTGAAAATAGCACAGAAAAATATAATTAGCACATAACTTTTAGTTACATTTTTAATAATTTATTTTTCACAGTTGAATTATTGACAATCTATAACATGTTAATAGCAAAATGTATCTTAATACATCATATTAAGTCATTATTTTTTGATTGTTTATACCAATTTTACTATAAATTTTTATATATAAATAATTTAGGGGTGTAAAGGTAATAATTGACCAGAGTAATTTAATGTATCAGATGTGATACATTAAATTACTCTGTGTTACTTATATTACTGCATACTGTTACTTATAATACTTATCCTTCTGCATGTGAAATGTTAGGAAAGTAGTAAAAACAAATTTTAATAGATTATAGAGGGTAATATAAGGCAGTATTCCTGTGAATAGGTCTTTTTCAACAATATTTGCCTAAAGTGATCATTACATATCTCATAGAAATGTTACCATTACAATTAATCTGAATATGTTTGATCAATTTTATAATTAGTAAACTTACAGTCTACCCTACAGGCTTTTATGAAATGAAATTATTTGAAAGTTTTTTATAACTAACCAAAGTAGTGCAATTTAAGCTCATATATGTAATAGACTCTAATATAACTAACATTGTAACGTAAATATTATGTTTTCATTAGTATTTACCTGTAAGTATTTAATTTTCCAGCTTTGAATGTAAGCCTTGATTTTACCCTGTTCGATAATGCTAGATTTATCGATTTATCAAATTGCAGCAAAACTTTTAAAGCTAACTGTGGAGTTATTTGTCCATACTGAAATCATTTAGAAGGAAAAAACCCATTACATCTTTGTCATGTCGGTGATTGATATTCAAATACTATGTACGCATATAATTATAGAACATACTTGTATTAGTTCATCAAGGCTTTCCTGTAGTGTGTTTCCAATAGTAGTATTACGATATAATTGATATGACATAACTATAAGCTATAAGAATTATTACTTTAAAAGTTTTTATAGTGTAAATCTAAACAAATTTATAATAATTTACTCAGACTTGACGTTTTCATTCCAGTTTTAAGAACCACAGAATATAAACAAAGAATGTATAAAGATTAATAATCAATCACACGGGTTTTACAAATAAAATGTAATAAAGTTCATGTTGTGCATTGTTGCCATATTTTTAAAACTTTTCTACAGAATTTAATTAATTTATTTTATTCAGTATTTAACTTAACAAGCTTTAATATATATATTTACAAGCTCATCCAGGAAGATAGCTGCTACGCAATGTTGCAAATAATTTCTGCTAAAAATGTTTACTTTAATTGACCCTGCCGTGGCGTACTTATTACAGTACGAAGTAATATAATATGTAGCAGATAATCATTACCGTTAGTAGTAAAATATGCCCCAATGCATTTAGATTCAATTTTAGACTATTGTAGTTCGTTCATAAAAATCGAGCCAAATGAGTAAGGTACCACAGAGCTAACTCTTACTTCCACTTTTCTACTTGACGGTTTAATTCTTGTCTCGGCAGTTATAAGCTCGTTACGTACTGTTAACAACCAATGATACATTGTTATGCAACATATTATATATTTAATGATTGTATTCAGTTATTCAAACCGGCTAATATTGTCATTGTAATATTGAAAGGTAATTGATGGTTAAAATTTTGTTACATCTTGTTTTATATAGCATTATAGAATAAATGGTTATGTTAATGGATTATCACAGAATTGTGAAATGTACCTCACATTAATATTAAAGAAAGTTTAGAGCCATCGTTAGTCGAGAGTTGGTATCGAATGCAGACTGCATACGTCGATATTCCATACGTCGTTATTTTGCCTAATGCCTGGACCGTTCGTTAATCGCTACAGAATCGCAATTCCGTGAATCGTCAAATGAAGAGAAACACAATATTCAAGAATGGAATTTTGAAATACAATTGCTTTGGCAATAAGAAAACTATGTCATAAGGTTTATTGTACATAGAAGTTTAAAGTATTACTAGAGACAACAGCGCCGTAAAACCTGTCCACACAATAAACTCGATTGCCATATAAGGTGGGTCATTTATATATCTCAGCCAATTTTTAGTGTACACAAAGTACTCGAGTATCGCCGTCCCACAGATTAATATAAAATCGTTAAAAACTATTTGGTGGTGCAAGCTTACGTATTTGCATAAATTGGTAGCGTAATTTGAGTTACATAGTTGTTATTGCGTAAAAATTTTAAGATTTTACCAAAATACAAGGAGTTAAAACTTAATTATATTTTAGGTATGCCTGTGGATCTTAGAAATATTTAATTTGTATGTTGTCTTATGTGTTATAATTGTGGATATTGGTTGTTGCACATAAGTGTATCCATTTCTAAACATTTAAAAAAACGTTTATGACAGCGCGTAAAAAGTATCAATACTTGAGCTACCTTCCAAGAGACTGTGTGATACAAAAAGGTATTATGTACGCGGATAGCTGTGTGGTAACATCCGTACGTACAAAAACAAGTATATTTGTAAAGCATTTTAAGGACTGATCAAATACTGATGTAGAAAATACTGTGTGCTAAAGCTACATGCTGACGCTATGTGCCAAGTTTTGTCTGCTGACGTTATGTACTACGGCTAATGCGTGCTGAACCTGCGGTGTGGTTAAGCTAGTGCGCGAAAGTTAAATGCTGACGCTACTATAAGCTTAATCTAATGCGTGCTAAAGCTACTGTGCTGATGATACTACACGCTGAAGATGCGAAAGTCCTAGACTTCTGTGCTAAAGCAACTGTGTGCTATAGTGCTGTGTGCTTACGCTAATCGAGACAATAGAATCTTAAATACGAATAGGTGTGATCATATCCATATGCATATTCTATTTTTTTTTTGGAATTTCTGTTAGGTCACACTGGTTTCTTATATACTTACTAACTCTAAAGGAATGTGGATTTACATATTTATTTTCTGGTTCCCGTTAGCATGCTGAATAGAGGGCTGCCCAGGTGGGCCGACGCCTCGGCTCGATTCAGACGCTTTCTTAAGGATAATTTAATAGCTAGAAGAGCTCTATCTAAACTTTACTACCACTTCTTAAAGCGCTGGCGCTGGGAGAAGTGGCGAAAGGAACTCCAGCAATGCTCCTATCTAATTTGGTGTTAAGATGATACTGTATCATATACCTAAGGGTGTGTAAGTTCAATCTCACCGGTGGGGCCGATGTCATAAATGTGTGTGTTGTCCTACACTTCTAAGTGTAGGGTGCGTTTGTCTACTGCTTGGGTGCCGCAACCTATTATGCCTTAAGGGCGTTATTTAAATTCTTGTATTTTACAAGAAGTGAAAACCTAGTCTAGATCAAGGAGATCTAGCGATTTAAAAATGACGCGCAGTTATGTCGAGTGTCTTTCTCCATCTCTTCAACATTATATCTCAAATAAGTTTTGATAATTTAGATTAAACTTATAAACCTATTATGATTATAATCTTTTATATTTGTAAACGACATTTTATTACAATATTTGTAACAAACAATACATAAGTCTAGTGCACGTCCTTTTGCAGCATATTAAGATATATATCAGCACCTTAAGATATATATCAGCACTTTAAGATATATCAAAGCGGCGGCTGAAATCAGTTGTGAACGGTTCTGCAAGCTAACCAAGTAAGTACCGGCAGTTTAAATGTATTAAGTAGTAAAAATTTAAAAGACCCATTTCACTTTTAACAGTCGGGTTGTTATTTATTATTGGATCTCTGCGTATGCTAGTGTCGTGTAATTTTTTGGTACAGTGGTAAAGTGCACAATGTTTGCACACTAATATGAGATAACTGATATATGCCGTTGCCACTACGCCCGCGCGGTATAGCGGTATTAAATGTTGCTTTATTAGCCGGAAGTTTAGGGTCCGACTCCCGCGGGGAAACAAGTTTGTGTTATCGATGTTTTCTGGTTGATTAGGACCTTATGGGCCGATCACCTGGTTGTCCGAATAACAAGATGACCCATGCGTCGGATGGACCTGTAAAACCCGGTCCGGTTGTCTTTGACGGTCGTCATTGGATGTCGGACGGTCGTCATTCAATTCCTGACAATTAATTCATCCTTAAAATGCAGTTTATCCTTTGGGTTGTGAAGGTTAGATGCCAGTCGCTCCGCGCAAAAGGTTAGCTACAATATGTCATTTACGTGTAATCTATTAGGATTGTATTCTAATCCATTAATAATGTAAATCTAATAAGTAATATAATCTAATAGTAGGTATATTTAATTAAAAGACTATTTGTTTTAAACAGGATATTTATCTGATCTATCGAAGGTTTGTTTCTGTATCAAGACGAGTGTGATAACTTTTCAGAACGAGAAGAGAAGCGACCGTGAAGTTAAGTTAACCAGTTTCACGAATACCGATTTCACGTGAATTCCTCCGTTTGTAGAATTTAGAATTTTCACAATATGGGGTGATTAGGTATCGCCTAGGCAGTGTTAATTTGTATTGTTCACACTTCTTATCTTCGGCAGAGTGTCGGGTGTCATAAGTTCTTTCTATAGTCTAGTCAATTTAGATCCGAAATGGATGGAAACATTTAAAACAAAAATAATTGTAAAATTACACATTTACACAAATAACACAAAAATTCCCCCTTCCAATGCCTGTAATTTGAGTTTGGATTACATAACCAGTGTCTGAAGGAAAGTTTGATTGTCCTATTGGTTCGACTCTCAAACCGAAGCCAGCGGGACGCCTAAGGTCAAAAAGAAACGGAAGGCACGATTGAACAAGTTAGAGCTTCAGTTCAACGCAATCTTGGTCTATCGACTTGTAAGCGATCAGTTTAACTTGTGGTATCCAAGACATATTGCGTCGCATTTTCCCGAAAAATCTAAAATTAACCCGTGTAAAATTCAACTTGTGCACTTACGGGAAGTATAATCCAATTTTACCTATTGTTGAAACAATTTTGGAACATTTTCGAAGTTTCAACAATATTCCGTTCTTCAATGAAGTTAATTTTCACTTAAATGGGCATGTCAATAAACAGAATTGCCGTTACTGGGCTGCAGAGAATTCACGCGCAAAACATTAAAAGTTGGTTACTAAATCGGTTACTTTCAACGAACGCAGAGGGCATTCGCTGAAAGTAACCAATGACAATGATTATTGAATATTAATGGCACGGAATTATCGAAGCCTATTTTTTTGAAAATCAACATGGGCAATCTGTTACTGTAAATTCTGACCGATACATAGCCATGTTAAGGGATTTTTTCGTAATTGCAACATATTGATGCCGTGATCAAGAGACGTGGTTTCAAAGAGATAGCGCAACATGCTATACTTTTAATGCCTGTTTAGCGGTCGTGAACGAGATGTTGCTGTGAAACTGATATCGCGCCGAGCTGATAATGCATGGCCCCGTGGAAGTCCGAATCTAACGCAACCAGACTACTTTGTCATCAATTTCATTCATATCGGACAAGAAATGGCAGCTATTCCCCGCGCGATGTGCCAGCGAGTTTTCACCAATTTAAGGTACAGATTTGAAAAAGTTCACAGCGCGATGTCGTACACCTGGATGATGTTTTTCTTAAAAAATGAATGTCCTAGACGTCTATTTTACTTAAAATAAAAATTTGTATGTGAATAGTATTTAGTATTTTTATTAAATCCGCAATACTTTTGGCCCACCCTGTAGTATGTTTTTTTAATGCATGTAATACTTTTATTTTGTTCAAATTATCCTATTGACTATTGCACTAGATTATCTTGAATATGTACATATTTTTTCGAATTATATGTCTCAATATACAAATAATAAAGCTTTATGTAATTCCTCATACATTTGAAGTTTAAAATTTAATTTGATTCTATAGATGTTTAAGAATGAGTATACTTATATCTTAATTAAAATTATGTTAGATGTAGTATCTGCACGGCTGTAAATGACCGTGGTCAATAACTCCAACAAGATCTTTGACAGCTCAATAGTGTTCCAGCTATTCAATAATCGATCCTCCATCTTTTGACGGTTTCTCCTTTATCGTTTATATATTGATGCCAATTAGTAACCCTTTGAGACATCTTTGTCATACTTGATAGTACCTGACTCATTCACTAATAATATATTATTGTTTAAGAATGTTCTTTTTTATCGGTTCTGTCTCCCTATAGAGTATTTTTAATTATTGTCTTTTAGTTTTAAATTCTACCTACTCATGTGCTAGTACAGGTTTTTATTTTGTTAATTGTGAATATTTTCCAACATTCCAGGTTGTCATGCTATAATAAACAGGGTAAAGTAAACTTTAATTTTTCTCTTAATTTGAGTGACAGATTTTAAGATACTTGTTTGTTATTACTAGAGCTCCAATTAAATTTGTTCAGTTAGGTTTATTATAGGCTCCAAGTTTCAACCCTACTAAATTTGACTGATAAGTTGTCCGATAAACATGTTCTCTTCTCATATTGATTGTGTTGATCTCTACAGGTTTTTCTGTCTTGTCTCTATATGGGTGCATAACCTTGATTGTTTTTTCTTAGATTAATACACGCCCAACCTGTTCAATTATTACATTTCGAAGAGATTCTGCATGCTTCTGTTTGTCCTATAGCAGTATTTTAAGACTATATCATCGCAAATCTGAAATCGTGAAGGAGTCTTTATATTTGTCATAATTTTCAATGAATTTTCTCAAATCAGATTTGCTAGGAACAGGTAAACAATTTGGTGAAATGATCTCCTTGTTTTACATTAGTACCATGGTGCTGTTAATCCTTCTTTCAGGCCACACATATTTGTACGTATTTGATAGATTTTCTAGAAGTTCATATATCCTGACCTTGGCAAATTTGAAGGCACCATATAAGTTACAGATATTGTGTCAAACGCCTTAAATAATCAATTCAGGAATGATCTATATAAATCGGTAAGTCGTACTCTTGTCAATATTGTTTTCTGATAATCACGCAACCTTTCATGTGTATGCTATCAATTCTAGCATGTATTTTTTCATTTAAAACGCACTATATCATCATATCTGAATTGATGTCAATTTGTTGATATGTTATAGAAGTGTCGATCAAGAATCTTTTAAATAATAGACGATATTAGGTAATTAGGTCGATAATTTGTCTATTAATTTAGCACGTCCTCTTTTTATATTCATAAAACAGCTTTCTGTCTATTTCCAATGTTTCTGAGTTATACTTTTAATAAGATGTATTAAATAGAGCCTAGTGATTGCAGTATTGTAAAGCTTTTATATCAACAATGTCTTATCTGTATCGTCACGCATCTGACCTATTTTCAACGATTTTAATTATTATTGATAGTTTGATACTTTTTCATCGGTGCATCTTGGATTCTAAGTTGCATGTCGTATGATACGACGACTTTCTAGAAGTGTGCATGTATTCTTGTAAAATCATTGTTATATGATGAGATCGGTCGATATGTGTGACAATCGAGTCCTTGAGGATTAAAAGCTGCGTGTATCAATTGCTTGTACAGTCCTAAATTTTATTAATGCCTTTTATGTTACCTTCCTCCAAGGATCTGCTGACTTAGTTAATGTCTATAGTTTTCAAATTTTGTTTTTATTTTTTTATGTATCATTCTGTATAGAACTGTCAGTTTTGCTTTATCTTGTCTTTTTTATGTTTTTAATCGAAATGCATTTCATTTAGGTCCTTATTTCTTAGTTAGACGCTAGATATTCTTATTTCTTTGATTCATCGTAGTAAATAGTAGTGTTCGCTTATATCCTTCTTTTTGTATTGTAGTTAGGTCTTCCAAAGGTCTTATATATGTATTTCGTCAATAGAATTTTCTGCCTCTGTCTCGATCTTCGGTTTACTCATGTAATGGGCACGTGATTTTTTGTGGTTATTCTTATTTATTGTAATTCTTACTAATCGATGGTCACTACGATGTTGTAAATTGCTAATGATTTTGAAATTTTGAATAATTTGAGGGATGTTAGTTGCTATAAAGTCGATCTCGTTCTCTGTCTTTCCATTTGGTGCCATCCATGTCCATCTTAGTTTTGGAGGTTTTTTGAACATTGTATTTATTATTTTAAGTCTATATTGAAGACAGAAGTTTATAAACATTTTACCCTTATTATTTTCTATACTACCTAGCCGTAGTTTCCAACTACTAAACGTTCGTTTGATTCGGATTTCTATTTTGCATTCATGTCACCCATGAATATTATATTTTCTGTGCATTTTCTTTAGTTGATCGTACATCGGCGTAAAAGTTTCTATCTCTGTTTCGTTTGCGGCAGTTGTCGGGGCGTATACTTGTATTAAACTAAAAGGTTTGTCATAGATTTCGACTTGTAGTAAAGCTACTCTGTCAGATATTGCGATAAAATCCATGTACATTTGTTCCATGTTGTTTCTTTACCATAAATCTTATTCCCTTTTCGCCTTTTATTATACCGAAGTAGTATAGTAAGTAGTTACCTCTGTCCTCTATTTTATATCCTTGTCTTCTGACTTCGGCTATGCCAATTATATTCCAGTTTATATCTGATACTGCGTATTCTAATTCGGCTATTCTAGACTCAGTTGCTAATGATCTGACGTTAAATGTTGCAATATAGTAGTTACTGTGGTTTGGAGGGTGGTCGTCTAAAACCCCCGCGGTGACGAGCCGTTCTGGGGGAGTGTTTAAATTTTGATATTTTTTCCGTTTTGTGTAATAGTTTTCTTTTGGAGGAGGCTCGTGTCTTCATAAAGTATCTTTTCTATTCACAAAGACAACAATTTCTTGTTTGTTTGGTTATTTTTTCACTATTGTGGTTACATTGGCACGTTCGTTGGTAACAGGTGTTCGTTTAGGAGGAGAAACAGAAAGTTGTCGTTTGTGTTTGTTGTATCCCTTTTTATCTTTAACTATGAGCTTGTCGCTAATTCCCTTTTTCGATTTGATTTTACTGTTCTCATTTCAACTCTTTTCTTATTTTTAAATTTGGAGGGTATTCTTCTTTTATATATATGTTTGTGTTAGATAGATACTTTTTGTTTTGCAAAATTTTAATTTTTTTCCCCATAGTGGTTAAAGTGACCAAAACTGGACGGGGCTGATTCCCTTTCTTGCCTATTCTTCGTAGTGACTGTAGTTCACCTTGAAGAATTTCAACTTTCAAGACTTTCGTGATAATTTCAATGATATGTTCTTGAAGTTGTAGATAATGATTTTCTTTTTCATCAACGCCAAAAAACACTAAACTTCTTGAACACTCTTGCTCTTCTACTTTGTCGCGCAATTCTTTTAGACCATTATTCATTTCTTCAAATTTAGTGTCTATATGGTTAGTAATTTTTAATGTAATATTTTCTTCCGTGTGCGCAAATTTTAAATTTATCGCCGACATTGTTGTATTCATATTGGATTTCATTTCTAACATCGTTTTCTTAAGTTCTTCCAGTATTGTAGGTTTGTTATGATCAAAGTGCTGCCCTCTAGTGGAAAGTAGTGTTAAATTTATTGATTAAAAATTAATCTTCTGATGTACTATCATTGTAATCTTATTCTCCGTTAGATGGCGTTAAAATTGACGGTAGAATAGAAAAACTTTTGTTAAACGATGCTTTAGAATATTTAGTTTTACGTAGAAAATTGCAATTATCACTTTCCAATCACTTTGCTTCTAAATTTAGTCCAAGTCCTGTCTATCAATACATATTTGAAAATATTATGTATGTTCATAAACATATTGTAAAACATTGTGACGCACATAATATATATACTAGGAATAAGCATAATTTTGTTCTCCCAAAAACTAGGCTCCGAAGAACAATGAAATCTTTCATTGGACAATGTATACTCTTCTACAACAAAATCCGAGAAAACGTTCAGCAGGAACGTTTGTGTGTTAAAGGATATTATTACTGTAATTATTACTTGATAGATAACACACCCTGGTAATGAACTGCCAGGCTATTAATCAAACTATTAAAATGTGATTTTTATTGAGAAAAATTTGTAAAACTTTTTTAAAAGGCTTCCATTTCCGAACCGGTGGTAATTTATTTGACAATAAGTAAGTGTAAAGATTCCTTATTGAATAAATATATTTGACTTTGACTTGACTTGGTATTTTTATTATTTTTCCACCATACGGATCGATAAGAATCTCGGTAAAATTGAGTAACTAGTGTTATAATGAAATAAAACAAACTTGTATCATTTATCTGCTTTATTTTAAAATAAGCAATAAAAGTCTATGACTTACATGATCGACATCCAGATTTTTTTTTAGATGAGCAAATGAAAAGATTTCCAATTCAATGACTACGCCATGTCTTTAGTTCAAAGTCATCTATATATCTGGGCTTCCATAGTGAATTCGATAAATACAATTCGGTCATTCCTACAGATGGCACAGGCAATGTCCACCCCCTGGTGCGTACGTTGACCGCACAACAAAATGCAGCATCTACTTCGAGAAAACCTCGACTAGCACAGCTGCATCGGCGACCGCACTCCTGTCCCGGTGGCAGACTGACAGGTGACAGACACATGTCTGATACGGCAACAGCGATGTCTGCCCCGATATCTGCAAAGTGAACAAAACACAGCTACCCAGCGACGGGGCGATATCGATCTAGTTGAAAATAAGATGACTAATTAATGTATGCTCCAACAAAATCATCACTCCTCACCGCTGCCCCGAAATGGTGACTATTGTTTTAATACAATGATGACAACTGTAAAGGTAACAGTACCTAAGCGGTCGAGGTGACCGCACCGTGACTTCACGGTAAATGGACCATGGCCGCTAAGATGAAAGCCCCGCGGCTCTCACAACGACTGGACGATGACTGCCACAGTATCAGTACTGCAACTGCGAAGGTGACAGCCCGCGGTTGCCACGGTGACCGGCCGATAACTGTCACAGAGACGGGACTACGTCTGCCAAAGTGACAGCCCCGCGGCTCCCACGGCTGCTAAGGTGACAGCCCCGCGGCTCCCACGTTGACTGGACGATGACTGGCACAGTGTAAGTATTGCAGCTGCGAAGGTGACAGCCACGGCTCGCCACGGTGACCGGACGATGACTGCCACAGTGACGAGACTACGTCTGCCAAAGTGACAGCCCCGCGGCTCCCACGGCTGCTAAGGTGACAGCCCCGCGGCTCCCACGTTGACTGGACGATGACTGGCACAGTGTAAGTATTGCAGCTGCGAAGGTGACAGCCCACGGCTGCCACGGTGACCAGACGATGACTGCCACAGCGACGGGACTACGTCTGCCGAAGTGACAGCCCCGCAGCTCCCACGGCTGCTAAGGTGACAGCCCCGCGGCTCCCACGTTGACTGGACGATGACTGCCACAGTGACAGTCCCGAGGGTTCTACGGTGACCGGACGCTGACTGCCACAGTGACCGGACGATTACTGCCACAGTGACAGCACTGGGCCTAAAAGATGTTAGCACCGCGGTTTCCACGGTGACTGGACTATGACTGCCACAGTGACAGCACTGCGGCTCCCACGGCTGCCAAGGTGACAGCCCCAGGTCCCACGCCACGGCTGCTAGTGACAGCCCCGAAGCTCCTACGGTGACCGGAAGATGTCTGTCAAGGTGACAGACCCGCAGATCCCACGGTTGCCACGGTGACAGCCTCGAAGCTCCCACGGTGACCGGACAATGACTGCCACAGTGACGAGACTACGTCTGACCAGGTGACAGCCCCGAGGCTCCACGGTGACTGGACGATGACTGCCACAGTGACAGCACTGCGGCTCCCACGGCTGCCAAGGTGACAGCCCCGAGGCTCCCACGGCGCCTACGGCTGCCACAGTGACAGCCCCGAAGCTCCTACGGTGACCGGAAGATGTCTGTCAAGGTGACAGACCCGCAGATCCCACGGTGACCGGACGATGACTGCCACAGTGACAGCACTGGCTCCACGTGCTGCCAGGTGCAGCCCCAGGCTCCCCACGGCGCTCGGCTGCCACGGTGACAGCCTCGAAGCTCCCACGGTGACCGGACAATGACTGCCACAGTGACGAGACTACGTCTGACCAGGTGACAGCCCCGAGGCTCCCACGGTGACCGGACGATGACGCACAGTGACACAGCGCACAGCGGCCTGCCAGGCAGCAGTGCACAGCACAGCCGTGACTGCACAGTGACAGCCAGCGGCTGCCACAGCGTGACAGCGCCTGAGCCCTGAGGCTCCCACGGTGACCGCACGACGACTGCTACAGTGACAGCACTGCGGCTGCCACAGTACGGACAGCACTGCCACGGTGACGCCTGAGGCTCCACGGTGACCCCGAGACCGCTACGTGACAGACTGCGGTGCCTACGGTTACGGGACGATGACTGCCACGGTGGCGGGACTGCGTCTGACCAGGTGACAACCCCGAGGCTCCCACGGTGACTGCCACAGTGACAGCCCTCGAGTGCTCATAGCGACCGGACGCGACTGCTCAAGTGACAGGACAGCGGCTGCCACGGTGGAAGCCCTGAGGCTCCCACGGTGACCGCACGACGACTGCTACAGTGACAGCACTGCGGCTGCCAAGGTGACAGCCCCGCGGCTCCCACGGCTGCCAAGGTGATAGTCCCGCGGCTCCCACGGTGACTTTCCGATGACTGCCACAGTGACAGCACTGCGCCTGTCAAGGTGACAGCCCCGAGGCTCCCACGGTGACCGGACGCTGACTGCAAGGTGACAGATCCCGAGAGTTCACACGGTTTGCCACGGTGACGCCGAGACTCCACAGTGACCGACGCTGACTGCACAGTGACAGGCCCAGCAGATGTTAGGCACCGCGCGCGTTTCCACGGTGACGGACGCTGACTGCCACAGTGACAGACTGCGCCACGTCAGGTGACAGCCCGAGGTCCACGGTGACGGACGTGACCGCCACAGTGACAGCCTGAAGCTAGCCGACGAGTGTTGCACAGTGACACCAGCGGTTCCATCGTGACGGACGATGCTGCCAGGTGACAGCCGACTCCACGTGCCCACGGCTCTACGGCGACAGCCCCGCGTGCCCACGGTGACCGCGATGACTGCACAGTGACAGCACTGCGCCTGTCAAGGTGACACAGCGCCCGAGGCCTGCCACGGTCGACTGGACGCTGACGCCGACAGCTGACGAGTATGCGGCCAGAAGATGCTTAGCAGCCCGGGTTCCACGGTGACTGACGATCGACTGCCACAGTGACAGCACTGCGGCTCCACGGCTGCAGGTGACAGCCCCGAGGTCCCACGGCTGCCACGTGACAGCCCCGAGTCCTCGTGACGCACGTGACCTGCGTCAAGGTGACTACCCGAGCTCCCACGGATTGCACGTGACAGACCCTGCAGGATCCCAGTCTGGCTGCAGAGTGACAGCCCCGCGGCTCCCACGGTGACCGGACGATGACTGCTACAGTGACAGCACTGCGTGCTAGTGACAGCCTGCGGCTCACGTTGACTCGATGACTGCCACAGTGACAGCACTGCGGCTGTCATAGTGACCGCCACGACTGGCTGCCCACGGTGACGGACGCTGCTCCGAGTGGCTCCACGGTCTCGCTGACCGACGACTGACTGCACGTGACAGACAGGCGAGTCTGCCAGTGACGGAAGCCCTGCAGGTTACCGCGGTACCGGTACGATGACTGCCACAGTGACAGCACTGCGGCTGACAGGTGACAGACTCGCGGCTCCCACGGCTGCCTACAGGGTGACTAGTCCGCGAGTCGCCGCGGTGACTTTCCGATGACTGCCACAGTGACAGCACTGCGCCTGTCAAGGTGACAGCCCCGAGGCTCCCACGGTGACCGGACGCTGACTGCCACAGTGACAGTACTGCGGCTAAAAGATGTTAGCACCGCGGCTTCCATGGTGACTGGACGATGACTGCCACAGTGACAGCACTGCGGCTGACAGGTGACAGACTCGCGGCTCCCACGGCTGCCACGGTGACAGCTCCGAGGCTCCCACGGCTGACGGTGACCGACGCTGACTGCACAGTGACAGTACTGCGTGCTAAAGATGATTAGCACCGCGGTTTCCACGGTGACGGACGATGACGCCACAGTGACAGCACTGTCCTGTCCAGGTGACAGCCCGCGGCTCCTACGGATCTTTCCAGACGCCACGTGACAGCACGTGCCCTGCTCAAGGTGACAGCCCCGAGGCTCCCACGCGATGACCCGGACGACTGACTGCACAGTGACAGTACGCGTGCTAGAGCAGTGATTAGTACCGCGGTTCACGGTGACTGACGATGACGCCACAGTGACAGCACTGCGGCTTCAGGTGACGACCTCGAGCTCTACGGCTGCCACGGTGACAGCTCGCAGGCTCCACGGCTGCTCACGTGACGGACGAGCCGCCACGCGTGACAGTCTGGGCTCCCTACGTGACCGCATCGATGACTGCCACAGTGACAGCACTGCGCTGCAAGGTGACACCGAGCTCGCCACGGTGACCTGACGTGACGAGACATACACACTGTGACAGTACTGCGGCTAAAGATGTTTAGCACGCGGTTTCCTACGATGACTGGACGATGTCTGCACAGGTGACAGCCACTGCGGCTCCCTGGCTGCTAAGGTGATCAGTCCCGAAGGCTCCTACGGACTGACTGATATAGCCGATGTGACGCGGACAGACTGCCTGTCAAGGTGACAGCCCGAGGCTCCCACGGTGACCGGACACTGACTGCCACAGTGACAGTACTGCGGCTAAAAGATGTTAGCACCGCGGTTTCCACGGTGACTGGACGATGACTGCCACAGTGACAGCCCCGAAGCTCCTACGGTGACCGGACGATGTCTGTCAAGGTGGCATACCCGCAGCTCTCACGGTTGCCACGCTGACAGCCCTGAGGCTCCCACGGCTCCCACGGTGACAGCCCCTGAGGTCTCACGGTGACCGCACGACCTGACCTGCACAGTGACAGTACTGGCTAGATGTTCGCACGCGGCTCCATCGGTACTGGACGATGATCTGCCTACAGTGACGCATGCGGCTGTCAGGTGACAACTCGCGGTCTCCACGTGCACGGTGATGCTCCGAGGCTGCCACGAGCTTCTTACCGCTGCACAGTGACGACGTGCTCTGCACAGTGACAGTCACTGCACGGTAAAGTTAGCACGAGGCTTCAGGTGACTGACGAGACTGCACAGTGACAGCACTGCGGCTGTCTAGTGACAGACTCGTGGCTCCCACGGCTGCCAAGTGACCGGACGATGTCTGCCAATGTGACAGCACCACAGCCCCCACGGTGACGGATTCGATGCTGCCACAGTGTCAGCATTGTGCGCTCGGATAAGACGAGACGCCTGAGTCGGAACATTGACATGGACTCTATCAAATTTTACAAGCATCCACGTCTGCATTACCTAATACTGCTGGGCGATATGTCCTTGTCAAGGTACGACGGTCCGGTTAGTAACACACTTTTATGAAGGTAGATTCGATCGCCGAAATAATCATCTTAGGAACCTCGGATAAACGCCAGCAGCAGCAGCAGCAGTTAAAGTCTGCGCATGCTCTGCTCGCTTGCATCGTTGACGTACCCCATAGATGGCTATCAGAAAAGAGGTAGAATCACTGCCAGAATAAACATGAGGCGTATATATATATATACGATATCATATATATATATATATATTACATATACGTAATGCACTTAGTTGGATGAAATGTCCTAAAAACATAAATAAAAATTTTATCAAAATAAAAAAAATAACCCTTGATTGAAAATTAACGGACGATACCGCTACACTCCCCAAATGTAAATCAAACAAAGAAAGACCATCGACGGACATATTGAGTCTTAACTAAGAAATTAAGAAGCAAATCTAATTTTCACCTAATTTTCCTTTCCTTGAGTATTTGCGTCCCTTGGTTCTACAGTCTTCTTCGTCGTGATTTTGGAGTCTTCGTCATCACCTTGGTTCTAGAGTCGTCCTCGTCGTGATCAGGTTTTGGAGTCTTTGTTGTCGCCTTGATTCTGGAGTCATCTTCGTCACTTGTGTCGCCTTGGGTCTGGTACCGTCTTTGTCGTTGCCTTGGTTTTGAAGTCGTCTTCGTCGTCGCCTTGGTTCGGTAGTCATAATTGTAGTCTTGATTCTAGAGTATTTGTCGTTATCAGGTCTTGAAGTCTTCGTTGTCGCCTCAGTTATGGAATCATCACCGTAGTCTTTGTTCTGGAGTCATCACCGTAGTCTTCGTTCTGGAGTCATCACCATAGTCTTGATTCTGGAGTCATCACCGTAGTCTTGATTCTGGAGTCAAGGAAATTGCCTTAGACATGGAGTTGTCTTTGTCGTCACCTTGGTTCTGGAGTCTTCCTCGTAGTCTTGATTCTGGAGTTGTCTTCGCCGTGTCCTTGGTTTTGACGTCATATCAGTCGCGTTGGTTCTGGAGTCTTCGTCGTCGTCTTAATTCTGGTGTTGCCTTTGTCGTGATCTTGGTTCTGGTATCTTTTCGGCCACCTTGGTTCTGGAGTCATGATCGTAGAATTCATTCCGAGGTCTTGGTCGTCACCTTGATTCTACAGTCTTCGTTGTTGTCTTGAGTCTGAAGTCATCTTCGTCGTGTCCTTGAATTTGGAGTGTTTCTCGTCGCCTTGGTTCTGTGTGTAGTCTTTCTCGTCGCCTTGGTACTGGAGTCTTTCTCGTCGCCTTGCTACTGGAGTCTTTCTCGTCGCCTTGGTACTGGAGCCTTTCCCGTCGTCTTGATTCTGGAGACGTCATCGTAATCTAGATTCAGAAGTTTTCGTTGTAGCCCTTGTCACCTTAGGTCTAGAACCGTCTTCGTCGTCGCCTTGGTTTTGAAGTTGAATCTTCGCGTTCCGAATATTTGTAGTAGTTATCGCGCGAGTCTTCATCATCGTCTTGATTTTTTATTCTTCATCTACGTTTTGGATCTGGAGTAGTCTTCGTCGTCATCTTGGTTCTGGAGTCGTCTTCATCGTCACCTTGGTTCTAGAGTCGTCTTCATCGTCACCTCGTATCATATCGCAGTCTTCAGGTCGTCATCGTCATCAGGTTATGGAGTCTTCGTTGTCGCCTGGATTCTGGAGTTATCATCGTAGTATTTATTCCGAGGTCTTTGTCGTAGCCTTGATTCTGGAGTTTCCAACTTCTCCTAGGTTCTGGAGTCTGCATCTTCACCTTAGTTATTTGGTTTCTTGGTTTCTTGGTTTATTGTTTTTTTATTTTTGTCCTTGATTCTTCACCTTCGTTCTGATTTATAATTGTTGATATAAGTTTTTAAGTCTGCGTCATCATTCTCGAGTCTGCGCCTTGGTTCTGGAGTTTTCCACTTCATCTTGGTTCAACAGTCTTCATCGTCACCTTGGTTATTGATTGTTGATCTTCCTTCTCAAGCATTCGTCTTGATTTTTGAGTTTTCGTCCTTGTTTTTGAGCCTTCGTCTTCGTTTTCGTTCTTGAGTCTTCGTATTAGTCTTCGTTCTTGAGTCTTCGTCTTCGGTCTTGAGTCTTAGCCTTTGTTTTTCATCTTGGTCTTCGTTCTTGAGTCTTGGTCTTCGTTCTTGAGTCTTGGTCTTCGTTCTTGAGTCTTGGTCTTCGTTCTTGAGTCTTGGTCTTCGTTCTTGAGTCTTGGTCTTCGTTCTTGAGTCTTGGTCTTCGTTCTTGAGTCTTGGTCTTCGTTCTTGAGTCTCCATCTTGGTTCACGTGTCTTCGTCTTGGTTCACGAGTCTTCGTCTTCGTTCTCGAGTCTTCGTCTTCGTTCTAGAGTCTTCGTCTTGGTTCACGTGTCTTCGTCTTGGTTCACGAGTCTTCGTCTTCGTTCTCAAATCTTCTTTAATGTTCACGAGTCTTCTTCGTTCTTGGGTCTCCGTCCTCGTTCTTGAGTCTTCGTCTTCGTTCTTCAGTCTCCGTCTTCGATCTTGAGTGTCCGTCTTCGTCCTCGTGTCTCCGTCTTCGTTCTTGAGTCTTCGTGTTCGCTCTTGGGTCTTCGTGTTCGTTCTTGCGTCTTCGTCTTCGTTCTTGGTTCTCCGTCTTCTTTCTTCAATCCCGTCTTCGTTCTCGAGTCTTTCCCTTCGTTCTTGAGTCTTCGTCTTCGCTCTTGGGTCTTAGTCTTCGTTCTTGAATATTCAACTTCGTTCTTAAATCTTCGTTTTCGTTCTTAAGTGGTCGGCTTGGTTAATGATTATTCATCATGTTCACGAGTCTCTGTCTTCGCTCCTGGGTCTTCGTCTTCGCTCCCGGGTCTTCGTCTTCGCTCCCGGGTCTTCGTCTTCGCTCCCGGGTCTTCGTCTTCGCTCTTGGTCTTCGTCTTCGCTCTTGTGTCTTCGTCTTGGTTCACGAGTCATCTTCCATGTTCACGAGTCTTTTCCTATGTTCACGAGTCTTCTCCTATGTTCATTGTGGTGGATATGTGGTTCTTGAATCTTCGTCTTCGTTCTTGAATGTATCTTCGTCTTCGCTCTTGAATCTTCGTCTTCGTTCTTGAATCTTCGTCTTCATTCTTGAATCTTCGTCTTCGTTCTTGAATCTTCGTCTTCGCTCTTGAATCGTCGTCTTCGCTCTTGAATCGTCGTCTTCGCTCTTGAATCTTCGTCTTCGTTCTTGTATCTTCGTCTTCGTTCTTGAATCTTGGTCTTCGTCTCGAAGTGAGACGGCACGAAGAGAGACGGTGGGCGTTCCTAAGCCGGTTGAAGCGACGCGCGTCCTGAACGCATTCACCAGCAGAGAGGAGACAAAAATCTACTGCAAAAGGCGGTTACGCAGCTATTACCGAAAAGAGTCAATGCAGCATCCCCGCTGGAAGACGCCCAAACCTTTCGAGGAGTTGGGTACGTTTTGCTTTATCTCTCGACGATATACGACGACTGCAAAGCAGAACCCCACGACTATTTATTGGCATTTTGACAGCACGATGCCACTAGCAAAGGAGACCACTCGATGCTTCCCGTTAAGCGCACGATTTTCGCACTCCTAAAACACAGTGCTAATCTAGATCTCCTGAGAGGAGATTAAATTTTACTTACAGTTAGGTGTTATTTAATGGTTACTGCTGTTTCGTTTAATAACATTTGTCAAAGAAAAAGATATCGATGCATCGTCGGCATGGCTCCAAAATCACTCAATCCTTGAGTGTGAATATAGATAAGATTGCGAACGTCGGTCAGTGGATCTGTCGATTAGTTCAAACGAAACATCAACACGACCATCGTTGGCCGTAACTTGGGAACGATGCGACCTCCGCTTTAGGTTTTAAATTATGATCTACATCAAGTTATATAAATTCAGTCTTAATTTTATGTTTCACACAAGTGAGAGACATTAAACAGATATTATGTACTTGCTCTGAGAATATCAATATGTATATACATATGTCTCTGTTGTAATGATACGGATTCTCCTTGTTGTTGCCAACGAGTTATTTCCATCAGAATTTATGTAGTGATTTATTACAAATAAACTTGTAAGTAATAAAAATAATGCCAAAACTTCCTTATTCATATTTTAAATATATACAATCCATTTATATATGCCTTGTTTGCCTCTTTGATTTTATCACCTCCTGTCAAAAACCAAAAATGCCGAAATGGTTAAACGAAAGGCCTCGAGACCTTTTCGAACATATTATCTAATTAGACTGTTTTATTTAAAACAATTTAGTCGCTATTATACTGACTAAAGTTACAACATTAGTTATTGCAATAATAGAAACAAAAATGCATAATGCTCTCAAACCTTTCACTCTACGGGATACCTGATATATTTTTACTGTTTCCTTAATAAATTGTATTTTGATCCAAGGATCAATGTCAGCTACGACTAATGAGTCATCAACTCAATCGATACCTTCCAGATTGTTTCATTGTTAAATGCGGTTGACTTAAATCCTTAGCTTAAAAGCTTTTGTATAGAGACTGGGAGCATCGGTGCCTGTTAAGTCTTGAAATAAGTATGATTTATGAGGACCGAAGTCCTTAGTAAATGTGTATATCGTAATTCATACAAATTTTAATACCTATCTGCCCGACTTACCCTTACTTTTGTAAACAAAATAGGAATTATACGTGATAGTTTAATCCATACGATATCCTCCTCATAAATAGTTTTTATAGACATTTTATGTCCAAATAGACTTTTACATCCATCCTTCTAAAAGTTTATAATTTGCGTTCTTCATGACCTCTGCCATAGCATAGCAATATGTAAAGCATCTTAACCAGAGCTATTTCAGGTGACTTTTACCAAAGCAGCTAAACTCATCGAATTCATAACAAAATTATTAACATCCCTGTACATTATATCAAAATTAATTCAGAAAAACAATTAAGTGTTTTAATTTCATCATTAAAGATATAGAACAGCTATTTTTCATAGGGTTCAAGACAGGAAGCTCAACCACTTTTGCTAGATTAATTATGAACAAACCGTTTCCGCACTTGCCATAATGTACCAATTCCGCAGAGAACTGCAATTATTTCCTTTCGCATCACCTTTAAAGCACGTGTCGAATTCTTCATTGAGTGTTGTAGTGTTATTATATACGTCTTATTTTTGGTTTAATAGCTATATAGATCGTATCACTGCACTCGATTCACCGCAGTAGCTTTGACCATGAATTATGATTTTCTGATCTCCAGCCAATATTTCAAGGCGGCGGGCGATGGTCAGAAGTCGTTTACAGCAGACTGTTGAACATACTTAGAAACAAGGGCCCTACGCATAACGCATAAATGCGTCACGGTTACGTAAAACGCACAAACAGAAAAGGTTAAAGGCATAATCTTAAACATATTCAACATAATATTCGCAAAGTACAGTTACTTCACGTTACCTTATTTTGTCGGTACATGTGTGGCTACTATTCCTCCAATACGATGGTTGTAGTCAGCTCGCTTAAGTTTGCTGATATAAAACTTTTTTGTTAAGTTTCCTATTCCATCCAGAAAACATACTTGGATCGTTTGTCGTTTTAATTTTGTCAATTATTCATATTCTGGCCCTTCGATCGATCTAGACGATTGAAATCATTTTCGAGGAAACTCTGTCGTAATCCCGTTGGAGTTTTACGTTTAGATGAAGTGTTATTCTGTAAGTAACGCTTTTGCACAAAACAACCATGCAAAATTAAGAGGCGCTAAGAAGGAAGATATGCATATCACCATAAACTCTCAATGGGCACTAAAATGTGAAAAAGTAAGATAGCATCTCTTACCTTTCTTTTATAACAGAAAGAATTACCTGACTGGTTTCTATTATGAATACCATCGATTCCGACCAGACATTCGGAAAAATAATATCCAGTGAATCATGTTACTCCGATATGGATAAACGAATAGGCCAAATTCATATCATGTTATTAAAGTATTATATTTCATGAACAAACATATTTAATTTCTGTCCCACGATTTGTCTTAAAATATATGATTTCGCATAAAAAGTTATTAATGGCGTCATCAGTTATCTTTTTATTATTACGTTCAGCGATTTAGCCGCAGGACTATACGGTTTTAAACTAAAAATCTGAAAAAGATCATCATTATTTAAATAATAACATCTCACTACAAATGGCCCAGTAATCAGTTGCAAGATAATCAATGCGACGCATCTATTAAGTTAATTACCTTATAATTCAATACATAACCCACCTTCCGGAGTTACAAAATAATTAAAAGAAAACTTTCTAAATTGCTTAATATCGTTCGGAGGAACAGTAATGTTGGGACCGGTTCGACTTATCTGTGTATTTGTGTTTTTGGAGGACGATACGATAGCTCATTCTATTTCGGGTGGAGTGCCAACCTTCCCCGCAAAGGTGTCACTTCCCTCCATGACTTATTTTAAGAAAGATGGCGCCAAAGCTGTGGAGTTCACATATAAAGATCAATCTCTAGCGTCTTTGAGCATTTTATTTTCACCTACTTTATTTTTAACTTACCAAAGGAATTTTGGCCCCTTGTAGCGAAGACTGTAAGATATTCTTACGTGCATACAATTGTCTAGTGATTTATCTTAATATATACGTATGGATTGATTCACTGAGGGCCGCAGGTCGTTTGTCGGACAGCTTGTTCGTTTATAACTTCTCAATCATTTAAATTATGGCACGACAAGTAGTAGTGACTTCCAATTAAAATTAAATTTATTTAGTTAAAAAATTATGTTGGCAGGATTTCATGTCATTTAATAAAATAAAAACCTGTATGGATCAAGCGTAGTAGCATATAAAATTGTAAACGAATACCAAACATTTAAAATCATTGTATGCCTGGGCTTGCCTGGCTTGAATAACAATGACTCACCGCACTATTCTGCGCCACGTCATTTCTGTGCGCAGATAGCAATTATTATGCTCTGAATCGCTAGAGGTCACATCTCGTCGGCCAATAATATGTCCTGTAGGCAGATATTACGCAGTTTTTATGTTTTACCCTCTACTGTGGCAGCATTGGCGGCCGCCTCATCTGGGATTACAAATATAGCACACTGGGTGGCCTGTACACAGGCCTACGGATATTGGTCATGTACCTACTTCAATCAAATATTAAGAGATTCTCTGGCGTTACCTAATACCACAGGGCGATACGTCCGATGTGGCGGACACGAGGCGTGTCGAGAGGGAGTCCTTTACGGCGGTAGTTCCAATTCCTCTAAAAATCGCTATCTCAGGAGCCTCGGAAGAGCGGCAGCGGCAGCAGTTAAAGTCTGCGCATGCTCTGCTCGTTTGCACTGCTGACGTAGCCCATAGAATGATACGCGGAAAGATAAATGAACCATTCAAAATAAAACTGGCAGACTGTAGAAATATATTTTTTAATTAATAATCGTTGATTTTATTATGTGCAAAGAATAATTTTAAAAGAAAAAATATATACTTGATTAAACATTGATGCACGATACCGCTACAAACCCAAAATGCAAATCAACCAAGGACAAACCGGCGACGGGGACTGTCAATCACGGCATTTAACTGTAACAAGTTAAGAAGAGCAAACGTTATCATTACATCAATTCCTGTTACACTTACATTTAATAAATTCAAATTGATAACTTACTAAAATCCTGGCAGAATGTTCAGAATATTTGAAATAGTTATGTGTGTCTTCATCATCGTCTGTTTTGTTATTTTCATCTACGTCTTGGGATTCTTTAGTCTTCATTTCTTATGTTTTCATTTTGTATTCTTGAGGATAAATTTTAGTTGAACTTTTGCAAGAATTATTCTTCGAGTACTCAATATATAATCTTAGCTTATGCCAGTTTAAATTATTAGTTGTCGATCTGCTGCTCGGACTAATTCTCTCTGCCGATGCATCTGTCATAGAACTACTTCGATATAGCCTTCATACTGAGACGACCTCGTCATGAATATTTGTTTATGTTGATCTTGATTCTTGCTTCAAGTTTCAGATTCTTGAATGTTCGTATCGCTAAGATCAATCTTCATCTTTGTTTTGGTACTAAGCAACTAATCTCACTTGGTTCTTAATCTTCATACATCTAGAAGTAGTCGTCGACATTCGTTCTAGTTCTTTGTCTTCGATCTTGGTCTTTTCACTTAATTCTGGAGTATTCAACTATGAAAGTTTAGAACTTTATCTTCACCGTGTTATTTGTTACTTGTTTTAGATTTTATAGTTAGATTTTCGTCTTCATTTTGGTTCTTGATTGTTGATCTAAGTTCTTGAGTCTGACGTCATCATTCATTGTCTTAGTTCTTGTCTTCATCTTCGTTTATTGAGATCTTCCGTCTTGCTCTTGGATCTTCAGTCTTCGTTCTTGAATATTCACATTCGTTCTAAGTCTTCGTTTTGTTCTGGAAGGTCGGCTTGGTTCATGATTATTCATCTGTTTTACGAGTCTTCGTCTTCGCTCGGGTCTTCGATCTTGCTCTCAGGTCTTCGTCTTCGAACTCAGTTGTCTTGTCTTCGCTCCGGTCTTTGTCTTACTCGGTCTTCGTCTTCGCTCCTGGGTCTTCGTCTTCTCTCTCAGTCTTCGTCTTGTCTTCTTGTTGATCTTCGTCTTGAGTTCTTGAGTCTTCTTCATGTTCACGATCTTCTTCATATGTTCTAGGTCTTCTCTCATTGTCCAGGTCTTCTCTCATGTTCGGGTCTTCTCCCATGTTCGGTCTTCTCCTATGTTCGCTCTTCTCTCCATGTTCGGGCTTCTCCATGTTCAGCTTTTCTCCTTGTTCTGAGGTCTTCTGCTATGTTCTGAAGTCTTTCAATCTTCGTTTTGACTGATTGGTCTTCGTTCTTGAATCTTCATCTTCGTTCTTAGCTGGTTGTTTCGTTCTTGAATCTTTTCTAATTTCACCTTTTTGAGTCTTCGTCTTCGTTCTGGTTCTTCGTCTTCCATTCTTTGAGGCTTCGTCTTCGTTCTTGAGCTTCGTCTTTCGTTCTTGAGGCTTCGTCTTCGTTCTTAGGCTTCGTCTTCGTTCTTGAGGCTTCGTCTTCGTTCTTGGAGCTTCGTCTTCGTTCTTGAGGCTTCGTCTTCGTTCTTGAGCATCGTCTTCGTTCTTGAGGCTTCAGTAGCTTGTCTTCCGTATCTTAAAGCTTGATCTTCGTCCTGAATGTCTTTTTCGTTCTTGAATCTGTCGTCTTCGTTCTTGAATCTTCATCTTCTTCCTGGGTCTTCGTCTTCGTCCTGGGTCTTTATCTTCACTCCTGAGTCTTTGTCTTCGCTCCTGGTGTCTTCATTCTTAGGCTCCAGGTTTCGTCTTCGCTCCCGGGTCTTCGTCTTCGCTCCCGGGTCTTCGTCTTCGCTTCCGGGTCTTCGTCTTCGCTCCCGGGTCTTCGTCTTCGCTCCCGGGTCCTCGTCTTCGCTCCTGGGTATTCGTCTTCGCTCTCGGGTCTTCATCTTCGCTCTCGGGTCTTCGTCTTCGCTCCCGGGTCTTCGTCTTCGCTTTTTGGTCTTCGTCTGTGCTCTTCTGTCTTCGTCTTGGTTCAGGAGTCTTTTTCCATGTTCACGGGTCTTCTCCCATGTTCACGAGTCTTAATCTTCGTTCTTGAATCTTCGTCTTCGTTCTTAAATCTTCGTCTTCGTTCTTGAGTGGTCGGCTTGGTACATGATTATTCATCTATGTTCACGATTCTTCATCGATGTTCTCGAGTCTCCGTCTTGGTTCAGGAGTCTTTGTCTTTGTTCACGAGTCTTCGTCTTGGTTCACGTCTTCGTCTTGGTTCACGAGTCTTCGTCTTGGTTCACGAGTCTTCGTCTTGGTTCACGAGTCTTCTTGTTCTATGCTTCTCAGTCTTAATCTTCGTCTTCTTTGAACTGGTCATGATTTCTTTCGTTCTTGGATCTTCATCTTCGTTCTTGAGTGGTTGTTTTCGTTCTTGAGTCTTTTTCTATGTTCACCTTTTAGAGTCTTCGTCTTCGTTGGTGGGTCTTCGTCTTCATCTTCTATGTCTTCATCTTCAACTTCTTGAGGCTTCGTCTTCGTTCTTGAGGCTTCGTCTGCGTTCTTAAGGCATCGGCTTAGTCTTCGTTCTTAAAGCTTGATCTTCGTCCCTGAATCGTTGTCTTTGTTCTTGAGATCTTCTGTCGTCTTCATTCTTGAGTTCTTCGTCTTCGTCTACCTGGAGTCTTCGTCTTCGCTCCTGAGTCTTTTTATCTTTGCCCTGGGTCTTTATCTTTCGCACCTGGGTCTTCATCTCTCCGCTCCCGGGTCTTCGTCTCCGCTCTCGGATCTTCGTCTTCGCTCCTGGGTCTTCGTCTTCACTTCCGCGTCTTCGTCTTATCTCCCGGGTCTTCGTCTTCGCTCCCGGGTCTTCGTCTTCGCTCCCGGGTCCTCTCTTCGCTCCTGGGTTTTCGTCTTCGCTTCCGTCTTCGCGTCGTGGGTCAATGGGTTCGGAGTATTGGAAATAAGCTGAGCACATTACGAGGTTATCCCCTCCAGGTCCGCGTACAGAGATGACCGAGCAGTGCCTCGTGGACAGGTGTTGTAGAAATACTGCAGGGTATTTCCTGTTCGGGATATAGATACCCGCCTTAGCATCCTGCGCCAATCCCAGTATGCCAAGGTCAGCCACATTCCGCTGCTCCTGGATCAACACGACATCCAGCGACAGCTCCTCAGCAATTTTAGGGAGCTCCCTAGTGGCGCATTCGGAGCCGCCCAAGTTAAGCTGCCCAATCCTCAGCTGCTTATACTGAGCCATAGCAAGTCATATCCACTGTCCGTTTCTCAGCGTGTAATCGGGCGGGCAGGTCCTGGAAGCCGTGGTGGTCGTTTGATGGCTTCCCAAACCGCTTGCAGGTGGCTGCCTGACACGAAGAGTGCCGACACGACGCGATACGGTAATTCGGCGACGCGGCGTGTACCGCGTGGGAGACGACGCTCATCCCTAAAGTCCGCCAGCACGACGCGCGACACGAAGTGGGGCGACGAGGCGTCTACCGAAGTGAAGAGACGGCGCGCCGTCTCGAAGTGGGCCGACGCATTCACCAGCAGAGAGGAGACAAAACCTACTTCAAAGGCGGTTAGCGCAGCATTACCGAAGAGTCAATCAGCATCCCGCTGGAAGACGCCCAAACCTTTCGAGGAGTTGGGTACGTTTTGCTTTATCTCTCGACGATATACGACGACTGCAAAGTAGAACCCCACGACTATTTAATGGCATTTCGACAGCACGATGCCACTAGCAAAGGGGACCCACTCGATGCTTCCCGTTAAGCGCGATCTCCGCACTCCTAAAACACAGTGCTAATCTAGATCTCCTGAGAGGAGATTAAATTTTACTTACAGTTAGGTGTAATTTAATGGTTACTGCTGTTGCGTTTAATAACATTTGTCAAAGAAAAAGATATCGATGCATCGTCGGCATGGCCCAAACTCACTCAATCTTTGAGTGTGAATACTTAGATAAGATTGCGAACGTCGGTCGGTGGATCTGTCGATTAGTTCAAACGAAACATCAACGCGGCCTTCGTTGGCCGTAACTTAGGAACGATGCGACCTCTGCCTTAGGTTTTAAATTATGATCTACATCAAGTTATATAAATTCAGTCTTAATTATATGTTTCACACAAGTGAGAGACATTAAACAGATATTATGTACTTGCTCTTAGAACATCAATATGTATATACATATGTCTCTGTTGTAATGATACGGATTCTCCTTGTTGTTGCCAACGAGTTATTTCTATAATAATGGCAAAACTTCCTTATTCATATTTTAAATATACACAATCAAAAGGTCTTTTCTGCGTCTAAATTAATTTTTATTTATGCTGGACATCCATTTATATATGCCTTGTTTGCCTCTTTGATTTTATCACCTCCTGTCAAAAACCAAATATGCCGAAATGGTTAAACGAAAGGCCTCGAGGCCTTTTCGAACATATTATCTAATTAGACTGTTTTATTTAAAACAATTTAGTCGCTATTATACTGACTAAAGTTACAACATTAGTTATTGCAATAATAGAAACAAAAATGCATGATGCTCTCAAACCTTTCACTCTACGGGATACCTGATATATTTTTTACTGTTTCCTTAATAAATTGTATTTTTGATCCAAGGATCAATGTCAGCTACGACTAATGAGTCATCAACTCAAACGATACCTTCCAGATTGTTTCATTGTTAAATGCGGTTGACTTAAATCCTTAGCTTAAAAGCTTTTGTATAGAGACCGGGAGCATCGGTGCCTGTTAAGTCTTGAAATAAGTATGATTTATGAGGACCGAAGTCCTTAGTAAATGTGTATATCGTAATTCATACAAATTTTAATACCTATCTGCCCGACTTACCCTTACTTTTGTAAACAAAATAGGAATTATACGTGATAGTTTAATCCATACGATATCCTCCTCATAAATAGTTTTTATAGACATTTTATGTCCAAATAGACTTTTACATCCATCCTTCTAAAAGTTTATAATTTGCGTTCTTCATGACCTCTGCCACAGCAATATGTAAAGCATCTTAACCAGAGCTATTTCAGGTGACTTTTACCAAAGCAGCTAAACTCATCGAATTCATAACAAAATTATAAACATCCCTGTACATTATATAAAAATTAATTCAGAAAAACAATTAAGTGTTTTAATTTCATCAGTAAAGATATAGAACAGCTATTTTCATAGGGTTCAATACAGGAAGCTCAACCACTTTTGCTAGATTAATTATGAACAAACCGTTTCCACTTGCCATAATGTACCAATTCCGCAGAGAACTGCAATTATTTCCTTTCGCATCACCTTTAAAGCACGTGTCGAATTCTTCATTGAGTGTTGTAGTGTTATTATAAACGTCTTATTTTTGGTTTAATAGCTACATAGATCGTATCACTGCACTGGATTCACCGCAGTAGCTTTGACTATGAATTATGATTTTCTGATCTCCAGCCAATATTTCAAGGCGGCGGGCGATGGTCAGAAGTCGTTTACAGCAGACTGTTGAACATACTTAGAAACAAGGGCCCTACGCATAACGCATAAATGCGTCACGGTTACGTAAAACGCACAAACAGAAAAGGATAAAGGCATAATCTTAAACATATTCAACATATTATTCGCAAAGTACAGCTACTTCACGTTACCTTATCGCGTCGGTACACGTGTGGCTACTATTCTTCCAATGCGATGGTTGTAGTCAGCTCGCTTAAGTTTGCTGATATAAAACTTTTTTGTTTAAGTTTCCTATTCCATCCAGAAAAAACACTTGGATCGTTTGTAGTTTTAATATTGTCAATTATTCATATTCTGGCCCTTCGATCGATCTAGACGATTGAAATCATTTTCGAGGAAACTCTGTCGTAATCCCGTTGGAGTTTTACGTTTAGATGAAGTGTTATTCTGTAAGTAACGCTTTTGCACAAAACAACCATGCAAAATTAAGAGGCGCTAAGAAGGAAGATATGCATATCACCATAAACTCTCTTACCTTTCTTTTATAACAGAAAGAATTACCTGACTGGTTTCTATTATGAATACCATCGATTCCGACCAGACATTCGGAAAAATAATATCCAGTGAATCATATTACTCCGATACGGATAAACGAATAGGCCAAATGCATAACATGTTATTAAAGTATTCTGTTTTATAAACGAACATATTTATTTTCCATCCCAGCATTTGTCGTAAAAATATATGATTTCGCATAAAAAGTTATTAATGGCGTCATCAGTTATCTTTTTATTATTACGTTCAGCGATTTAGCCGCAGGACAATACGGTTTTAAACTAAAAATCTGAAAAAAGATCATCATTATTTAAATAATAACATCTCACTACAAATGGCCCAGTAATCAGTTGCAAGATAATCAATGCGATGCATCTATTAAGTTAATTACCTTATAATTAGAAAAAGTTCCATTCACTTGCTTCAATACATAACCCACCTTCTGGAGTTACAAAATAATTAAAAGAAAACTTTGCTTAATATCGTTCAGAGGAACAGTAATGTTGGGATCGGTTCGACTTATCTGTGTATTTGTGTTTTTGGAGAACGATAGCTCATTCTATTTCGGGTGGAGTGCCAACCTTCCCCGCAAAGGTTTCACTTCCCTCCATGACTTATTTTAAGAAAGATGGCGCAAAGCTGTGGAGTTCACATATAAAGATCAATCTCTAGCGTCTTTGAGCATTTTATTTTCACCTACTTTATTTTTAACTTACCAAAGGAATTTTGGCCCCTTGTAGCGAAGACTGTAAGATATTCTTACGTGCATACAATTGTCTAGTGATTTATCTTAATATATACGTATGGATTGATTCACTGAGGGCCGCAGGTCGTTTGTCGGACAGCTTGTTCGTTTATAACTTATCAATCATTTAAATTATGGCACGATAGGTCGTAGTGACTTCCATTTAAAATTAAATTTGTTTAGTTAAAAAATTATGTTGGCAGGATTTCATGTCATTTAATAAAATAAAAACCTGTATGGATCAAGCGTAGTAGCATATAACATTGTAAACGAATACCAAACATTTAAAATCATTGTATGCCTGGGCTTGCCTGGCTTGAATAACAATGACTCACCGCACTATTCTGCGCCACGTCATTTCTGTGCGCAGATAGCAATTATTATGCTCCGAATCGCTAGAGGTCACATCTCGTCGGCCAATAATATGTCCTGTAGGCAGATATTACGCAGTTTTTATGTTTTACTGTGGCAGCAGTGGCGGCCGCCTCATCTGGGATTACAAATATAGCACACTGGGTGGCCTGTACGCAGGCCTACGGATATTGGTCATGTACCTACTTCAATCAAATATTAAGAGATTCTCTGGCGTTACCTAATACCACAGGGCGATACGTCCGATGTGGCGGACACGAGGCGTGTCGAGAGCGAGTCCTTTACGGCGGTAGTTCCAATTGCTCTAAAAATCGCCATCTCAGGAGCCTCGGAAGAGCGGCAGCGGCAGCAGTTAAAGTCTGCGCATGCTCTGCTCGTTTGCACTGCTGACGTAGCCCATAGAATGATACGCGGAAAGATAAATGAACCATTCAAAATAAAACTGGCAGACTGTAGAAATATATTTTTTAATTAATAATCGTTGATTTTTTTATGTGCAAGGAATAATTTTAAAATAAAAAAAATATACTTGATTAAACATTGATGCACGATACCGCTACAAACCCAAAATGCAAATCAACCAAGGACAAACCGGCGACGGGGACTGTCAATCACGGCATTTAACTGTAACAAGTTAAGAAGAGCAAACGTTATCACTACATCAATTCCTGTTACACTTTCATTTAATAAATCTAAACTGATAACTTACTAAAAATCCTGGCAGAATGTTCAGAATATTTGAAGTAGTTATTGCGTGTGTCTTCATCATCGTCTTGTTTTTTATTTTTCATCTACGTCTTGGGATTCTTTAGTCTTCATTTTCTTATGTTTGCATTTTGTATTCTTGAGGATAAATTTTAGTTGAACTTTTGCAAAATTATTCTTCGAGGTACTCAATATATAATCTATAGCTTATGTCAGTTTTTATTAGTTGTCGGTTTGCTACTCGGACTATTTCTCTAGCCGAGCATCTTATTTAGACTACTTCTATAGCCTTCTTATAACGACCTCGTCTGAATAGTTGTTTATGTTGATCTTGATCTTGATTCTTGCTTCCGAAGTTTCAGATTCTTGAATGTTCATTATCGTAAGATCTGCATCTTCATCTTTGTTTTGGTTCTTGCAACTTAATCTTCAGCTTGGTTCTTAAATCTTCATACTCTAGAGGTAGTCGTCGACTTCGTCCTAGTTCTTAAGTCTTCTGTCTTGGTTCTTGAGTCTTTTCCTTAATTCTGGAGTATTCACATCATCAGCCTGTGATATTCCACTGCTGGACATAGGCCTCCCTAATACACCTCCATCCATTAGGGGACTTTGGACCGTATCCCACCACGCTGGTCCCATGCGGTTGGTGGTGGACCGACTTTTACATGCCCATCCGACGCATGGATCATCTTACTTTTCAGACAATTGGGTGATCGGCCCAAATTGCCCTAACCAACTAAGGAACAACAATGAAAATTTGTTGAGTCCCCGCGGATTCGAACCCGCGACCTCCAGTTTCTAAGGCACATGCCTATACCACTGGGCTCGGAGGCAGTTATTCTCTGGAGTATTCAACTTCGCCTAAGTTTTAGAGACTTTATCTTCACCTTGGTTATTTGTTCTTGGTTTTAATTTTAGTGTTAGATTCTTCGTCTTCATTTTGGTTCTTCATTGTTGATCTAAGTTCTTGAGTCTGCGTCATCATTCGTTGTCTTAGTTCTTGGGTCTTCGTCTTCGTTGTTGAGTCTTCGTCTTCGTTCTTGAATATTCACCTTCGTTCTTAAGTCTTCGTTTTCGTTCTGGAGTGGTCGGCTTGGTTCATGATTATTCATCATGTTCACGAGTCTTCGTTTCGCTCCCGGGTCTTCGTCTTCGCTCCTGGGTCTTCGTCTTCGCTCCTGGGTCTTCGTCTTCGCTCTTGGGTCTTCGTCTTCGCTCTTGGTCTTCGTCTTCGCTCTTGGGTCTTCGTCTTTGCTCTTGTGTCTTCGTCTTGGTTCACGAGTCTCCTTCCATGTTCACGAGTCTCCTTCCATGTTCACGAGTCTCCTTCCATGTTCACGAGTCTCCTTCCATGTTCAAGAGTCTTCTTCTATGTCCACAGGTCTTCTCTCATGTTCACGAGTCTTCTTCTATGTCCGCAGGTCTCTCATGTTCACGGGTCTTCTTCCATGTTCACGGCTCTTTTTCCATGTTCACTGAGTCTTCTGCTATGTTCACGAGTCTTAATCTTCGTTTTTGAATTTTGATCTTCGTTCCAGAGTGGTTGTTTTTGAGTGGTTGTTCTTGAGGCTTCGTCTTCGTTCTTGAATCTTCGTCTTCGTTCTTGAATCTTCGTCTTCGTTCTTGAATCTTCGTCTTCGTTCTTGAATCTTCATCTTCGTTCTTGAATCTTCGTCTTCATTCTTGAATATTCACCTTCGTTCTTAAGTCTTCGTTTTCGTTCTTGAGTGGTCGGCTTGGTTCATGATTATTCATCATGTTCACGAGTCTTCGCCTTCATTCCTGGGTCTTCGTCTTCGCTCCTGGGTCTTCGTCTTCGCTCCCGGGTCTTCGTCTTCGCTCCCGGTCTTCGTCTTGGTTCACGAGTCTTCTTCTATGTCCACAGGTCTTCTCTCATGTCCACAGGTCTTCTCTCATGTTCACGGGTCTTCTCTCATGTTCACGGGTCTTCTCTCCATGTTCACGGCTCTTCTCCCATGTTCACGGCTTTTCTCCCATGTTCACGGCTTTTCTCCTATGTTCACGAGTCTTCTGCTATGTTCACGAGTCTTAATCTTCGTTCTTGACTGATCGTCTTCGTTCTTGGATCTTCATCTTCGTTCTTGAGTGGTTGTTTTCGTTCTTGAGTCTTTTTCTATGTTCACCTTTTGAGTCTTCGTCTTCGTTCTTGAGGCTTCGTCTTCGTTCTTGAGGCTTCGTCTTCGTTCTTGAGGCTTCGTCTTCGTTCTTGAGGCTTCGTCTTCGTTCTTGAGGCTTCGTCTTCGTTCTTGAGGCTTCGTCTTCGTTCTTGAGGCTTCGTCTTCGTTCTTGAAGCTTATCTTCGTTCTTGAATCTTCGTCTTCGTTCTTGAATCTTCGTCTTCGTTCTTGAATCTTCGTCTTCGCTCCTGGGTCTTCGTCTTCGCTCCTGGGTCTTCGTCTTCGCTCCTGGGTCTTCGTCTTCGCTCCTGGGTCTTCGTCTTCGCTCTTGTGTCTTCGTCTTGGTTCACGAGTCTTCTTCCATGTTCACGAGTCTTCTGATACGTTCACGAGTCTTAATCTTCGTTCTTGACTGATCGTCTTCGCTCTTGAATCTTCGTCTTCGTTCTTGAATCTTCGTCTTCGTTCTTGAATCTTCGTCTTCGTTCTTGAATCTTCGTCTTCGTTCTTGAATCTTCGTCTTCGTTCTTGAATCTTCGTCTTCGTTCTTGAATCTTCGTCTTCGTTCTTGAATCTTCGTCTTCGTTCTTGAATCTTCGTCTTCGTTCTTAAATCTTCGTCTTCGTTCTTGAATCTTCGTCTTCGTTCTTGAATAATCAACTTCGTTCTTAAGTCTTCGTTTTCGTTCTTGAGTGGACGGCTTGGTACATAATTATTCATCTATGTTCACGATTCTTCATCTATGTTTTCGAGTCTCCGTCTTGGTTCACGAGTCTTCGTCTTGGTTCACGTCTTCGTCTTGGTTCACGTCTTCGTCTTGGTTCACGAGTCTTCGTCTTGGTTCACGAGTCTTCGTCTTGGTTTACGAGTCTTCGTCTTAGTTCTTAAGTCTTTATCTTTGTCTACGTTCGTGAGTCTTCGCCTTAGTTTTTGATCTTACGCTTTAGGTTTTGATTCTTCATCTAGGTTCATGAGTTAATTTGAGACATTTGAGTGTTCGTCTTCGTCTTCGTTCTTGAGTCTCTATTCTTCAGTTCCCGTCTATGGTCCGAGTCTTCGTCTTCCTTCATTCTTATGTCTTTACCTCACTTCCTTAGACTTTCCTTGACTCTTCGTTTTAGTCTTTGAGTCTTTGACTTAGTTCTGAAGTCTAATCCGTCACCATAAAGTCTACGTGGTCTTCTGGAGGCTTCATCTTTGCCTTGGTTCTCGAGTCTTCATCGATGTCTTAGTTTTGGAATCCTCATCGTGGACTTGGCTCTGAAGTCTTCATTGCTATCATGGTTCTAGACTACGCCTTACGTACGTACGTACGAGATTAACTTTTTAAAACTGCAGCAACAAAATTAAATTTCATAATTGGATGTCAGGAACCTGTACAAAAGATAATCGCGAGTAGATTGATATTTTAGAATGTTTGTCATTTACAATAATAAATTTAAAAAGAACTGCATTGGTGTGCGTAAAAGTGTTTAAATTTAAAAATATTAATTATAGAACTTTCTTAAGATAACTGTGAATACAAATTGCCCTATTAATACAATTAAAATATGAAACCCTAAGTGCATAATAGCCACAGCGAGGTGACAAATACTCTTCAAAAGTGTATGAAGAACGCCATCACAGGGCCCATGTGCGTCAAAGATAATCGGCAGCATGCCGCTTACCGTAGAGGGCGACGATGCGCGCGTCACCAGGAGGGCGAAATGAAGCGCATCCCCAAAGTGGGGTGACAAGGCGGCTACCAAAGTTCAGCGGATTGGCCTTCTTCCGAAGGGCAGTTCAAGAGCAGGGCAGGGTATCTATAAAAGTGGGGGGACACGGCGTGCATCCCCAAGTGGGCCGCCACGACGCGCAGCCCGAGGTGCGGCGACGAGGCGTGTCCCGCAATGGGGAGACACGGCGTACGTCCCGAAGTGCAGAGACGAGGCGACTACCGAAGTGAAGAGACATGCTGTGCGTCTCGAAGTTGCTAAAGTGTGATGACAAGGCGTGCACCGCAGTGGGGAGGCACAACGCCTATCCCGAAGTGGGCCGGCACGACGCATGGCGCGAAGTGTGCCGACACAACGCGCGACACGGAAGTGCGGCGACGCGGCGTGTACCGCAGTGGGGAGACACGACGACCATCCTGAAGTGGGCCGGCACGACGTGCGACACGAAGTGGGGCGACGAGGCGACTACCGAAGTGAAGAGACACGGCGTGCGACCCAAGGTGGGCTGACACGAAGAGTGCCGACACAACGCGCGACACGGTAGTGCGGCGACGCGGCGTTTACCGCAGTGGGGAGACACGACGCCCATCCCGAAGTGGGCCGGCACGACGCGCGACACGAAGTGGGGCGACGAGGCGACTACCGAAGTGAAGAGACACGGCGTGCGACCCGAAGTGGGGCGACGAGGCGACTACCGAAGTGAAGAGACACGGCGTGCGACCCGAAGTGGGCTGACACGAAGAGTGCCGACACGACGCGCGATACGGTAGTGCGGCTACGCGGTGTGTACCGCAGTGGAGAGACACGACGCCCATCCCGAAGTGGGCCGGCACGACGCGCGACACGAAGTGGGGCGACGAGGCGACTACCGAAGTGAAGAGACACGGCGTGCGACCCGAAGTGGGCTGACACGAAGAGTGCCGACACGACGCGCGAAACGGTAGTGTGGCGACGCGGCGTGTACCGCAGTGGGGAGACACGACGCTCAGCCCTAAAGAGGGCCGGCACGACGCGCGACACGAAGTGGGGCGACGAGGCGACTGCCGAAGTGAAGAGACACGGCGTGCGACTCAAAGTGGGATAACACGAAGATTGCCAGCAAGACGCACGACACGAAGTGGGGCGACGAGGCGACTCCGAAGTGAAGGGACACGGCGTGCGCCCCGAAGTGGGTTGACACGAAGAGTGCCAACACGACGCGCGATACAAAGTGCTGCGGCGATGTATCTATCGAGGTGAAGAACAAAGGCGTATGTCTCGACGTGGGCAGACACGACGCATAACACGAAGTGCAGCAACGCGGCGACTACCGAAGTGAAGAGACACGGCTTGCGTCCAGAAGCATGCCGACACGACGCCCGACTCGGAAGTGCGGCGAAGAGGGGTGTACCGCAGCGGGGAGACACGACGCCGATCCCAAAGTGAAGACACGGCGCGCGTCTAGAAGTGGGCCGACGCATTCACCAGCAGAGAGGAGACAAAAATCTACTGCAAAAGGCGGTTACGCAGCTATTACCGAAGAGAGTCAATGCAGCATCCCCGCTGGAAGACGCCCAAACTTTTCGAGGAGTTGGGTACGTTTTGCTTTATCTCTCGACGATATACGACGACTGCAAAGTAGAACCCCACGACTATTTAATGGCATTTCGACAGCACGATGCCACTAGCAAAGGGGACCACTCGATGCTTCCCGTTAAGCGCACGATCTCCGCACTCCTAAAACACAGTGCTAATCTAGATCTCCTGAGAGGAGATTAAATCTTACTCACAGTTAGGTGTAATTTAATGGTTACTGCTGTTGCGTTTAATAACATTTGTCAAAGAAAAAGATATCGATGCATCGTCGGCATGGCCCAAACTCACTCAATCCTTGAGTGTGAATACTTAGATAAGATTGCGAACGTCGGTCGGTGGATCTGTCGATTAGTTCAAACGAAACATCAACACGGCCTTCGTTGGCCGTAACTTAGGAACGATGCGACCTCTGCCTTAGGTTTTATATTATGATCTTACATCAAGTTATATACAAATTCAGTCTATTATATGTTTCACACAAGTGAGAGACATTAAACAGATATTATGTACTTGCTCTGAGAATATCAATACGTATATACATATGTCTCTGTTGTAATGATACGGATTCTCCTTGTTGTTGCCAACGAGTTATTTCCATCAGAATTTATGTAGTGATTTATTACAAATAAACCTGTAAGTAATCAAAATAATGGCAAAACTTCCTTATTCATATTTTAAATATACACAATCAAAAGGTCTTTTCTGCGTCTAAATTATTTTTTATTTATCCTGGACATCCATTTATATATGCCTTGTTTGCCTCTTTGATTTTATCACCTCCTGTCAAAAACCAAATATGCCGAAATGGTTAAACGGAAGGCCTCGAGGCCTTTTCGAACTATATTATCTAATTAGACTGTTTTATTTAAAACAATTTAGTCCTATTATAATGACTAAAGTTACAACATTAGTTATTGCAATAATAGAAACAAAAATGCATGATGCTCTCAAACCTTTCACTCTACGGATATCCCGATATATTTTTACTGTTTCCTTAATAAATTGTATTTTTGATCCAAGGATCAATGTCAGCTACGACTAATGAGTCATCAACTCAAACGATACCTTCCAGATTGTTTCATTGTTAAATGCAGTTGACTTAAATCCTTAGCTTAAAAGCTTTTGTATAGAGACTGGGAGCATCGGTGCCTGTTAAGTCTTGAAATAAGTATGATTTATGAGGACCGAAGTCCTTAGTAAATGTGTATATCATTCATCTGTCCAAAGTTATTCATGCAAATTTTAATACCTATCTGCCCGACTTACCCTTACTTTTGTAAACAAAATAGGAATTATAGTGATGGTTTAATCCATATGATATTCTCCTCATAAATAGTTTTTATAGACATTTTATGTCCAAATAGACTTTTACATCCATCCTTCTAAAAGTTTATAACTTGCGTTCTTTATGACCTCTGCCACAGCATAGCAATATGTAAAGCATCTTAACCAGAGCTATATCAGGTGTCTCTTACCAAAGCAGCTAAACTCATTGAATTCATAACAAAATTATAAACATCCCTGTACATTATATCAAAATTAATTCAGAAAAACAATTAAGTGTTTCAATTTCATCATTAAAGATATAGAACAGCTATTTTTCACAGGGTTAAAGACAGGAAGCTCAACAACTTTTGCTAGATTAATTATGAACAAACTGTTTCCGCACTTGCCATAATGTACCAATTCCGCAGAGAACTGCAATTATTTCTAATTCTTCATTGAGTGTTGTAGTGTTATTATATATGTCTCATTTTTAGTTTAGTAGCTATATAGATCGTATCACTGCACTGGCTGCACCGCAGTAGCTTTGACTATGAATTACGATTTTCTGATCTCCAGCCAATATTTCGTGGCGGCGGGCGATGGAGCGATGGTCGTTTACAGCAGACTGTTGAACATACTCAGAAACAAGGGCCCTACGTATAACGCATAATTGCGTAACAGTTACGTAAAACGCACAAATACGAAAATGGATGAGTAAAGTACAGCTACTTCACGTTACCTTATCTTGTCGGTACATGTGTGGCTACTATTCCTCCAATACGATGGTTGTAGTCAGCTCGCTTAAGTTTGCTGATATAAAACTTTTTTGTTAAGTTTCCTATTCCATCCAGAAAACATACTTGGATCGTTTGTCGTTTTAATATTGTCAATTATTCATATTCTGGCCCTTCGATCGATCTAGACGATTGAAATAATTTTCGAGGAAACTCTGTCGTAATCCCGTTGGAGTTTTACGTTTAGATGAAGTGTTATTCTTACAACGCTTTTGCACAAAACAACCATGCAAAATTAAGAGGCGCTAAGAAGGAAGATATGCATATCACCATAAACTCTCAATGGGCACTAAAATGTGAAAAAGTAAGATAGCATCTCTTACCTTTCTTTTATAACAGAAAGAATTACCTGACTGGTTTCTATTATCAATACCATCGATTCCGACTAGACATTCGGAAAAATTATATCCAGTGAATCATGTTACTTCGATACGGAGAATGGAATAGGCCAAATTCATATCATGTTATTAAAGTATTATATTTTATGAACAAACATATTTAATTTCTGTCCCACGATTTGTCTTAAAAATATATTATTTCGCATAAAAAGTTATTAATGGCGTCTTCAGTTATCTATTTATTATTACGTTCAGTGATTTAGCCAGAGGACAATACGTTTATAAACTAAAAATCTGAAAAAAGATCATCATTATTTAAATAATAACATCACTACAAATCGCCCAGTAATCACTTGCAAGATAATCAATGCGATGCATCCATTAAGTTCATTACCTTATAATTCAATACATAACCCATTTTCCGGAGTTACAAAATAATTTAAAAAAAACTTTCTAAATTGCTTAATATCGTTCGGAGGAACAGTAATGTTGGGATGGGTTCGACTTATCTGTGTATTTGTGTTTTTGAAGGACGATAGCTCATTCTATTTCGGGTGGAGTGCCAACCTTCCCCGCAAAGGTGTCACTTCCCTCCATGACTTATTTTAAGAAAGATGGCACCAAAGCTGTGGAGGTCACATATAAAAATCAATCTCTAGCGTCTTTGAACATTTTATTTTCACCTACTTTATTTTTAACTTACCAAAGAAATTTAGGCTCCTTGTAGCGAAGACTGTAAGATATTCTTACGTGCATACCATTAAATTGTCTAGTGATTTATCTTAATAAATACGTATGGATTGATTCAATGAGGGCCGCAGGTTATTTGTCGGACAGCTTGTTCGTTTATAACTTCTCAATAATACAATTAATGGCACGATGAGTATAGGTGATATCCATTTCAAATTATATATTATTTCAAATTTGTTCAATTACAAAATTTTATTGGCAGGATTTCATATAATTTAATAAAATAAAAACCTGTATGGATCAAGCGTAGTAGCAAAAAACATTGTAAACGAATTCCAAACATTTAAAATCATTGTTTGCCTCGGCTTGCCTGGCATGAATAACAATGACTCACCGCACTATTCTGCGCCACGTCATTTCTGTGCGCAGATAGAAATTATTATGCCCTGAATCGCTAGAGGTCACCTCTCGTCGGCCAACAATATGACGTGTAGGCAGATATTACGCAGCTTATACGCATCGCCCCCTGCTCTGGCAGCAGCGACGGCCGCCTCATCTGGGATTAGAAATATAGCACACAGGGTGGCCTGTACACAGGCCTACGGGCATTGGTCAGAGACCATATAGGAAATTGTGACGCAATCAATCCCCTAGCGTTACCTAATACCGGTGGGCCGACAAACGGGACGTATCGAGTGACCGCGACCATTAGCGTGGGGCAGTTTCATTCGCAGACATTTACCGCCACCACGCTCAGCGACCTCAGGAGAGCAGCGGTGGTAGAGGAAGTACAGACTTCCGCATCAGCTTACAGCTCGCATACACTTGCAACTGCACGTCTTCTCGTAGAGATGGCGATGACTCATGGAATAATACATTGATGGGCGAAATTATAAAGAAAATAAAATTCAGAGACGAAAAATTTTTCAATATTCTTTTATTTTCATACTTAAACATAAGTTACAATTTTTTATTCAATATGAATAAAACAAATTCCAATTCAGTGTTTAGGAGAGAATTGAAATATTTACAATTAGTTAACAATTTAAATATAAATGCATGATACCGTTACAAACCCATTTTGTAGTAAGCCGCGGCCACGCCCCAGGCGGCATCAAGATGGCGGCCGTCGAATGCAGACCCACGCGAAACGCAATGGGACTGTAATTTAGAAAAACATCCTACATAACATATCACAGATACTTATACTGTACATTACCTAAATTTTTAATTTAGGATTGGCTTGACGTTGTCTAACTCTTTGAAAAAACTATCTAAGCCGCTGAGATCATTCTTCCATAAATTATCGATTTTTTCTTGTTGCTGCCTTGAGACTTCTTCTTCCTTATTGCACAATCCAAGATCAGCCTGCATTTGTGCCCACCTTCTAGCACGTTCTCTTTGTTTTGTAATTAGCTCGCTTTCCGCACGCAACAAAGAATTACTCAAAATTGCAATAATTCTCAGATCACGTTTTCTCTTTGTCTTGGCATTTACTGATTTACATTTGACTTTGCGTACCCAATTAGACAAGGTCTCAGTTTTACTTTCACAAAAATCGACAATAGACTTTTCTGGAACGACGTAGCCCATTGTAAATATAACTGGGCTTAAAATATTGTGGACAGACAATATTTACACACCTGAATCCCTAACAGGCGTTCCACATCCAGCACGTTACACTTCACAACACAGACCACTTTGTTACGCCAAGTCGTAAGATAAATGAGCGGGATTTTTCCGTTGCGGCCCTATTTATACGCCCCACGCTTACGTCGATCAATACAACTACGCAGTTGGGCATTTCAAAATGGCGGCGTTCCAACTTCCTACTCACACCAATGTAGCCAAAGGCGTCCTCAATTCGTTTGACGTATTATTATTATCAGCAAATGTAAATATTCTTGAAATTATGGACGAAAAATTTAATTGATGTAATGATAATGAAATATGTTATTATTTTACGGTTATTTAAGAACGATTAACAATAAAAACTTACAAAAGGTGTTGATTTTATTGTTACAGCAATAACATGAGACAATAGTTATACATTTTTATTTTTACTTTCATTAAAGTTTGTATTTTTGTAATTTTTACAATAATGTACCCATGATTTACAGCCAACTAGAACAAATCTTAAGTTTTTATTTGTAAAGAACTTTGTCGTCTATCGTAACAAAGAAAAATTATATGTAAACGTGTTTTTACTTTCTATTTTTAATATATTTCTAGCAGCAAGAATTACTAAAAAGTCGGTTAAAGCAGCTTATATGTTATATCATATCTATTAAACTTATGTCAATATCCATTATTGCTAATATACAAAAATAGGATTAGTAAAATTATCATGCAAAGTGAACGCTATTAAAGTTCAATGTGATACATAAAATTCCAATGACGCATTGCAGTACAAAATGGCGGTTGAGCTTGCAATACCCGTCTGACGCTACCCCTCGTCCCCCGCAGCCGCCATTCTCTAGAACGCTTGAGTCACGCGATTCAGCAAAGTGTAACAAAGACAGGAGAGGTGACCTTTTTAGATGGGCCTTGCAGCTGCGCATGTCGCACAACACGTTTTTTTATGTAGGTCCCACCTGAACCGTTATAAATATGTAAATCTATATTATTATTGGTTACTGGACACTTTTCAAATGGCGAAATATAGTTGATATAAGCGTCATTTGTTTCCCGCTTAAAAACTTCGGGAACTTTATAAACTTAGTAAGATATCCTACATTAATGGTAAGTTTTGAAAAAAAATATTAGTTATAAACACTGAGGTGAATTTAATTTAATGTCATCTATGACGGAGATACATGAAAATTAGATAAACAAATGTTGAATTATTCTTTGTCATGATTTATTTTATTTAGTTTTATTTGAATATTGTACCAAAAATTTATGCATAGAATATCAATAGCTACCAACCGACCTGTCTCTTGCTATTATGTTTATATATGTTAAAACAATATTAAGTGACTGTTTGCAAGGGTTTTACTATAAAAGAAATTGTTGTAATGTTATGGTAAGTTTACGTTTCAGATGTTAGCATTAGTTTTAGGAAGATCCAATTTCATTTTATTTTATTTTATTGAAAAATCTCAAAAGCAGCCAGTACAAATTATTTCTATAAAACTAAGAGCAACAAAAATTAAAAATCTCTTATTTGTTTCATATATTCATTCGCTTCGTGAAAATAAATTTTAAAAATTTGTTTCATAGAAAAATATAGGTACCAGTACAAGCGGACAAGCTCACCGATGCGTTTTTGATTCTTTTTAATAATTGAAAATTATTTAAATAAACAGCTTAAAATATTTTTTTAATTTCCAATAAATTAATTTTTATTATAAATAAATTTTATATAATTTCTTATAGCCAAATCTTGTCATTTTGCGATGATTTTGCGTATAAAAAATTAAGGTATAATAGTTTATCTATTGCGATGTTCCGATATTAAAAAAAAAGTAAATGTTGTCTATACATGTTCAACGTTATGGCAGTTTCATAAAGCGCGGGAAGTTTTAATTTTGTGATGTTTCAACATATGATGTACTTGTCGCCGAGGAAAAGCCATTTTGCATTTTGGTTTATTTTTTTTAAATGCCATATTTGTATGAATAGGCATGGCACAACACAACAGAAAGCACAATAGTGTATAATAAAGTCATTTAAGTTGATAAAAATGTATTTGTTAGATGTCACTTTATTTACTATATTTCGTATAGTAACTAAAAGTAATAAAAAAACTTATAAGGAATAATACATCTTAAAATATAATATATCTTAGATAGGTGATGAATAAGGAAAATGTTTTGCTCCATTAGCAATTAGTACGACGTGAGGAATGTTTTATCAAAAAACGAGTTTTACCGTCCATAAAAAGGCGTTTCATTAAAATGTTGGAGATACTTGACTTGTCTTTTATTTTATTGTACGATTGCTAGACATTGCTCTAAATAATCAGACAAGCAATAAAGTAAATAAAAATTAGCTCTTACCTGGGATGAGAAGAGGAATAAACGTAACGTCAATCGTATATTAGCAACAATAAAAGTGTAAGAGTATTATTCAGAGAATTAAGAATGGCGCACAAAGATCAATATTTGACATTTCTCAACCGTTGGTCGCTGTCGCAGATATTTCTTCAGGAATATTTACCCCGCACTTTTTAACATACAGTAACAACATAACAAAACCATAAAACCATGGATTTAATTTGTTTGTTATATTAGTAATAACTACTACAATAATAAACTAGGTATATAGGTAGGTATACTTGATGATCGTAAGTAAAACTATTTAAAAAAAACTTTTATTAATACGAAAATCACTAATGCACCTGCGATCGCTGCTCAACTGACGTAACTAAACAATCAACACAACAACCATAAAAATTTGTCCCTTTCTATTATATTTTTAATTAATTAAAATTTATTTTTCAGATTTAAATCTATTCGTACTAATAAAAAATATAATTTTAATGTTAATTCTTTTACAATAAATGAAAGCACTTGAGATTGTATAAAATATAATTTTAATTTTTTTTTTTACTTTGCCGGAAATATACAATGCATCGCATCAAGCATGTAAGTATTGTTGATAGTATTAATGCGATAAATCACGCATTGAAAAGAATTGAAAACAATTAGTTATTTTGAAATATATAAATGTCGAAATTGCAGAATGTCTTCATCACAATATTTGTGTAGAGGAACAAAATCTGTGAGTAACAGTTGATTTAGCATATATATTTTATTCGATTATTTTTTAAGAACTTGTTCTGGAGTCAATAAAAATATTTATTTGACTATGCATCTTACGCATATAAGTAATTTATTATGGCTGCTATTGCTATTATTATTATAAAACCCACACAAAAATTAATACTCAATTGATCTATACCACACTTTACAAATTTTTGTATCCGATAACCAACTAAATGCTGCGTTGCTAAATGGATTGTGCGAATATCACCAAGCAATACTGAAAGTAATAGTGTGTAATAGTGGTATGAGGTAAAGTTGAAACTGAGAAAAAAGAACTCTTTAATATAAGTTACTTAAGATATCATTGCTTCCTAACAAGCAGTTGGCGTTATTTTTCCCGTAAAGCTATAGAGCACTTTATTAAAGTTTCCGTATATTGTACAGTTTAATTTTTATTTTTTTAATTTATTGTACAGTTTAAAAAAAAATATCCAAAATAAGGGAATTACAAGATTTTACAAAGTTAAAAAGTTCATTGAAATAAAAAAAAACAATTTGGTTTTTTACAGTTATTTTGTATAGAGATTTTTAAATTAGACAAGACGTAGGAGCTCAATATATTTTAGAAGTATAATTACAATAGGAAGTAAGTTGGATCTTCAGTCATAATTGCTTTGATATGAAAATATAAGAAGGAAACAATTTTTGCTAGTGTCAAAGAGGATGGTAGTTGAATAAGGAACAATGTGTTATTCAAAAATTTTATTGCACTTGAAGACTATTTTACAACTGAATCTTCAAACTTATAAAAGTAATACGAGTGTTCACACATTCAGTCTTAAAAGAACCCCTTGGTTCATGGCCATATGACATTTCTTTGCTTATTTTACCAATTTCTCTCAAACTACTTTCAATATGAAAATTGGTTGCATAACATATATTATATAGTTTTATATTCATTACTCATAATTTATAAGCTGTTGCATGAGACATTATCAGTTTCTGGAAAAAAATAATTACCAATTATTAATTCTAATGTTACAAATTCAACATAATAATAACAATATTTAAGTAATCTTCTATATGATTCAGTTAATGTGTACACAGTTTAATGAACTCAAATCCTATTACTTAATGTTCTGTTCTAATGAGTTAAATTTCTCTTTTATTAAGGACAAGCCAAATGGATGAATACAAAGGTAAATCATAGTCTGTTTCATTAGCATCTAATTATTTTTATATTCTTGAAATTAATTAAGCTCAGGTTAATTAATTGTAATAAACAAAAGTGTAAACATAGAACAATAAAATATACTCATAAGATGAATCATATTTATTTTTTAACAAATGCCTATTGTTTTTGATGTTTTACAAAATTTTTATTGGTATGTAATCATTAGAAACGATTTTCTAAAAGTCTATAGCACAGAATTGACTTTTAAGATAACAAGAAAGGAGTATGAGACATTAACTTCAAAAAATCATTACATGTATTAATACATGAATATAAGAAATTATGTTTTCTAAGCCATAATGATTGGATTTTTAAACCCCACTAAATTTTATTTTTATGAATGATGGAAAGCAAAATTTTACACAAAATCAGTGTGTAAGCTCAGAGTCAGAAAATTAAAATATTATCAAACCGCGTAACAATATGTTGTTTATTGATAGTATATCTTATTGATATACAGTAAATAGTTTATCTAATTAAGACTGAATAAATGTACACAAATCTAATGACAAACTTATATAATAACAACATATAATATGAATAACCGTGGTAGGTCCCTGTTCACGGTGGTAGGTCCCTGATACAGGAGACCGTCTGGTGGATACCACGCGGTGCCTATTTCTGCCGCAAAGCAGTAGTGTGACAACACTACTGCATTCCGGTTTAAAGGGCACCGTTGCCAGCGTATTTACTGGGTAAACAAGACTTAACACCCTATGTCTCACGGTAGGCAGCGCGTCGGCGATACTACTGGTATTGTCAATTTATATGGGCGTCAGTGACCACTTACCATCAGGTGGCCCGACTGCAAGTCTGCTCTGCGTATGCAATAAAAAAAAAAAACCTGCTACCATACCCGACTTTCTGGCTCTTTTTATGTAAATCGGATATAAAATAGTGCTTTTAAATGATTTGTTAATATAGATCTTATTTTTATAATGTAAGTATAAATACTTCTCACTTTAAGTGGGTGCAGAGCATTAGTTATTTGTAGCCCAACACTCCTGGCTAAAATCATAGGTGTGATGTCCAAACTGTATAATCGGTAAAGGGCGTCGATTGCCAACTGGGTGGGAACATTATGTCTCTGCCTCGAGCTTTCGTATTTTTCAAGCCAGCTGTGGTGTGCTGTGAATACATAAAAGTATTATTAATAACACTAAATATAAACATAATGGGGAAATCCTTGTGTACTTTGTGTATTAGGATTTACCCATTACATACACATAGTATTAGGCTAGTAATGCATAAAGTATTAGGATTTCCCCATTATGAGTGATTGCCTTTTGTTTTTAATGTTTGTCTTATAACAAATATTGTGGTTTCCTATTTAATAATAGCAGAAAGTTTGAATGAGAAATCTTATTTTCTTTTTATTAAATGCACAAATGATAAATAAACTTTTAATTGTTTAGTTTTGAGTAGCAATGTTGTCATAGTCACAATATAGAAATATTATTATTTCGTTAGAAATTTAGTCAAAGTTAAAAAAATATATAAAGTTATTCAATTTTGTTTAAAGTGTTGAGAATTAGAACCGCACTGTTACTGATTAATTACTAATTGCATCGTGCTATAAAAATCCTCGCTAAATTTTAATTAGTTCTTTAGTAATTAAAGTTATTTCTAAAAACTAATTTAACGCCTTCTGTAAGCTATATTAATGTTCAGTTTGAAACAATGTTACTTAGTTTATTTAATTAAACACTAAACTATTGACTCATGCAAATAAAATCAAATACGCTCTTAATTAGGATGTAATGGTATACATTTTCATTTATTAAGATTCTACGTCAATGCTATCCAAAACGAGAGAATTTTTGTAACGAATGCAATAAACGGCAATAAAATTAGGTTACAAATCGCAGCTCAGTGATATTGCACACAAAAGGAACGTAACGGCACAATGCTTAAGTTTTATTTAATATACATACCCTTAATAGTTCACATTAGTATTATAAAAAATCAGATCTAATGGCGATAAACGACATTATAGTGTAATCCGTGATTTTGAACTTGCTTTCTTCAATTCTAGACATTTTTGGCTTCTAGTATAGATTAAAATTACAATACTAGCTCAAGTGTAGCTATATTTTCACCTACATAATATTATTAATACTTACTTATATCGAAGCCAGCGTATATTGCTTCTTCTAAGAAGTCCGTCAAATCTTTTATATCACCGAATCCTAGATTGACACCTTGGCCGGCGAGTGGGTGCACTCGATGTGCTGCGTCGCTGTAAACATAAACGTTTAATATATTAATATTTATAGTTATTTATTTTATGATAACTTTTTTCAAAATTAGTAGTCGGAAGTTTTTCCTATTGATATTTTATTTTTTCTTTTTAGTGTTGTCCAACTGATTTGTGGAAATGGATTTATGTTTGTTACAAAAACTATTTGATGTACTTTTTTTAAAACTTTACTGTTGCGTAGCTTCTTTATCAAAAAAACCACACATGTAAATTATTTCTTAGGGGCTTAGGGCTTAGAATCTAAGAAATGTATATTCATTATCGTCACAAATTGCCGTCGCGCACCACCGCGCGGTAACCACTGGGCAAGATTCAAATGCTGCTTTTTGTTGCACGAACAAAGTTTTTAAGAGTTAATTAAACTTTGAATTAAGACCATTCAGTAATTTTTTTTTAAATTTTATACGACAAAGTTTATCATGTGATAAAATACTGATAATAGAATAAAAACGACGAGAGTGAGCGAAGCAGTACCAAAGTGAGTAAAAGCTAAATCGTCAAATACAGATACAAAAATTAATAAACACCTCACCCGATGAGCGCAACGCCGGGCGCCACATATCTCGTGCTATGACCGAAGCCCAAGGGAAAGGCCGCCCGCGAATTGGTCGTGATGGCTTGCACTGATGGTGGCAGCTGCCTCTCAGCACCATCCGGGAGACCAGCCCGCTTCAGCCAGGAACCCACCCAGGCGGTGCAAGCGTCCACCGCACCACTACGCGGGTATTGCTTCCACTGGAAATTTGCAACATATATTGAGCGCTGGAATGCACATTCATTTTCCGGGTGCCTTTGTTCTATGAGCTTTTGCTTTATGGGCGTGGGAATTCCACTACGTGGATATTGCTTTCAATGGAAATTGATTACATATATTTAGCGCCAAACCACGGTCACTCATGTATAATGAGCCGTAAAGGATTGAGGTTAACAATCCTTTTCCGAACCGATGGTTTTGACAATCAATAAGCAAGTGTAAACTTCTATATTGAATAAAGATATTGGAATTTATATTTAAATTTGAATCCGTTTTATCAAATTCGTATATACGGCGAAGTTCCTAATCGCTTGCTTTTGAAAAATTGTGGTGAAAATGTAAACACTATACAATTAAATAAAATTGGAGTGTCTGTTTGTAACATCATCATAACCGTTTTTAAATAATTGCATTGTGATATGAAACCGATACATATAAAAAAAAACAGACTTTTAATTTTTTGTCTGCCCAGGCACGCCTGTCTGTTTGTTCTGGCGTCTGTTTGGACGGCACTTTCACAGAAAGACAGCTGATGTAACTCTACATTAATGACGACTTTTTATTAGGTGTATTATCCACCTCAGTGGCTTCGCAGCATTTGCTTTATAAGGAAGTCATGGGTTTGAATCATGTGTCATAAAACATATCTCTAGCATTCATTATCTTGGTCACTTGATGGTTGAAAGCAATGATCATCAGATCGCCATAAAAGTACAATGAGTCGAGCGAGCAAGTAGGTCAGTAAAGATCCATTTTGACCCATCGAATGCTTTTGCTAAAAAAGTTTTTCAGGTGTGCGACTATCTAACACAAATGATACAATTAGCTGATAACACTTCACAGCAAGATTGAAGAGTTGATATCATTAGTTGCAACACAAATATTGTAGGCATGTATAATTCATGATTATCTATAATTTCAGATTATCTATAATGTCAGTAACTGCCTCGAGCCATGGTAGAACTGCCTAGCTAGTGGTATAGGCGTGTGCCTTAGAAACTGGAGGTCGTGGGTTCTGAATCTGCGGGACTCAGCAAATTTTCATTGTTGTTTCCTAGTTGGTTAGGGCAATTTGGGCCGATCACCCAATTGTCTGAAAAGTAAGATGATCCATGCGCCGGATGGGCATGTAAAAAGTTGGTCCACCCACCAACCCGCATTGGACCAGCGTGGTGGGATACGATCCAAAATCCCCTTATGGATGGAGGTGTATAAGGGAGGCCTATGTCCAGTAGTGGACTATCACAGGCTGATGATGATATAATTTCAGTAGTTTGTGGATTTACTTTCGCTTTCAAGGAGTCTTGTAAAACACCTTAATATACACATATCTCATATCTCATTGAAACCTCCAGAGCCATGTAATAGGCATAGAACGGATTTAACTCAATTTTACTTAGTAAAAACGGTTCTTACCAAGGCATCATTGAGGGCGTCCACAAATTGTTCTTCAGGTAGTTTGAGCAATTCCTTTGCATGGTCACGGGTCGTCGACCACACTAGTGAGCTCCTGGTGGAGTCCAGGGGGAGGAGTGCCACAGGACCGGTTGGTAGGAACCTCTGCCACGCCGTCGTGTTGTCAGACTCCTAAAATAATCGTAGAAACAGAATATATAGAAATGAATTAAGATATGACCAATTATTTTAAAGTTCTTACTCATATTGTTGTTAATAAAAAAAAATAACATAACGTACTTAATTTCGAACGCACAAGTAAATAAATTATTATTAATTAAATGAATACTTATGCTTGTAAAAATCGAGACGGTCACCTTTCATGATGTTCTGGGGCTTTTAAAGATGTTTTTTGGATGTATAATAAATGAAATAGTTAAGTTTTATTTTGTAAAAAATAGCGATTAACGATTTTTACTAAAAAAGTAATTGTAAATAATTTAATAAAAACGTGATACGTACGAAGTTATTGATATTAACAACATATTTTCTTAATGAAAACAGTTATCTTTTATTTATCTTTGATTTGTTTGTTGACAGCTTATATTGTTTTGATATATGTTGCAAAATAATTCAGATTTAAGGTATCGTAATATGTAAGGTAAGATGCCATCCAGCAAAAAGGAAGCTCCCCAAAAATCTCCATTTTTTTTAAATAATATTTTATAAAAATTTCTTGACGAACTACAGAAAACTTTTCCTTAACTACCGATATAGTCAATACCACAAGGTCACATGCTTAGTGGTTCTGGTGTTTGTTTTACGAAATGTATGTCGTGAATTTAAACCCAGTGGTGTAATGGTGATAAAACGGTCTTTAAATGTTGTAACATTAAATGCATTACTCGACTGCCTCCGTAGCCTAGTGGTATAGGCGTGTGGCTTAGAAACCGGAGGTCGTGGGTTCAAATCCTGCGGGGACGCAACAAATTTTCATTGTTGTTTCCTAGTTGGTTAGGGCAATTTGGGCCGATCACCCAATTGTCTGAAAAGTAAGATGATCTATGCGTCGGATGGGCATGTAAAGTCGGTCCACCCGCCAACCTGCATTGGACCAGCGTGGTGGATACGGTCCAAAACCCTCTAATGGATAGGGGATGTATTAGGGAGGCCTATGTCCAGCAGTAGACTATCTACAGGCTGATGATGAAACTCGAATGCAGTTCACTCATCAGATTCTGGAGATCCATGTCAATCGCTTTGCGTTAAATCTGTGCTCACGTTTTTCTAGTTAGATTAGGAACCGACCCCGTTTGAAATTAAGTCAAAAACTGGATACCTGTCCATCATCTCCTGCTTTACAAACCGGAGGTAATAGGTTATTAGGTATAGATCGCCAAAAGAAGAGTAATAACATCACCATTACCTCAGAAAGGTGTACGGTAGCAACTACGCCGGTTTGATCGTAGTTCCAGGAGACATACTGCACGCCCATCGCTCTTCGTACAGCGGAGTTCGCGCCGTCCGCACCAATCTGAAAAGAAAAATGAGCATTTCTTAATTGAAACGTGTGACCCAGTTTTTATATTTTTTGACGCATAAATTCGGCCGATTTATTGTGACAACATTATGACAATCGAAATATATGAGCGTTGTAAAATTGAACGCGAGATATTTTTAGCATATGTAGATATCGTTTTCTTGTAACACTTAAGATTGTTGTCAATTTATTAAAATGTTCGTTTGAGGATAGATATTACGTTTAGTGGTAAAGATACTTGTACACCATTCTTTGGTAATGTTTTACATACTTCAAAGCCAAATATTTCTATTTCAGAACTCGGTAAAGATAATGTTCGGTTCTGACAAATATGTCAGAACCGAACATTATCTGTTACCGAATCTATAATATAAAAATAACCGAGACATATAATATAAAAATATTTTACCAAGCAAAAATTTTATATAAAGAATAAAAAAGTCCCTGAAAAGTACCTGCAACTTGTACTCAGGTAAAGCAGATAGTAAGAACAAAGGGAACGTAAAAGGTAATTTCTCAGAACAATAATTATAAACGATAGCAAGAAAACTGTTAAGCATTACGGAAATTCTCGGAAATTTGCCAATTCACGTGAACCCCGATGTGCAACTAATAATAGATTTTACACTAAACAATGAACGCATCAGGTTATAATCTTAAACAGGTAACTAAGCAAACATTGCAAAAACAAAGTGGGACTAATTTGTCGGATTAAAGATTTTCGGTGAAAGTTTAAAGACTCATTTTTGTAGAACCGTAATAAAAAGTGCAACTTGTGTTTTTATTTACAGCCCGATTGGTGTTTAAGCACATATTTCTAAGCTTATTATGCCTAAAGTCGATAACATTTTTTCACTAAATAAAGAATAGTTAGCGATTAGTAAGGATGAATCCTGCACATAAGAAATTTAACGAAAAACGTCTCGTTGACTCTAATAATAACAGTTATAACTACCCTTAAATAATAATGATATTTATGCTGTTCTTACATATTATAATACAACGTCATAGTACACCCTGGACAAATTACACAAGATCATCTAGTATCAACCTAAGCAAAGCTAATGTAGAAACTGGATGACTGATAAATATTTACACTTACATTTTCTGAAAAGATATATATATATATATATAACATCCAGACACGAGAAAAAAAATATGTTTATCCTACGATATTTTCCCTGGGAATCGAACCATTACCCTCTATGGTAACAGACATGGTCGCTAACCACAACACCAAGCGCGTATAATGATTCGAATGTTGTAATATTTTTGTAAATTTTCTTACATGTATGAGTAACATTTTCAATACATTTCAAATTAAGTCAAAATCTTTGTTCGGTATAGAGGTATTACGCTGTAACACTACCTGATTGTCACCATTGCTACCACCGGGTTCTGAATAGGACACCTTCGACCCAAAAAGGACGGGTGGGGTCATTTTTTATTGTCTTTTGCTTTATAATTCAAGAGGGTGGGTAAATAATTTTAGGTATAAAATTAATATCTACTAGAGGTCCGTCCTGGCTACGCACAGGTATACTTTTTGGATGAAATAAAGATATTAAAATATTGAGTTGGTTTTAAAAAAGATGTCTACGGATTTTTTACTTTTTCCAGTAACGTACGCAGCATATATTTCTCAAAGTCAATGTAGGTTCGTAATAGGAAAATATTTTTTTTGTGTTCGGTAATAAATTTATGACTTACATACAAGTTATTTCTTTATTTACGCGATTATACATATCAAATCCACTTATTTACGGATTTTTCGCGTTACTTAAATATATTTATTCCCGACGTTTCGATTCTTTTATGAAACGGAAAAATCCGTAAATAAGTGGATTTGATTTATATACAAGTTCACAAATGTTTTTACTTTATAATAATACATACCAGAGTGTTTTATCATTTAATAACATACTTATAAATGTGGCTTGACATTTTTACTTATTGACAGTAAACTCCTTAACATTTTATAAGGTTAATCTTGAACCACGAGTAGTGTAACTCGTATCTGTTGTGTTGAACACATTTTTAAATTGAACACACACCACAGATCACCTCCAAGGATGTTGAGCGACGTCGAACATAGTGCTACAAACATTTCACGAGCTTATTTATAAGAGCGGGCTCGGACGGAGGCGAGAATCTGCAGTGCTTAAGTGCTACCCGACAATGGTGTCGGTCTCAACGCCTGATTCGGTATTAACAAGTGCAGTAGTTATATGTGTAAAATACGATCTCTGATCGAAATGTTTTAAAAAACTCTATAATAATATTTAACAACGAAAGCTGTCATATTTTCGGTCCCCGTAGGGATTTTAAAAGCATCTATTCACTTGTGCGTGTTTTGAGTGTAACCTTTTAGAATTTTATTAAACACCTACTACTTAATGAGCTGAATGTGGATTGGAAGTATAATGAAACAGAAAATGCAATTATATGGAATTAAAAATTCGTGAATAATTTGAGTTTGTATTCGTTTAACAGTTAAACAACCGCAAGTTGCAATTAAATGTAAACTTATTGTAGATTTAAAACATGGCAATGAAAATTCAATGGTTCAAAATTTTTAAGTTTGACAAGTGGTTTTAAGTTTTTTATAAACAGTAATATTGATTAGTAATTTATAAGTGATTAGTTATGAAAGTCATTACAAATAAAATTGATTAATTTAAAGCCAATAGGCGGTCTACGGCTTTAATTTAAATTTTAGTTTTTTACCGAACAAGCGTTTTTCAGTATTCTCTAATCTCTATGTTATGGTTTAGATTGTTTGAGAGGTGCGCGTGGGCAACTATTTTCGTTTGTTTACTTTAGATGAATTTCGAATAAGACAAATGGTCGTGTTCCCAGCTTTGAGTGTGTATTAAAATACATACGGTCAGCACAATAATACGTGTGTATTGCCATTGCATAAAATAAAATAAATAGCAATTAGAAGTGCACCCAATCTTTAGCTTAAGCGAAATCGCGAAGTATCCATCTCGAATCGAAAATAAGGCGATATATTAAAATTTTCAATTTATATTTTAATTGCAACTTTCAACTGTGAAAACTATGATAAACTATATAAGATACTATATAATAACTATAATATAGGTATAACCATGGCTTTACGTACCGTTGTCATTACAATTTGACATTAGTCTACTACAATTATTAAAAAAAAATATGACCGACTATTAACAGAGTGTAACTATTTTACGAAACATAAGCAGGTAACAACGTGCTCTCCGTACGAAATTGCGTCGCGTTTTCCGCCACCGCATTTTAAATCATTGATAATTTTCAGGGTATTCTTTTCGTTAAATAAACTTTGAATGTTCCTAAATGCATTTTTTTTTAAAATGTTTACAATAAAATTACGGTTTTCGCACTAGGATGTGATTTTTTTGCCGTATAGTAACAATTTATTATACAATATCAAAAAAATGTGATCAATGGGAAGCTATCATTCATTATCACTATCTATAATTTAAGAAAAGAATGAAAAATAACGGAACGTTAGGAGCGGAGTAACGAGATAACCTAAAAAAAAGAATAAAAAAACATACAATCCGAATTGAGTACCTCCTTCTTGTGGGAAGTCAGTCAAAAAGTACCTAGTTTTATTCTCGCTCTGGAATAGTTTATTACAGTTAAATTCTAAAGGCATTCTGTTGTTTAGCCATCTAAATATGCTTTTATCAAAGTCCTTACAGAATTATATATCTTTTATATTTAGGTCCCCCCCATGATTAATGAGCTCAACAAAAAGAAAACGGTAATTTTATATATTAGTATATAGAACTTTTCCTTTCCGAGAACTTTCGCAATCGATTGCACATTTCACTCCATCCGGTCGGAATCCCACAAAATTGGGGCGTACGAGAAAGAAAAAATCAAATGCAACGGGGTTAAATAAATATTTCGGTGTTATGAATAAACCGAAGACGTCACGCGAATAATATACGATTGCTGTAGTTTGAAAGAGACGTCAACCGCACTTAATTAACGTTTATACGAATCGGCTGCGGGAAGGAGGCGATTTGTTGGAAATAAAAGAAAAAGTAATAAAGTGTGAGTTTGTGATCAGTGATAAAAGTTAAGGAGTTAAATTTATTCGCATGGTATAAGCGAAAAGTTTGGAAGCTAGCCGTTAAAGTTATGCTTTGCGACGCAGGCGTTGAAAACGTTTCACAGGTGAGTTTTATAAGATTGGTTTATTCGTGAATGATCACAAAAACTATAGCCTAGTCAAAATCATATCATCAGCCTGTGTTAGTCCACTGCTGGACATAGGCCTAGCCTAAAGCACGCCTTCTTCATTAGGTTCTTCGACCGTATCCCACGCTGGTCCAATGCGGGTTGGCGGGTGGGCCGACTTTTTACATGCCCATCCTATAAAATGATATAATTTGGAGATAGTAATTTATTGAACCATCCAATAAGTACTCGACTGCTCAATATTGAAGTTAATTGAGAAACGAACTAAATATACAACATGCTTACATTTTTAGTGCCAATGCAACCTATTTAAAAGTGTGTTTCATTTATAACGTATACTATTTACATTTAGATAACCCAGTAATTATTCTTAAATTCGATTATCGTTAACTATTTAATAGAATATCCCTTACATGTTATGGGTTTTATGATGGATTATCAACGAGCTGTTGATCTTAGAATGAGATCGCCGTATGTACTACATCATTTAGTTTCTATGAATTCATGTTTAATAGCCCGAATCTGATTTAGCCCAGATGTATGAAGTAATAATAAGATCAATTTCTTTTCTGATGCAAGCATCATCTCTAAATTGTGCGTATCTTTTTAATTATAATCACATTAACGGGCGAGTCTGCATATTTTAAAATTAAAAGCAAATCCACGCCTTTTCGTAAAACTTGGGTTCGATTATGTATTAAATAACAATTTTATTATTATTATTGGACTTCATTTATGGTCTTGCTGACGAATGGATTGTTAGTGCAGTGGTTTCCTGATATTTTAGAGATTATTTAGTTCCCAAGGTCAGTGATTGTTATTATTATTAGTTATGATTTGATTTTTATCTAAAATGTTGCTTGTTTTTTATAAATTAAAGAGTCGTTAAAATAAATCCATCATCGTTATAGCGGATATAATTCGAATTAAATATTTCGTCTACCTGCCGTTGGACAAAAACTGTACACTACGAACAATTGCTTAGTAGAAATGTTAGAAGTGATTTTTAATTCACTGTATATTGAATGGTCTCCTGGAATTCAGTGTGCGTTAAATTCTATTTCCACGGCAATAGCTGATATGCGGCATGCGCCACAATTTGCGAATAATTCGTGAAGGTTGGCGATAACCACAGAATTACACTAAACACGTATAGTCGACACTCGGTTTGTACCAAAAGTAATGTATCATAACAAATAGTTGAAAGCGGCTACAAAAGAAAAACTACAAAATTTATTTAAAAACCCTCTATATTAAATAAATTTTGTATTATAGTCGGGTTTGTTTAAAACACAACTAAGAGCAGACAGATATCTGGGTTTATATGGGAATTCCAAGGGAATTGACATTTTATATAATCACTTCACAATCCTTCATCACGAAATAACATGTATCAAGTGTAAATTATAAGTATATATTCTAAGTTAACCTAAAAGACTGGCGTCTATTTTAGACTGCACATAACGCATGATTTGTCCATCGAAAGTAATCAATTTATAATTATTACTATATAAATACATGTATTTATCAATTGTCTAATAATTAATTATTCAATTTATACTTAAAATAGTTAATATTTATTAATACTTAAAATAGTTTTTGGATCCTTCAGATACGACAATGTTGATTTCTCGAATCAAGACCCTCAGATGACTGTAAATGCAAATAGATAATTGTATATATTGCTAATACAGCGAAGTATGTCGAACAATCTCAATAAAATATAACAAAATATAAACACACACTGTTTTAATAATAGAAAGTATTTCGAGGCACCAGTTGATATCTCGACGCGACATCGTACACATTCGGGGAAAGTTTCAATCTGTCCACCGATAGACTATATAAAATTAAGGTGCGTATACACTACACGAGCTTAAGCTAGAGCCAAAAAAGAATTAATGCAAAAACAGAATATAAAATGCCAACATCGAACTCTAAATCACCGAAATAAACTGCAGTAGGGCTACGCGATGTTTAAACCCTAAGAGAGTCTATCTTTTGGGGCCAATACTGTTTGACTTTAGGCTTTGTTGATCTAAATTCCAGGTCTTATTTGGTATGTTTATATAGCTTGTAATGATACATGTTCGCTGTACACTTTTGAAAACGTGTTAGAGATCACGAAAATTTTATACGGCCATGGCAACGGCTATACGAGTAAGGAACAACCGATAGACTTTTAGTGGGAATATCAAGGCATAGGCAAAGACATACCTCTGCTAGGTATATAGGACGTTCACTGGCCAGAGAATTCCACTTACCCTTGCCACCTCCCTAATTACGTAAACTGGATTTTAGGCTCGCCGGCTGTTACAGACAATGTTCCCAAGTGTATACGCACTTGAAGAGATGACGAAAAAATGTCTAATACGAAAACACTGGCGTCGGGATTGTGCGGGAATTAATTTCAGTAGGCCGCGTGCTCTTAGGGAATGGGGCGGGCGATCCGCTTATAACAGCCGTAATGCCGCCAAAACCCAACCCAAAGGATAAGCGGAAAAAGGTTTAATTGATTACTTTTTCTTATTAAGTGAAACAGTTTTGTGTAAGCGGTTAGTTTTAATTATAGAGAACAAGTAGTGGTTAAATCAAGTGCTTTGATTGTGTGACGATGCTACGAATAATATACTTTTCTTATCTGATGATCGTATTGTGAAAGAAAAGCAATAATTACTCACGGAAAAATACGCTTTTACAACAAAAGATCAGAAACGTCTTGTATTTTTATAAATTGACAGTGGTCACGAAACGTTTGTGTTTAAAAGGATAATTACAATGCTAATGGAATTTAAAAATTTTAACACACTGTTGTAATGGAATGCTCGCTTCAGGTTTTTTTCATTGCGATGATAGATGTATACCAAATGACGTTTGTCAAATCTTTAGAAACATTGTAAAAGTAGAATTTGCGTATTGAAATGACAACAAAATGGTCCACCTCAGTTTTTATCGCCGAATTCTCTTAGGTGTGTAGCGTTGTGTACAAAAGCGGTGGTAGCATTTTAGTATATCAGTAATCAAATGTTTCATTTCAACGTCGACTTAAGATATTTGAATGACAATTTGTTGGCTTGCTTGGATGAATACAATTATTTAAAACCTACTTCGATTAAAATTAAAACAGAGGCTAGCTTGAAAGTTATAGCTTTTTATTTAACAGAAGCCGGACTAAAGTAGTACTAAAGTTGTGCTTATATCTTAAGCAATAGTGTGGGAACAATACAGTATTACTGGGGTAAAGTAATCTTAGCGAGTATCCTAGGAGTTTTCATTCTTACAATAACATTAACAAAGCCTTTTAATGAGATAAACCGTCGATTGGTCAGTCTATAACGAAGAAAATTGCTTTCTAAATAATTGTAAAGCAGAAATTTGTGTAGAACATACATATTCCTAATAAAAAAGAAATTTTTAAAACAGAAAATATGTATGAATGTGAAACCCGTGAGAAATATATATGAGCCCTTTCCCATACGCGTAAAACAATGCGTATAAAACCGTTGAAGGGCTACTAGCTAGGGAGGGGACAATAACAATGTTTTCGAAAACCGTTACGTTTCGTTTAAGTTAGGGTTGTCGTAACAACAAATAATAATATAAAAGTGTAATGTAGTTGTGTAACACTAACCTTTCCTTTTTTATACTATTCGGATCGGATTCGACATTTGATAGATATACAACTTTTCAATTCCGAGAAATTGAACAGGTACATTTTAGCTTTACTCAAACACATCAAAAAATTAAAATTGCATCCCTTAAAACGCAAAGAAAAGACTAAAAATGTAACATTTCAATGGATTAAATGCTTTTCAAATCGTAAGTCTTGTAGTAGTTTCACATCATCAGCCTATGTTAGTCCACTGCTGGACATTGGCCTCCCCTAATGCACGCCTCCTTCAATAGGGGGTTTTTGGACCGTATCCCAACACGCTGGTCCAATGCGGGTTGGTGGGTACGTAGTAGTTTTAAGTATAAGTCTCTAACTCTATACATATAAGCCAAACAATGGCAAAATTGATTTATGACAATGTCAACCATAGCAACGAAGTGGAATACGTCAAAAGGTCATTATGATAAGTTGTCAGGTTGTCACCGACATGTCAATCACAGAGCGACAAGCGACTAGCAACAACGACATGAGTCCGACGCCACTTCGTTGCTATGAGTTACTATATTGTTTATAATTCTGTATTTTGACTGATTCAGGTGGACGATGATTTAGAGGGAGTTAAATTAGTAATACAATGGTAGCATTAGGCGACGAACTCTGATAAACGATGATGATGACTACTTTGTTTCTAAAAGTACATAGATTGTATGTAAAAAAGGTTACTAACGGCACATGAACGTATATTTTTTGTGGAACGCATACTAATTAACCTTCGGCGGCGGTACGCATCATCTCATAGTCAAGCCGAATTCAACTCGCACTTGATGTAACAGTAACTCATGATGAATTGTCACCACGGAGTGACGGTGATGATTAAAATCAACATCCATACAATAAAAGCATAGCGTGGTACGGGCATGCCATGAGAAGGGATTAACGTCGATGGACAGAGCGATAGGTAGAGCAAAAAAGCGACGGATGGACTCTGTGAGAGAGAATATAAGAAAGAATGGAGTAAGTACTAAAATGACGAACAGAAGAGAAGGGGAATACCCGTAGCGCCGACCCTACCTAAGCGGGATACGGGATTGTGAAAGACGTAAACATAAACGTTTTAAATCATTTGAAGCTTATATATACATATAAATCTTCGGTAAACAACGAAATCCCCGAAGGAGTTAGTGATGTGATGTGATAAAATTGGAAACTTTAATAAGACCCTTTCGTAATAATTATAAGAGAACTATAGTTTATGAAGCTAATAAATAAAGGGAAACTATTCGCGATGTTTTAATATAAACATGTTCATCCGAGAAGCGTTTTACGCAACCTAATGCAAGACGATGCTCTATAAAAGTTATTTTTTGTTGTGATTAATTAAGATAGTAAATCTCTAAATTAATGTAGCTGTTTGTCAAATGAGTTGTTCACATCTTAATATTAAAAAATATTACGAAAGTTTTACCTTCATAAAATCTTATATATATATTTCGGTTTTTTATCTTTATATTATATATATATATATATATATATATATATATATATATAATGTAAAACATATATATGTTATTCCTTTACGATTTTCATATATATTGTTATAAGAATTTTAAATTTGCAAAATAATTTCCATTAGTGAAGCTAAGCTAGTGAATTTATTACGTCAGAAACATTCTTTTTATATTATTATGGCTGATAATGATGCATAATAACAAATATATATCTCATAAGCATACATTACGATAATTTGTTTCACTGTAGTTGAAAGAATGTCAGAAACATTTTCATCGACACTGGCGTTCGCTTTTAAACTAAAGATCTATTTTAAACAAGCATATTTAAAACTAAAAGTGCACATGGTTAAGCTCAGGTTTATATGAGACTCTTATCTAATTTGGCAAAGACGCCAAGAGACGTCAGCTTGAATTATTCCTTCAATAGTTTTTATTTCGTTCGGAGAATCGGCTGCATCATAGCTGTACAAAACGTTGAATAAATGTTAACAAGGTTATCAAAGGCTAATACCGCTAACAATAAACGTGTTCTTATTAGCGGAAAAAAATAGAAATAAAATTAAAATTACAGAACAGAACAACTACTGAATCAGCACAACACCTTGGCGCCAAAAGTTTGACATAAGACTCTCGTAAATTCCATTTCTTCGTTGGCTCTGGTATAGGATAATTTAGTGGCAAATAATAATGTGCAAATATTACTATGTTGAATTATACAGTTTGCCTATTTCGACCCACGTTGGAATCTGAGGTATTACAAACGGCTTTATCACCTTCGCACTCACACAGTTTCTTTTATTATTTCGGTTAAAAATCGAAAACGAACGAAACCGACAAGACCATAGGATGGGAGCAGGGCGTTTATTTGAATCGCCTATACGATATGTTGAAAATTTAACTCAGACAGTATAGAAAAGAATAATAATCTGATAGATCTCTGCTCAAGAAATTGCTGGAGTGTAACACAAGAGCACAGTCACAGCAGAGTACATTTATAAAGTAGTCCAATAACACATAGAATTTAGGTACACAATGTAACTTATAAGAAACGGAGGAGCGACCTCAATTTCTGCAAACTATAAACAACAAGCTCATTATATATCATATATTTTAAAGCGTCACTTGTAGTTATCGAAGCGTATGTAACCAATATTACATTTTTATACTATAGCCGTCCGTACTTATGTATGTTATAATATAATAATAATGCAAAACATAAATTTAGTAACATAGTAGAATCACTAAATTCAGAAAAAATAAATTACAAGATAATATTACTAATTTAGAACAGTCATTGCAGAATTTGTCGTTGAAATATGAATGTGCTCAAAAGAAATACAGGAGCATATCATTGCATTAAATAATTTAGTAGACAGTAGTAAATTTAATGCAGAAAGATTTGACTCTCTTGTGAATGGTCATTTCAATTCAAATTGCATTTGTAATTCAGGCAACTTAATAGAAACTGAGTCACTGGAATAGTGATCCAGTAATGCACAAAGCACAAAGTTGTTCAGACAAGTAAATAGTGTCGCATCAACATAAACATAATACATTAGTGTTTAGTGATAGCATTGGTAAAGGTATTAGTGCAAACTTAAATAAGCTCCTTAGTAAGGAGTCCTTACTAGTAGTAGTACTGTTATAAATCACTGCCTGCCGGGGGTCACAATACATAAAATAATTGACACAGTATTAAAAAGTAAAACGAACAGTGACACAACTCTTATTATAATGATAGGTAATTGCACTCAAATTGAAAAACATGATTTGATTTACAGCTTTACCCAATTGTCAACCTTAAGGTTAAAAAAGATTATATGGTGTGCGTTCCATACACAGTGTCCATTAATGAAAAACTCAACAATGAAAAATATATAAACTTAATCAGTATTTACATCATTTGACATGTAGATCAAATGACATTTTTCAATTGTTTGACATTAATAAATTCATAAGTAATCTTATTTTGACTCGGGATACTATTTATCTGCCAAAGAAAATTAAGCACAAAATAGCTACATTGTTGGCATATAACATTAATAGTGACAATGCAGTTTTTAATAGATTTTCTATTAATACTGAGGATAATGCTTTTTTTAGTAATGTAAGGTTGACAACAGGGAACACAATATCTAATTGTATAAATATTTTTTATCAAAATATAATCAGTTCTCTGGCAAAGTACTAGATATAGAATTTTTAATAAAAAAGAAAATGTAGATGTTTTGTGCTTCACTGAGACATGGCTTAAAATTGTCATTTAGCTTAAAAACTATTCAGTTGCAGTATATTCAACCGAGTAACTGCTATTGGAGGTGGATGCCTTATACTACACAAAAATTGTTTTAAATTTAAAGAAAGGAAGGACATCACAGCATACTCGGTTGAACGACAATGAGATTGCTTGTGCAGAAAGTGAACAGTACATATTTTATGTGTGTATAGACCTCCCTCTGGTGACGTTGGACATTTTATAATATTATGGAGGATACTCTAAGAAAAATTATTAATTCACAGAAGCATATTGTTGTATGTGGAGACTTTAATATAGACATTCTAACTGATTCACCGCACACATTGCAGTTTTTAACTCTATTTAAAGGCTTCAATCTTCAATGTGTTTTAATGAACCTACTAGATTAACACCATCTGTGCCTCTTGTATTGATAATTGTTTAAATTGCCAAAGTTATATCGCTGTCTTAAGCGCTATTCGTTCTGACTATAAGCCTGTCAATCGATCCTTTAGTACTCTATATAACTTACCTATCTAGTATGAAGCCATTACCAGGAACAAATTAGAACAATTAAGTAATCGAAAAGCTAGCTCCAACCTGAAAGTGGGATTTGATCGATAAAGACATAGAGCGACAGTTGTCTATACGTCCAGTGCTGTTTGTCTAAGATAAGTTTTAGTATTAATAACTGATTTTAGAGGGCTTACTAATAGAATTACGATAGTAAGGGATATTTTATTCTATTGTCATAAATCATTAAACTAATGTAAAAGTTCATAACATGTGAATATGTTACCAAAATATTAAAGCAAGTTTGTTTCATGGTAAGGCAATGCATTTAAATCTAAAATAAAGTACCTCTGATAAATCAACACTGGAAGTTATTAATAACGGTAACGTAGAAACACAAACAGAGTAATGACTAGAACTAGAATATACAGTCAACTGTTAAAGTAGCAAAGATGAGGATCTAATGAGTTCCAAAAATACTTTATCAAACATAGCTCCATGTACTACAAAACACTTAAATTCTGTTCTGATTCAAGCGTTAACACCTTAAATTCATTGGATAGACAATATGTTTCTGAATTTTAATTTTGTAAATGTTAGCTATAGAATATAGTGAAGCGTTTAATAAATAAATAAAAGAAAATACAGAAGACTTGGGTTTATAACATGGCAATAAAGTTAATAACCTTCAAGTATATCCATATTGCATAATAATTAATGCATTATAAGTAATAATAGATTCCAAATGATCTTCCTTAAATAAAAACAGATATTAACTAGATGATAACTACTGTACATTACTGACCGCCTTATGCGATGGGTGTTTACCATTCAAGAGCATCAACTATTGGGACCTTTTTCTGTTCCTTGGCTATATAAGATGACTTGCTCTGGTAGTAAGGGTGTCGGGTTGTCCTTTTCAATGACCTCTCTTAAACTGTAAGGTAAAAGAAATGCACCAATAAGTTGAGATAGCAATAATAGGCAATTCGATATTGTGTCAAACTGGTTTGCGTCCAATAACTAGTATTGAACCAATCGAAATTGTCTTACGCTTTTACTCTTGTAAAGTTGCAGATTTTTACAAAAATATTTAATTGACAATGATGGTCATTCACTGTTACTAGCTCTACTACATTTCTTGGATTTTCTATTGATTCCAAGAATCATGGTGAGCCATTTGATCAAACTCTAGAAGTAGTTCAGCAATCTTTGCCTAGCAAGAGATTAGGCACTAACTGACAGAACTGCAAAACTAGTTTATTACCTACTTTACGAGCCTTATGTCCATAGAATTTATTATTAGATTGCAGCCGTTTGAACTACAATATTTGATACTACTAAAACATGGAACATGTAAGGAACAATGGTCAGGTAATTTAATGTAAAAATGTTTGTTAAGTTATAAATGAATTATTTAAAAATACCTGCAAATTTAACCATTATGACGCGTAAATTTAGTATCTAAAATTAGATGGACAGAGCGATAGGTGGAGCAAAAAGCGATGAATGGACTCTGCGAGAGGATACAAGAAAGAATGGAATAAGTACTAAAATGACGAACAGAATAGAAGGGAATACCTGTAGCGCGACCCTACCTAAGCGGATACGGGCTAGTGAAAGACGTAAACATAAACGTTTTAGAATCATTTGAAGCTTATATATCATATAAATCTTCGGTAAACAACGAAATCCCGAAGGATTTGTGATGGATGTGATAAAATTGGAAACTTTAATAGAACCCTGTTCGTAATATTCCATAAGAGAACTACTAGTTTATGAAACTAATAAATAAAGGAAACTATTCGATGTTTTAATATAAACATGTTCATCTGAGAAGCGTTTTACGCAACCTAATTGCAAGACGATGCTCTATAAAGTTATTTTTTGTATGATTAATTAAGATAGTAAATCTCTAAATTAATGTAGCTATTTGTCAAAATGAGTTGTTCCATCTTAATATTAAAGAATATTACGAAAGTTTCCATGTTCATAATATCTTATACATCGTTTCGTTTTTAATCTTTATAATGTATATATATATAGAAGCATTTTCATCGACACTGTGCGTTCGCTTTTAAAGTAAAGAATTTTAAACAGGCATATTTAAAACTAAAAGTGACACGTTAACTCAGTTTTATGTAAGACTCTTATCTAATTTGGCAAAGAGCCATTAGAGACGTCAACTGATTATTCATTCAATAGGTTTTATTTCGTTCGGAGAATCAGCTACATCTAGCTCGTCAAAACGTTGAATAAATGTTAACAAGGTTATCTAAGGCTAATGCCGCTAACAATTAAGGTTCTAATTAGCGGAAAAAATAGAAATAAAATTAAAATAACAGAACAGAACAGCTACTGAATCAGCACAACACTATGGCCTAAAAGTTTGACATAAGATCTCTAAATTCCATTTCTTCGTTGGCTCTGGTATAGGATAATTTAGCAGCAAATAATAATGTGCAAATATTACTATGTTGAAATATACAGTTTGCCTATTTCGGTCCCACGTTGGAATCTGAGGTATTACAAACGAGCTTTATCACCTTCACTCTCACACAGTTTTTTATTATTTCGGTTAAAATCGAAAACGAACAAAATCGACAGACCATAGAATGGAGCAGGGCGTTCATTTGAATTCCTATGACGATATGTTGAAAATTTTACTATAAATTGCTGGCGTAACACACGCACGTCCCAGCAGAGTTCATTTATAAAGTGTCCAATAACACATAGAATTTACATACACAATGTAACCTTATAGAGAAACGGAGGAAGCAACATAATTTCTGCAAAGTATAAACAACAAGCTCATTATATATCATATATTTTCAGCGTCACTAATAGTTATCGAATCGTATGTAACCAATATTACATTTTTATACTATAGCCGTCCGTACTTATGTATGTTACAATACCGTTTGTAATAGATATACCGTGATGGGAGTGTGAGATGGCGTGGTGCGATGAACCAAGTGGCTGAAGAATCCGATGAAGGTGATGTCGCCTACATATCTAGCGACGAATCGGCCCACGGAGTGGACTTGGCCGAACGACTGCGGATGAAACCTTCGAGGGACATTTGGGAGTCGGGTAGGTGAAGACTTCATTATTTAACTCGAGCACTTTACTTAATTAAAAAAGCGTCTATGTGCGATGTTGATAAATGTCTCATTAACATTCAGTTGTAAGACCAATTTGATTATCTGCTTTGTTTTCGGTTCGATAAAAATAAGTTTTAACTCAAATTTAAAAATATGCGATATTTTTAAAATTATTTTATTAATATTACCAAAACAAAATTATGATAGATTACAATAAAAGTGAAATAATAATTCTCAGCATCAAATTTGTCATGAAGAGCAGAACCTGTCTTTAAAGAAAAGCAGCTTTACTATCTTATGATTTTGACGGTTTACATTTGTTTAAACAATACAATTTCAGAGGACATACTGTTCGTTCTGCGACATTTGCCGCAATCCGACGAGCTGCTGGCAACTTTAGAGGGCAGTAGTTGCGAGGACTTTGTCAATACGGATACAGAGACAGGAAGAAAAGTTTATAGAGAACAGCAATTTTGTGGGCAGCGTGGTTAGGGAAGAGCTCTGTGGCGAGGCTACTTAAATTAGGCGCACAATGTAACTTATAAGAAACGAAGGAGTTGACATCAATTTCTGCAAAGTATAAACAACAAGCTCATTATATATCATATATTTTAAAGGTCACTTTGTAGTTATCGAAGGTATGTAATCAATATTAAATTTTATACTATAGCCGTCCGTACTTATGTATGTTATAATATAATAATAATGCAAAACATAAATTTAGTAACATAGTAGAATCACTAAATTCAGAAAAAATAAATTACAAGATAATATTACTAATTTAGAACAGTCATTGCAGAATTTGTCGTTGAAATATGAATGTCTCAAAAGAAATACAGGAGCATATCATTGCATTAAATAATTTAGTAGACAGTAGTAAATTTAATGCAGAAAGATTTGACTCTCTTGTGAATGGTCATTTCAATTCAAATTGCATTTGTAATTCAGGCAACTTAATAGAAACTGAGTCACTGAATAGTGATCCAGTAATGCACAAAGCACAAAGTTGTTCAGACAAGAAAATAGTGTCGCATCAACATAAACATAATACATTAGTGTTTAGTGATAGCATTGGTAAAGGTATTGGTGCAAACTTAAATAAGCTCCTTACTAGTAGTAGTACTGTTTTAAATCACACTTGCCAGGGGCCCAATACATAAAATAATTGACACAGTATTAAAAACTAAAATGAACAGTGACACAACTCTTGTTATAATGATAGGTAATAGCACTCAAATTGAAAAACATGATTTGATTTACAGCTTTACCCAATTGTCAACCTTAAGGTTAAAAAGATTATATGGTGTGGTTCCTATACATTGTGTCCATTAATGAAAAACTCAATAATGAAAAATATTTAAACTTAATCAGTATTTACATCATTTGACATGTAGATCAAATGACATTTTTTCAATTGTTTGACATTAATAAATTCATAAGTAATCTTATTTTGACTCGGATACTATTTATCTCGCCAAAGAAAATTAAGCACAAAATAGCTACATTGTTGGCATATAACATTAATAGTGACAATGCAGTTTTAATAGATTTTCTATTAATACTGAGGATAATGCTTTTTTAGTAATGTAGGTTGACAACAGAGAACACAATATCTAATTGTATAAATATTTTTATCAAATATAAATCAGTTCTCGGCAAAGTACTAGATATAGAATTTTTAATAAAAAGAAAATGTAGATGTTTTGTGCTTCACTGAGACATGGCTTAAAATGTGTCATTTAGCTTAAAAACTATTCAGTTGCCAGTATATTCAACCGAGTAACTGCTATTGGAGGTGGATGCCTTATACACACAAAAATTGTTTTAAATTTAAAGAAAGGAAGGACATCACAGCATACTCGGTTGAACGACAATGGAGATTGCTTGTGCAGAAAGTGAACAGTACATATTTTTATGTGTGTATAGACCTCCCTCTGGTGACGTTGGACATTTTATAATATTATGGAGGATACTCTAAGAAAAATTATTAATTCACAGAAGCATATTGTTGTATGTGGAGACTTTAATATAGACATTCTAACTGATTCACCGCACACATTGCAGTTTTAACTCTATTTAAAGGCTTCAATCTTCAATGTGTTTTAATGAACCTACTAGATTAACACCATCTTGTGCCTCTTGTATTGATAATGTGTTTGTAAATTGCAAAGTTATAGATCGGGCTGTCTTAAGCGGTATTCGTTCTGATCATAAAGCCTAAAAATACAGATCCCTTTAAGTACTCCTATAAGTAACTTTCCTATCTAGTATAGACCTATTACCAGGAACAGAATTAAACAATTTAAGTATAATGTAAAAGCTAAGCTTCCAAACCTAAAATTGACTTTGGATCCTGATAAAGACTTTAGAGCATTGTCTAATATTATTTCCAGTGCTGTTTTTACTAAGAAAGTTATTAAAGTAATAAAAACTGATTTTCAGTGACTGGGCTACTATGGGAATTAGGCGTAGCAGGGATTATTTATATTTATTGTACGATCGAAATCATTAACATCTAATGTAAAATTCCATAACTATGTCAGAACGTACTCAAAAATATTTAAACAAGTTTGTTTGATGGCTAAGGCAATGCATTTAAATCATAAAATAAAGTCATCCTCTAATAAAATCAAGACTACCTGGGAAGTTATTAATACGGTAACAGGTAGAAACACAAAACAGAGGAATGACCTAGAACTAAATATACAGGGTAAAACTGTTAAGCTGAAGGCTGAGGTAGCTAATGAGTTCCAAAAATACTTTACAAACATAGCTCATGAAACTACAAAACACTTAAATTCTAGTTCTGATTCAGCCGTTTCACACCTAAAATTATTGGATAGACAATGTTTCCTGATTTTAATTTTTGTAATGTTAGCCCTATAGATATAGTGAAGGCGTTTAATAAAAATAAATAAAAAGAAAACAGAAGACTGTAGGGTTTATCAACATGGGCAATAAATTTAATAATTCAAGATATATCCCCATATTGGCCATAATATATAATGCATCTATAAGTACCTGTAGATTCCTACATTCTTACCTACGCAATAGAAAACAATATGTAAACGTAAATGACACTCTGTCATCTGACACCCTTTGTGCGGATGGGTGTTCCCAAGGATCAATTTTGGGACCTTTTCTGTTCCTGGTCTATATAAATGACTTGCCTCTGGTAGTGGAGAGGTCTGTCCGAGTTGTCCTTTTGCAGATGACACCTCTCTACTGCTAAGGGTAAAAAGAAATGACCATAACGTTGAGATAGCAAATAGGGCAATTGATATTGTGTCAAACTGGTTTGCGTCCAATAACTTAGTACTTAACGCGAACAAAACTAAATGACTTACGTTTTACTCTTTGTAAGTTGCCAGATTTTCAAAATATTTAAGTTGACAATGAGGTCATTCCTTACGTAAGCTCTACTACATTTCTTGGATTTTCTATTGATTCCAAGATGCAGGGGAGCCATATTGACAAACTCTCTAAGAAGTAAGTTCAGCAATCTTTGCCATACGCAAGATTAGGCAGCTAACTGACGAGGCAACTGCAAAACTAGTTTATAACGCGTACTTTCAAAGCCTTATGTCCTATGGATTATTATTATGGGGATCTGCAGCCGGTTTGAACACAATATTTATACTACAAAAACAGGCTGTAAGGGCAATCTACAATCTGGGTTCACGGGAATCTTTACGTAATGTTTTTAATAAAACTAAATTTTTAACTTTACACTCACTATACATATTTGAAAATATTATGTACGCGCGTCAAAATATTCATATGTTTGCTAAAAAAGATATTAAGCTGCGCTGCGGGTCGAATTGAGCCCCTACAGCTACCCAGATTTAGACTGACCCGAACCAAAAAATCTTTCTTGTACAATAGTATAAGAATGTATAATAAATTAAATGCCTGCCAAACGCAACTGAATGATTCGAGCTTTCGTAAAGTTGTCAAAACAACGCTTATAGAAAAAGCCTACTATTCTGTAATAAATTATATTGAGGACCAAGATGTGGAAATAGTTTATATTCTGCGCTTGCAAATCCCCTGGTAACTTAAAAAAATGTATTGGTCAAATTTTGTAAATACTAATATTTAAAAAAAAAGACCGCAGAGTTTCTTGCCGGTTCTTCTCTGGACGGGTCTGAGTTCTAGTGAACCGGTGGTAAATGGATAATTTTGACGTTCATAAGTGCTCAGTAGAGCCTAAATTGAATAAATGATTTTGACTTTGACTTTGACTTTGAATACTGTTTTCTAATAGATATACCGTGATGGGATGTGAGATGGCGGGTGCGATGAACCAAGTGGCTGAAGAATCCGATGAAGGTGATGTCGCCTACATATCTAGCGACGAATCGGCCCACGGAGTGGACTTGGCCGAACGACTGCGGGTCAAACCTTCGAGGGACATTTGGGAGTCGGGTAGGTGAAGACTTCATTATTTAACTCGAGCACTTTACTTAATTAAAAAAGCGTCTATGTGCGATGTTGATAAATGTCTCATTAACATTCAGTTGTAAGACCAATTTGATTATCTGCTTTGTTTTCGGTTCGATAAAAATAAGTTTTTACTAAATTATAAAATATGCGATATAATTTAAAAATTATTTTATTAATATTACCAAAAACAAAATTATGATAGATTACAATAAAAGTGAAATAATGATGCTCGGTACAAATTTGTCATAAAGAGCAGAACGCTGTCTTTAAAGAAAAAGCAGCTTTTCTATGTTATGATTTTGACGGTTTACATTTGATTTAAACACATACAATTTCAGAGGACATACTGTTCGTTCTGCGACATTTGCCGCAATCAGACGAGCTGCTGGCAACTTTAGAGGGCGGTAGTTGCGAGGACTTTGTCAATACGGATACAGAGACAGAAAGAAAAGTTTATATGAGAACAGCAATTTTGTGGGCAGCGTGGTTAGGGAAGAGCTCATTAATAGCGAGGCTACTTAAATTAGGCGCCGATCCGAATAGTATGGATGATGCTGGAAGGTAAGAAATATCTAAACTAAATATAAGGAATTTGATATATAGTCCTTATAGGCAATGTTCTCCTGAAGGAGCGTATGCAATGGAGGTAATGTCTCTGCCTAAGAGAGAAAAAAATCGGGAGTCAACATAAACAAAGCTACTCATAGGCATAAAATGGCGTAACATGCCTAGCGTTTTTATTGATGATCAACAATGACTTAAACCGAAGCAAAAACGCCAAAGTCCAGCTTAATAACTTCGCTATGAGTTACATTGTTTATAAATTATCATTATATCAATTTAATTAAAGATTATGTATTCTAATGCGTTAGATAGGTTTTTCCTGTAAAGTATCTGTGTAAATATAAAAACAAAATCAATACGTTTATTTGCATAGACGGAAGTTTTCTCTCAATTTCATAGCCCTAGACAGCTTAGTAAAAACTGTGATATAAACCTTCGCGCGATATTTTAGGACGTGTCTACACCTCAGCTGCCTGGTTGCGAATGAGGAATGCGCCAAATTGCTCCTCGAACACGGCGCCGACCCGAATAGGTGGGATTCGCTTAGCGAAAGAAAGGCGACACCGTTGCATTGCGCCGCCAGCGCCAAGTGTTTGAAATGCGTAAAGGTATGGGTTGATGGTGTGGGTATTTATAATGACCGTTAGCAGGGTTCTCAGACGACATATTAAAATACAAAATCATTCAAATAAATTTCTATTCCATTTAATATAATTATGTTATAAATTGCTGGTCTAAATTACATATTTTTAGATACTGAACCTTATTACCAGAATTCACTTAGTGGCAGTTCTGTTTCAAAATTATATCATAATCATTTAACGTTAACTGTTGACGCTTTGATAAATACAACTGTTAGAATAAAGAGTTAACTTGAAACAAAATTACTTTATTTGATTTGAATTTTCCTTGCTAAATTAAATACAATACATAACACACAATTTGGTTCCTCTTTTGGTGCATAAATCTACTACCATCGTTGACTAGCTCCTTGTCCAAATACTTTCAGTGGTACTACCAATTAAATCTCCTTGAAGCATTCCCGAGAAAAAAATGGGTTTATAATTTTCTCACTTTTTTAAAATTTAGGTTCTGATAGAGCATGGGGCTGACGTGAACGCTGGTCTAAACGATCGCTCCCCGTTACACTACGCAGTGTTGAGCGACGCGCCGGATGTAGTGCGCGCCTTGCTGGACGCAGGCGCTTGCCCTGACACGCCACAGGTATATTATAAATGACGAACAAAAAATTTTTTTGAGAGAATAAAAGGACCTAACAAATAGATCTTGCCTTACAAAACGCAGCGCAAGATGCGATAAGTCATCATTCAGCCTGTGTTAGTCCGCGGCTGGACAAAGGCTTCCCCTCATATAGCGCCTTTGCAAATAGGATGTTTTTGGACCATATACCCACCACGCTGGTCCAATACGGGTTGGTGGCGGGACCGACTTTTTACATGTCCATCCTACGCCTGGATCATCTTACTTACAGACAAGTAGGTGATTGGCCCAAATTGCCAAAACCAACTAGGAAACAACAATGAAATTTTTTTCGAATTTGTTCGATTCGGGCCCACGACCTTCAACTTCTAAAGCACATGCCCTAACCACTAGGCTACGGAGGCGATAAATCAACTAGCCAAATTTAGACGTAGATAGACCCTTACCCTTTAAACCGGAAGACAGTAATTAGTGTTTGTATAGTAATAATTTGCGGTAAGAAATAACGGGAACTACTGTTGCACCACACCAGTCGGTTTCATGTAAAAAGGAGACTGACCACTATTATGGTTTATACTACGCTCAACTGAGATATGGAATCGAAGCAACAACTTCACAACAACGTTTACACAAATCTTACATCTAATTTAGCTTTGGAATAGACATATGACGTCAAAACGTTGCGGTGCGTTACACTGACTCTGGACCTTATTTAACCATTGTTTTATCCTCTAATTTCTCTTTAAAGGTTTCTTGTTTACAGCCGACTAAGTCACTACCAAGGTTACAAGGATAGTGCTTTATAGATAGGAAATAGACTAGTTTAGGTGCTTAGAATGGTACGTAGAGAAATCATCTTATTGTAGTAATTTGAATTCCCGCATGTGTAGCAAATTCAAGCAATAAAAATATAGAAAAACTTTTAGAAAGCTTCGTTCCCGTCGCATTTTCGAGGCGCCGACGAATTATTGTGTTGCTCAATAAAGGACTACGTTCTTCTATTTAAATCTTTAATGTAGTAAACTAATTAAATACTAATTAAGTTACATTGCACGTTATAATACCATTCGTTGTGTTGTAAAATGTATGACATTTTTTCCGTTCAAGTTTGACGACCACGGATTGTCCGCCTTCATTCTGAAACGCTACATCCTTTTCATGTACACAAAAATTCTTTGACTATAACATGGCTTCAGTTAGGTTATTTATAACACTTGGAGTGGCCTGTTTTATTTAGTTAGGAATAATTTTTATTATTAACTCTTTCCCTTTTTGAATAAAGCTTACAGCGCTTTATTCAAAAAGAGAAAGAGATACTAATATCCGCCGTCGGTAGAATCTATCCTAAAAATAATCCGATTCCGAATCATATTAAGCGTGTATAATAAAATTGCAAACTTAAAATAAGTCATAAAAATAATTTCAATATAAAAATGTTAACGATCGTAGCCGTGTTAACGTAGTTTACAGTTCAAACAAATTATTGGTAATTTTTTTATTATATCTTATTAAAAAAACAGCAAAAGAAACACAAATGTTACAAGATCATTGTCTAATAGAGGTTCTAATCTATTTTAAATTATATCGCTTTTTGTTGTATGCATAAAAACCGAGCATGTGTGAGCTAGACTCACCTACCGAGGGTTCAGTCTATATTAAAGAACAAATTGATTATAATAAAATAGTTGATCGTTTAGAAGATACGACGGCATAAACTGTTGTATCCTTTTTTAGGTTCATTTCAAATATTGGTTTATTAGACCTTAAAGGATACCCTTTAAGGTCTCAAACTCTCATTATTCGATACCTCTGCAAGTATTCAAAATAATCAAAGGCCATTTTGACAGACAGAGGTACGACATAGTGATCACATTATGTTCCGTTTAACTCGTTACATACGGAACCCTACTAAATAGAATCCACATTCAACGGAGAGGAATTCAGGGAAAACCGAATCGAGTAACAATGACGCTATGACGATCAATTTACCGCCTCGTCATTCAACGAAATTGTTTAAAAGTACATTATAAACCAAAGCAACATAAACACCACTTGCCACGTGTCCGCTCACGCGTCGCAAAAAAGACGGTTGAAAAAGATTGAGCGATATTACGACGTGTGTAATAACAATTGAATCATAACACTTTCCAATTTCCGGCAAAACTTACATATGATAAATGAAAGAGTTACCGGTTTCATCTTGTTTATTTACTTTAAGATTAATTCAAAATTATACAAACAAATTTAAGCGTCTACGCTCACGGTTTTGTACAGTGATTAATATAATAATTTCCGACGCTTAATATCCTTTTCAGAATATAATCACGGTTATAAGTTATAGAAGTCTAACTATTCCATTTAACACTGCAATAATAGGTTTTCACCGAGACGCCCCTCCACGTCGCCGCGTCATTAGGCTCTGACTCATGCATGAGGCTACTCCTCAACGCTGGGGCTGATGTCAGAGCGGCTTTGGGACCTGGGAGGACCACCGCTCTGCACCTGGCCGCGGTGGACGGACACGCGGAATGCGCCAGACTACTATTGGACCACGGCGCACACATCGACTGCCCAAACTCCAGGGGTCAAACTTCCTTGCATCTAGGTACGATAAGTGAGACTAACGGTGTGTAATAATTCAACTGCCTCCGTAGCCTAATTGTATGGGCGTTTGCTTTAGAAACCGGAGGTCGTGGGTTCGAATCCTGCGGGGACTCAATAAATTTTCATTGTTGTTTCCTAGTTGGTTAGGACAATTTGGGCCGATCACTCAATTGTCTGAAAAGTAAGATGATCCATGCGTCGGTGGGCATGTAAAAGTCGGTCCACCACCAACCCGCATTGGACCATCGTGGTGGGATACGGTCCAAAACCCCCTAATGGATAGGTGTATATTAGGGAAGGCCTATGTCAAGCAGTGGACTATCAAAGGCTGATGATGATGATGATGATGACAGTAATTTTTTATTTACTCAGAATTGAGGCAAATAAAAGACTGACTATGATAGTCTAGCCATGTTTTCTTTTTAAGACGTCAGGTCTTCCAACCAATCATAATACCCAATCGTAATAAACCTGCACGTAATATTTATTTGCGCTTTACTAGGAATTTCACAGCAACTAATAGTGTAGTACACCATGAATCATTAGCACCCAAGTGATGACGTCAATCTAAGAAATAATTAATGAGACTATCCAATACAAGAAATATAAAGCACTTTTTTTATAAATGTTTGATTTTTACAAAATATAGCAGTACCATAAGGCAGTATCAATTTAATTTATCTACGATAGTTGAATATAATAGTTGAATTTAACGAAGTTGTCATTCATAAAAAATATTAACGAAACATCTATATAGAATCATTATTAGAGTTGTATTTGCAAATTACAAAAAACCAGGAAACTATGTTTTTAAACATGTAAAGATAATCAACTAATAATTTCAGACTGCCATTACAAACTATTTTAAATTCTTACCGACCAAATCTTATGGACCACAGAACCTTCTTTACAACTATATAAAGATAAAGTAATGGAAATTCTAACTGCAGACTGCATTAAATGTAAGAAGACTAGTTAGTCCACACAGTCCTTCTTCTAAAGTTTCGTCTACACATCGGGATAGATTAATCGAAGGTTTAACCAATAGTTGAAGAAAGCGGGTATTCTTCCCCTTTATATTTTAAAGATAAAGCAATTTAAGTCCTGATTTCAGCTGCATTAGCGCAGTCCATAGAAGTGGTGGAACTACTTGTGGGTAGAAGAGCCGATGTTCGGGCAAGGGATATAGATGGAAGGACTCCATTGCACGGATCCATTGTAAGGTGCACGAGCCTGTGATGTAGCAAGACTTTTACTCTCCGTTGGGGCTGATCCAAATGCTCCAGACAATTTTGGATACACGCCTCTTCATATCGCAGCACTGAACGAGTTCTCTGCTTGCGTTCTACTATTATTGGGTGAGAACTTTATGTATTTTTGCTTTAGAATTAAAATGGTACAAGTCGGACATCATACAGATGGTATTTACCCGTTAATAGTAGTTATAGTTTCGTTCGAAGTTTGGTCATGCCCGTATTTATCTTAGTTTGACCTGTTTAACAAAAAGGCAGGGATAAGAAAATCAAGAAATCATATTTGTGATTTAATACATTCATGGTAACATTGCTGATGGCAACAGTCTGATAAACTTGCAGATTTAATAGTCCACGATCGACAGCAGCCATGAAAAAATCAATTTTCTTATCCTTTCAAACGGTACCAGATTGAAAATACGGACATAGTCGTTTTTCTATGAACGCCAAGACGGCCGATTTCCCGCTACTCGCTGCCAACTTCGACCGGCTACTTCACGGAGATCGGCATCCCACCTGTTCGACCTACCCTCGATCCTTATTTATTAATTATCTTCTAAGACTCAACAACGTTTACATAAGCTAAACATAAGAGTCTCGACCTTGCATTACAATAACCTTCCGGCGGTGTATTGTTATTACAAGGAAAATCATGGATTGTTAAAGTCTATTATAGCTAGTTCCGCGTAAAATCTTTAATCTTTAACGTGACTCATTTGATGGGTACAGCATGGCGCAAATATTTGACTTTGTTTAGACTAATTTCCTGTTCGATCGATTTTAACGTATTCATGTTTACTGTTCCGGGAATTTTCGAGGTAACGTTCCAGTAAAAGAGAGTGCTTATGTAATTGAATTATTAATGTTGCGTATTGAATAATGGAATTCATTGTCATTATCTTCTCTCTTCATTTATCAATGAAATGAGAGCGCGCGAAAAATAAACTTTTTCTAAGTAAAATAGTGCTATAAATATAGTTAAGTGACATTGCTCAGGTTATTGCCACGTCACGAATTCATACAAAAAGTTTGGTTTTTGGTCATAGGCATCAATGTCATGACATTTACATTAAAAAGTATCGTAGTATAAATATATGCAATTTCCTTTCTGCCAAATGAGATATTTACTGTGGCATTATCCTGTCGACAAGTCGGACCAGGGTCACTTGGACTTGTTTTGATAAGGTAGTATGGAAGACTGAGTATCAATTTAGCCATGTCCTACCTTATATAAGACATGAAATGGAAAAGGGTTATAGATAGCCATATATAAACAAATGAAATAAGCACATACTTTCAATTTTTTCAACGTGCCAAAAATAACTGATATTTTACGCTTTTCAAGCAACGAACTCATAAAGACATTAGATCAATAAAAAAATTATACAGCCTAGTGCATCTCTCCTTTAAATTTCTTAACAAAAACAAAGGAGCTTGAGACATAACAGATTAACTAACAGCTATTTAAAAATTAACGCTAGCAGTTAAATTTGAAACAAGCAAACGTTTTCAGACTACGGCGGGGACGTTACACTGCGTACAAACGGGGGGGTGTCGGCCCTTTCGTTCATCGTACGCAGGGTACCAGACGTGGTACCAAGGTACCTTCGCAAGTTTGACGACACAGTGCACGTTAGCGAGCACGAGTTGGGAGACGTGGACTGCGAGTTTACTATTGATTTTAGACCGCTGGTGCCTTGTTTGGCGCGGGGCGAGGCGGAACTGTTGCTTTCTTTCATTGAGGTTTACTTCGGTTTATATCTTTTTTTTTGAAGTCGAAGGTGACGGTTGAATCAACGAGAGGTCGTTCACCTTATAGTTAGTTATGCCCTGCCTATAAGAAATGCAGCGTCAACGCTAAGTACGCTAGTCCCACTGATGGGATATTGTGTCTCGTTTACTCAGTAAGAACGCTGGTTTCAGTGACCTTCAAACTAATGACAATAGTAAAGTTTTTCCAGTACGTCCCAAGTCATCATCGTCATCAGCCTGTAATAGTCCACAGCTGGAGATACGCGTTCCCTTATGTACGACTTGGGGTTTTTCGACCGTATCTCACCACGCTGGTCCAATTGGTGGGTGGTCGTCCCCAGTTGGTTCCCTGTAAAATGCTCTTACCTTCCAAAATTGCAACAGTTTTATTATGTTAGATTTTTTAAACAATTTGTTAAAAATGTTATTACTAAAGCTTTATTACGTTAGTATTATTTCAATGAAATATTTAATCGTTAAGGCCACATAATGCAGCGTCAAAGTACTTTTATATCTATTTCTATAAATTTTATGATGTGAATTAACAAGGCCAAGAGGACATTAGACTGATGGCATATGATATGCTCGGTTAAAATTGCTATAAACATATTTTATAATTATAAAATATCTTACACACCGGTAAATTAACTATGAACATTAGTATACTTTAAAAAAATCAATTCAATTTTTAATGTCATACTAATGAGAATAGATGTATAATATAGAATGATATATATAGCAATCATACATGTAAGTCATTATAGATATTGTAAACAAAATTGGTAATAATAATATACTTTATATACAACCGTATTCGAAACTGACCCAATTTTGTAGTCTAAAATAATCTCACACAAATGTACACAAAATTAACAATTTCGCCAGGTGGGCCATAAAGACGTCCTCAAACATCCAGTGGCGGAAACATTTCTCTTTTTAAAATGGCGGAGAATACGAAAATTCTTCGTGATGAGTTTCGTCTACCACGCTCTATTTATAACGCTCTACAGTCTCTACATATTGCGTAAGTAATAAAACTCTAAATAGTAGCTAGAAGAAAAACAAAAGAAAAGGCAGATTATTCTTGTGACATTTGCCAACTCCGCTTGTATGTTTTGTTATTACAGAATTATTAATAATAACAGGACCACTGACATAAGGACTGGCTAAGATATCAATTTAGACAGAATCTTTCACAATCTAACCATTAATATATTAAAAAAAATAGTCAAGAAATGTGAATGTATTTGAAGTTTTTTCATAATAAATGATAACACAACTTTGTGATGGAATTCTTGCTCTAGGTTTTAGTTCAAATTATGAAATATGTATGGTCATAATAGTTTTTTTATTTGATAATTGTAAAGGTTAGCTAAAAAATATACCTGACAGAGGTTTTTTCGCCGGGCCTTCTCAGATCAGAGCTGACCTGCCGATATCAAACCGGTGGTAGCGTGTTGCGTGATTGAATGACGCAACACAACGAAAACCAACACAATATAATTTTAATTTATGCTAAAACACCACTTCATTAAAAAAATACAGTTTAACAATGTGTGTTTAATCTGAGTGTTGTTATTACTTTCGTCAAACAATATATCAATTTTAATTAGACCAATTACTAATACCAAACTATACAAATAAATAGTTTATGATAATATCGAATTCAATTGAGTTCAAGTTACAACTCAAAAAGATAGTACATTCCAGACATTTTGAATTCCTTCAATCGAGTTATAATACTAATCGAACATTCCAGAAATATTCCTGTGCGAGGACGTCACGTGTGCGGTTCCGTCGTACTTGAGGCCGGTGCAATATCTTATACTACTATTGAATATCTGCTTCATGTGCAAGGAACTATTCCAGGCTTGTTTAGATTACTCCGCGTATATTAGACAATGGGAGAACTGGTTGCAAATATTGATCATCATCGGCGTATTTCTATGTACGGTAAGTATGTATTATTTATCAAAACATTGTTCGTATAACGCCGACTTAATTCCAAAAGACAGTGTACGAATCAGCCTTTGGGTGGTACGAGTATGTATTGCTCATATTTATATGCAGAACTTAAAATAAAAAAATTAGGAATAATGGAGCAATGTACTCTAGGCCGAGGTGAAAAATTTGCTGAATGCTAGTGCAAATTCCACAAACAGCTGTTTCGGCATTTAATCCTGATTTAATACGTTGGATTAGGTAAAATTGCACTGTAACAAATAGAGGCATAACGGTAAAGAATAACAAAGTTAGGTCCAGCCAATATTTTATAAAAAAAATTCTGGTCAAACGATAGGTAAATGATCCTTTAGCAACCCTTTTTTTATTTATTTTCTTAACCGTAGCCAAAGTTTTAAAGCTATGACAAAGATAGATAAAATTAAAATCAGGTGTGAGGTATGTATAGTATACCCAAAGAATATATAGAACCTTGTTTTATTTGACTTTAAGATAAATCATAAGGTCCAAATTGAAGTTACATTATATGTTTATTGAAGAAGTGTGACAATATTTATCATACCAAAGCCTATAGTTTAAAAGTAAACTAACGCTATTGTCAAACTCAGTTGGCGCCAAAAAGCCGAACATTTAATGGCTAAACATCGCATGAGAATTAAAAATGCCGCGGTTCACCAATAAAGCGATATCGCTTCTTACGCTATTAGTGTATTGCACAAGATTCGTTTAAATTAATTTAAAGTCTATGCTGATCAGACTATAGATAGTCATTTCTGGATCAAAGTGTGCAATACAAACGTATTACATTAAACCGCAGGTCCCAACCTGGTACATGGAAGACGGTCTAGCGAAAAGCACCTCTAATTGGCAACACGATGTGGCGGCCATCACGATTTTCTTTTGCTGGCTCGAGCTGATGATGATTATAGGACGTTTCCCAACGTTCGGTTTGTACGTGCAGATGTTCACTACAGGTAAGTGAAGTTATACATTTCTCAACATCAACTTTAATATATAAATAAGCCACGGCGATAAGGGTTCAGGAACAACGTAAACTATAAAGATGACATTACGCGTACGATCTATCAATAATAAAACTTTAAGTTTAATATTTATACGTTTAGAAATATTTCAATCTTTTGATCAGACTGATCTGAACTAGGAATTTAGGGTTTGTTGTAGTGCATAAATAGATAAGACACATATGTATTTTCTTCTGCTTATAATATCAATGTTTTTACTTCTACTTCATACGTTTTTTGTGAGTATCTGATATCTGGTTGTATTAAAATCCTTACATCCTTGGAGCCCAACAAAATACGAGGGAACAAAACTTAAAATTCCATTATTTCTTTCCAGTGACAGTCAACTTCGCCACATTCTTACTGGCTTACAGCTGCCTCCTGATCGCATTCGGTCTAGCCTTCAGCGTGCTATTCAGCAACTACCCTGCTTTCCACTTACCCGCTGGCCTAGTTAAGACGGTCATGATGATGTCAGGCGAACTGGAGTACGAGGACATATTCTATAACAATGGCACTGACTCGCAGATACACTATCCGTTCACTGCACACGGCATGTTTCTTATATTTGTGGTTTTAGTGACGGTTATACTGACGAACTTACTGGTCGGACTTGCGGTCAGCGATATACAGGTAAACTCATAGTAATATGTTTTGTAAACGATTGTTATTGCCGATGGCTTCAACAAATGTCTCACTGAATACTGGAATATGCGGTCGACACATTATACGACAATCTTGCGACCAACCCAAAGTTAAACTGAATTTTATGAATGGATTCATCATCAGCCTTTGATAGTCCACTGCTGCCACATAGGCCTCCCCTAATACACCCCTACCCATTAGGGGGTTTTTTGGACCGTATCCCACCACGCTGGTCCAGTGCGGGTTGGTGGGTAGACCGCCTTTTAACATGCCCAGCCGACGCATGGATCATCTTACTTTTCAGACAATTCGGTACCGTGATCGGCCCGAACATTCAGAACAGTCCCCGCAGGATTTGAACCCACGACCTCCGGTTTCTAAAGCAAACGCCAATACCACTAGGCTACGGTTTATGGATTAGTGGAAAGGAATTTAAATAAATCCTATAACCATGACAAGAATGGTCTTCACTACTGACAAATGGGGTCAACTTTTAAATAGTCTACCTAACATGCAAATCATTTTACTTTTTAGGTAAGGTTGCTTTCGTTTCGTGGTGTAACAGCAACGGTCCCGCCCTTTCGGTACAACGCATGTACCACCCACGCACCAGACGCCCTTATGGTATGGTGCTGGTTACGCTAGAGCGCTCCAAGGAAGGCAAGCGCATTTACGACGTAGATCAGCCGTATCTCTTTTTAGCGGCCGCATTCCAACGGTCTCCCAGGGCAGTGTCACAACTGCCAGTTATTCGGTCACGCTGCTGTGTTGCGTCAAATGCCTCGGGGATCACGGCACTACCGATTGTCCCAAGGACAAAGAAGTCCTCGCCACTTAGGATCCTTCTGCGTGCGTAAACTGCCGCAATCCTGGCCATACGGCCAACTACCTCGGTTGCCCTATGGCGCCAAAACGCAGAATTCCTGCAATCCCAAGGGAAGCCTCTTCGAGGCGACCACCTAACCTATCCTACAACACCGCATTCCCACCCCTCCGTCCTTCCAACGCTTCGCAATTCCGCCCCACGTGGCAACAGCCAGCGCCGGAGCCGACTCCGAGTGCCAAGGCGAGCCCGCCGCTGCCTCAAATAGCCAGCATGCTGGTCATAGCAGTGCAGCACTGGCAATAAATGAGAGTCATTTTAAAATCGCTAGATCTCTCTTGATCAGACGAGTTCAACCAAGCAGCAGAAGCATTCGCCCGCCGCCGGCACGCTATAGCTAGATTCTCCTTACTTGGAAATCAAGCATTTATTTACGCCCTAGGCATAGGTTCAACACTAGCAGTAGCTAAACACACCCCTACACTTAGAGTGTAGGACAAACACACACATTCATGACATCGGCCCCACCGGTGAGGTCGAACTTGCACACCCTTTGCTGTATGATGCTGTAGCTTAACACCATATTAGATAGGAGCGTTGCTGGAGTTTCTTGCGCCACTTCTTCTCCCAGCGCCAACGCTATAAGAAGTGGTAGTAAAGTTTAGATAGAGCTCTTCTAGCTATTAAATTATCCTTGATAAGCGTCTGAATCGAGCCGAGGCGTCAGCCCACCTGGGCAGCCCTCAATTCAGTATGCTAACGGGTACCAGAATCTGGGGGCCCTTGGTGCAGTTAAGTCACTCGGTAGGAAGGCGCGCCTGTGGCAACGGGCCCCCGACACCCGGTATGTTCTAAAAGGTTAAATCCACAAAGCACGAGATCCATCAAAAAAAAAACAGCAACGGTTTACGTAACAGTTTGTATGTTTCACGGCAGGATACAAATCCACGTATTGACATTTAAGAATTGTAACAGGATGATACTACGGCTTGCATTATTAACCTCAAAGCTCCGGTAGTAATAACCACATTTGTTTCAAAGGCACTACAAGAGAGCGCGGGTCTGGATAGATTAGTGCGTCAGACGCAGCTGGTTGCACATCTAGAGAGCATGCTGTTCAGCTCGCTCCTGACTTGTGCACCGAAGCAGTTGCTGGCCGTATTGAGATGGGGGGCGCTGCTGACCGCCTCGCATATGCGCACGCTCAATATCAGGCCGAACGACCCTAGAGAGAATCGGGTGGGTTTTCGTGTAAAATTCCTTTTTGTACCTTTTAAGAATAGTTCTAAGTTTTGATAGGTTGGTATTTTATCTCCTAAGACAAGACAACATTTAATTACTCGCCATTTATATGTACACAAATCTACAATATCCTTTAAACCAATTAGGTATTTCTGCTATGAAAAAATTAGCACTGCTGCACTGCAGATGACCCTACCAACATTTTCGAGCAAGAAATGTATCAAATTAAAAGATATCCTTTCCAAATACAAGTACCGTTGAAAGCTACTCAGCAAAACCATTTTCAAACTTGCAGCAAGCATTCTAGTACCTGTGTGTTACCATATAAAACTTATTTTATTGCAATTACCTTTGCATGAACTTTGATGCACGTGAACATCCATTTTCCAGATCCCAAAAGAGTTGATATCGTCAATATACAAAATGGTAGTGAGCCGAATCAACACTAAAAAGAGCATACGTAGGAACAACAACTACGAATGTCGAATACGCAAAGGAAAAGAGGACGAGGACAGCGAGAGACAAGTGGTCAAGCGAAAGAGCAACTTGTACGATCAATTCTCGTCAGAGAGCCAACAGGTCGAAAGGAGGAAACGAACAACTTCGACGACGGATAGGAACAGACCGATGTCAATGACGATAAACGCCATTCAGGAGATATGCATGGTCGATATAAAGACCCAGCTAGCAGAACTGACAAAGAAAATCAACAAGATGGCCGACGCGACCGAGTCGAAGCTGAACTCGATCGAGAAGAAATTGGATAAGTGAAATAAAGTAGAGTATTTTGGGCTTGTGTATTCAAACTTGATGAAATAAATGTTTTGGATTTTTCTGCCTACTTTTAATGTTCTGAATCAATGTCACAGATTATAGTGCAAAGTTAAAGTTTTTCTGTCTTTTGTCTCAAGAAATTTCTACAAGATTCACTTTTGTCTATCATCCATATTTCTTATTGCCATATCAACAAAAATATTTACTTTATTTTTTAAACATTTTTAGGTACTCTATTAATTACAATTTTTAAAATCAAGCAACATACCTACCTTTGTAACACATAGAAAATACTTCATGGCTGATTATAAATTTTGCTGTCCCAAAATAATAGTTTCTGCCCCAATCTCTTTAAGTCATATTAGCAATCCCACTTATTAGACTGACAGAAAACAAAAAGTAAAGGAATTAAATGGGCAACTGTATATATACTCCCATATATTTGTCGTCTATTGGTAGTCATAAATGGCTAGGAGTTTATTATTATTAAGAGGGCTTTATCAGAGAATCATTCATTTGCCGCAAAGAAAGATTATACATGTGTTGGATTAGCATGTAAAGAGGTGGTGCTAGTCACTTTTAAGTGTGGGTTTATAATATCAGTACCCACAAGCACTGCATTGCACGGAGGCACTGTGGGGGCTGCCACTGAATAAATATTGAATGTTAATAAAGCTCAGAACTACTTTGACACTTTTATTCATATATGAAATCAATAGATACTTTGATATACATAAATGAATAAGTCATTACATTTAGTCAATATCAATATATCCACTTGACATTTTTCTATAAATATAATTTTAAAGGAAAGAAACATGACTAAACCCCATTCATCATCATAAGATTCTGAATTAAGTGTTCTCTTAATCCTGCACTGGTTTTTACAACTGACTTACAACTCATGGCCATGGTTTAAGCCTGTCGAAATAACCAAAAACACCTGCCAAAATAATATCATATCCTATATAACTATGGGTAACATTGTAAACCCCATTTTTACCTCTACCTTTATCTCATATTAATAATGATGATCATGCATTATCATATATTAGTTTTTGTGTAAAAGAATAATATATATACAATCGGCTGCCTTAGGACCATAGGAATTGGCATTTAAAAAAAAAATTATCTTAACAAGAATCTGCTCTCTTTGATGATGTTACTATAAATTCCTTCCTATTGGCAAATGGCTACCATGTACAATCATCATCAGAATGAACTAATAACAGCACAAAATGCTTTGGCTCTTTTGACTTAGGTCTAATGTAGCAAATAACATAAATAGCACTTAAAAGAAAAAGGTACTTACCAATAACTGGCACTTGTAAGATTCTCCATTGTCCATTTGAACTATTGTCTCTAAATTGTTATCATTAGACTTTGGCAATTCATAGCCTGATATTTTTGCACCATAAACTATGTCCACATTCTTAACATCAGGATCTTTCAATTCTTTATCAATTGCGTGAAGTAACAAATCATTCTCAACTATGTATGCCACATCGTCATCTAGTACATCAGAACTGCTGAATGAAATTAAGGCATCCGAGCAAGCATCCCACACCTAATAAGGAAGAAAAAATCTTAACAATTTTCAGGTAACAAAAAAATCCTATATCGTTTTAATAACCATACAAGAAATGTTATGTATGGTTATAGTTTATGACTTGCTTACCTGCATATATCTCACAGGCTGAAGCGGTTTGTTTCTACATGCTCCCAAACATTTAAAGAGTTCATGAGGGTCTTGGTATTTTGATTCAATGCAACTACTCTATTACTATAATCAGGTTGTAATTTGAAAGGTTTGCTTTGGCTACCTTCTAGCAATAATACTTTAAGATTTGAGAGTAGATTTCTTTTACCTAAAAATGTCGAATAAAATTAAAAAATATATTGGTGATATAATCATATACAATGTTTGCAGGATAAATATTAGCTATTTTTACCCATTGCACATGCTAAAGTGCATCCTACCATGCCTCCACCTGCTATTATGACATCGTAAGAATCTTTGATTTTTTCATTCTGTATTGTACTTAATCTTCTCAGTGCAGCTATCGGTAATAAATTGGCTACTCGCATTGAAGGCAATAAGTTATGGTATATTTTATAGTTTCGTAACATTTTGTACTAATTTTAGATTATAGTCATGCGAAAAAAAAAAATTTTCTAGGTTACAATTATAAGAGATAATATTGAAAGCACTCGTAGTTAATTTTACGGTCCCGATATCGTTTTTTAGTACTTAAATGTTGGATTTTTAACGTTATTCGACACAATCATATGTTATTTGTTGTTGTTGTTTTAATTTATCCCTAATGGGAAAGGCAAAAGGACTTAAGTCCATACAGCCAGGTCTTGTTCTTGGTAATATTTGCAATTTTTTATAGATTTAAAGGCCGAAGCCATGTCTTCATAGTTATTGATGTTAAGGCCGAAGCCATGTCTTGTCTTATTATTCTTGATCATAAGGCCTAAGCCACTTCTTTGATGTTGATTGGTCAAAAATGGTCGAAGTCAAATCCATAAGCAATAATAGTAGTATCCAAACAAAATTTGTATTTCCAGGTGATTGTTACATATCCGATGTTAAAATTATATGTTATTTATTATTTTGTCACTGTGACATTGACATTTATGGAACTTTTTTTTTTTTAATACAGAGGGTGTCAGGCCTATAATCTGGATAGACACTAAAACATAGTTTTTCGAATAATAACCATCTATTGCCTCTATAAACTATAATTAGTTGGTTTGGCTAGAAATAGACATGTAACCTTGCCGATTAACACTCCAAAGAACTCGAATTAGAAAGCACAGTTTGCGCTGTCGCAGTCTCTTTTTAACACAATTACATATTTAAATTTAGTTAAAAACCTTTGATCATAGTTAAACATGGGATAACATTAATCATGTAAAAAACTGAATACATTGTATATTTTTTATTGTAAGGAATAGTCTTTGTTAGATATGACCTAGTCCAAATAGTCGAATGGGGAATAGTTGATAGAATCGACTACTCGCTGAGTTATCGACATATCTCCAGTATTTACTTGTTTCCATTCACAGTTAAATTAGATATTTTTAGTTTTAAAAATGGAGACATTTAATTATATAAGATTTAGAATAAATTTTGTCCTTAAAATATTTGTAAATAATTACGCATTCTTTTCAATTGTAGCTCGTTGCTCGTTTTTTCCTCCAACCCTATTTGGTCTATCTATTAATTGCTACTAAAATGTTTAAATCACAGAACACATTATATAGTAAAAGATGTCTTTAAGTTACTAATACCAATCATACCAACAATTACGTTAGGTCCCTTTTCAATAAGAGTAAAGATAGTCTTATGTTGAACTTATTGGTCCCGATACCGTAACTAATCTAATTATCAACACCTGGTCATCCAATAAGAGTGCAATTTGTTTTGGCACCAGAATAAGATCTAACATAACACTTTCATTTTTAAATTCATAAATTATTTTATCTCGGATATAGTGTCTAATCTTCTATTCAAAATATAAAGTCACCATAGTTTCCATTCAACATATCGATGGAATATTCTTAAGCTGTGTAACAATAATAATGCCTTATTACACAACAGCTATAAGCCTATTTGGTAACTATGGCAACATGGTTGTCAACATTCAGATTTTAAAATGCAAAAGTACTGTGTAAGTACTGGAATGTTAAAGTTACTGACTGCGTTTTGTTTATGTCATGAATAATAGCGTCTTTACGAATTCGTGCACAAAAGTTCCGGTTCACCCAAAAACAAAAATGCCTAACCCAGCATACGTACGAATAAATAACATGAAACAGGAACAGTGCTCTATTGATTCACCCAATACGTTTTCTGTTACAACTCCAGATGTAAACGTTGAAAAGGTTAAAGACTTTTATAAAAGTATACCGGATTACAATGAAATTAATCATCTTTCATCCTCTGAATTTTACTCTACTTTAAAGTCTTTAAGAGAAAAAAAGAAATCCGTTCTGGGGCTTACTGTAGAAGACGTAAACGAAACCCCACGAATCGGTAACAAACAGTTATTTGATTACGAAGAAGATGAAATTTATGCCAGAAAACATAATAACGTTGACCTTACGCTTGCAAATAACACTTTGAAAGTAAAACCTCTAAAGGTTACAAAGAAATCAACGTTAAATTCGACAAAAAATGACAAAATTGTCAACGGACAAAACCTATTGCTATAAATAACATGGTTAAAGATAATAGTTTTGATTCCAATCAAGCACATAGCAGTGACATAAATATCAAAAAAGTGAAAGAAAAAGGTGGTTCGAAAAGGAACCATTCTGCTTGTTCAATTTCATGGCACGATGATAAAGTGGAGATGTTTAAGAATGATGTAGACAAAAAATTTGAAAAGTTCTTTCACGGACAACAGTTGCGCACGTTTGAATCTCCAGAATTTAGAACACAGAGTATGCCTTCTAGTCCATTAAGAAGTAAATCGAATAGGAAAAGCAGAAATACTATTCCAAATCCGTTTAAAATGTCAGAAAGGTAATAATCATATAACTTATATAGTACAGGTTATAATTTATGAAGATATAGCGTTAATTGTTCAATATATTATAAAAAGTGCCATGAATGTACAAAAATTGTGGAATTTATGATCTATTCCGGCGTGTACCACATAGTCATTATCACAAATTACCATTACCACGTGGGTAAACCGTGGGACTAAGCATTATTTTAATATATTTTATACATAAGATTCATTTTTGAATTATTATATGGTATTTTTGCAAAAGCAGTGGTTTTAGCGTATGCACACTGCACTCATTTCAGTACTTACTTAAAAAATATCATCTCTTTACTTGCAGGGACGCTGATAATCGAATCATTAAAGAGCTACGTACTTTACAGAAATCGTTTTCTGAGGACATGTTAAATCAGAAAAGGGATCGTAAACAATTTCGTGCGAGACCTGTACCAATCGAATCACGGATACCACTTTATGACAAAATTCTAGAAGATCAGGCTATGAGGTTTGTTAACTAAACATTTAGGTGATTTCCTCATGGCTCATCACACTCAATCATAATATTTTATCTGTTGTTATTGCATAGTAAAATAGTGTACAACCCTACAATGACCCTACAATGTCGGTATTGCATAGTAAAAGAGTGTGCAATCCTACAATCAACCCATTTTCGTGGTGAGAAACGAGCGCCCCCATAACTAGTGCAATAACTAATGCAGTTGACTAACGTTAGTGACTACTAAACCCAAGTTCATAAAAGTTATCGAAGTAAGTTATGACTCTCGCACCGTGTGTTTAATCACGTTGCCCTTCTCTGTAGCCTAAAGACCCTTTTAAAAACTATAGTCAATTCCATCTTGTGCACTGGACTTTCTCCTAAAATATCAACCTGAAATTCTCCCAATTTTTTTGGTAATAAATATATACTTCTTTTTATCTATATAACTATTTAACTGTACAATATTCCCACGAATGCTTTACTGGGACGGTATCTGTGGAACGATAAACTTAGTACATTACAACACACAATATCCAACTCGGTTTTTCCAAAGGATGCAGACAGTAAATACATTGAATGTTTGATATCTATATTTAACTGTATCCTGTCCCCGATTGTTATTAATTTATTTGTTATAATAATTTTATTTGTATTGTTATAAAATATGAATGAATAGTACACTTAAAAACTAACTTGAACTTATTATCATATGTTTGTAACAATTTATTACAACCGCCTCCGTTGCCTTGCGGTATTGGCCCTTGCTTTATAATCCGGAGGTCGTGGGTTCGAATCCCGCGTGGAAACATCTTTGCATTATGCTTGTTTTCTGGTTGGTTAGGACAATTTGGAACACCTAATTGTCTGCTAAATAAGATGATGTATGCGTCGAATGGGCATGTAAAAAGTTGGTTTACCCACCAACCAAGCGTGAATTAGAGGGGAGAGGTCTATGTTCAGCAGTAGACTAACATAGGCTGATGATGATTGTTAAACGAATGCATTAAAAACTGTTTTGTGGGGATTTTTAATACATTGTACAATTTAATACATACATTTTTTGATTTAGCGTATCTAAATCATACTCGTAATTTGACATTTCGCGAAATAAATCAAGAGAGCAATGTCGTTAAAAACATGCTATCGATTCTTATAACCAACTCTGGCTTATGTTTATAAGATAAATTAGAGTTCTATGAAGTGTATTAATATTTAAGATTTTATTATGACATTTGGATACAATATTTTTAATGATACTATCTTAGGACGATAACACAACATCAACTACTCCTAAACTAAGCAAAGCTTGTACTAAGGTAGCTAGATTACTGATAAATACACATCACATCACATCATCAGCCTGTAATAGTCCACTGCTGGACATACGCCTCCCCTAATACACCCCTATCCATTAGAGAGTTTTGGACCGTATCTCACCACGCTGGTCCAATGCGGGTGGATTGACTTTTTACATGACCATCCGACGTATGGATCGTCTTACTTTTCAGACAATTGGGTGATTGGCCCAAATTGCACTAACCAACTAGGAAACAACAATGAAAATTTATTGAGTCCCCGCAGGATTCGAACCCGCGACCTCCGGTTTCTTAAAACACACGCCCATACCACCAGGCTACGAAGGCAGTCAAATACATAAACTTATTTTTCTTTTGAAAATAATTGCATATAATATTAATAACACAATATTTATTCCGTGGTGGGAATCGAACCCATATCCTCTGGCGTAGCAGTCAGGGTCACTAACCACTGTGGGGGCGGTAAAGAAAAGGGAAAAAAACTTTAAAAAAATTAAGATTTTTTTAAATTTTGATCTATATCAGACTAAACTAACACACGGCGGTGATGGTATACAGAATGTCACACCACGTTTACAAGTTTCCGCTGTTATATTATTTATAGAGTAAACAAGGCTTTTACTCTGTCTCCGGGTGGCGAGTAAACTCTCGTCTTTCATGGCGAGTAAGCTCTCGTCTTTCAAAAATTTTTGCATCTACAGATGACTGACTAACATTTTAACAATTACTTCCTCACCCTTTACTTCTTACTCGTTATATAATATTCAAACCTTGTACTCTTTCTTGGATTAACCCTTTTTATCATTTCTTCCAATGAGAATTTCATAAAAAAATTATTACGAAAATATATCACCAAGTTACCAATTATTTTCTCGACATTATTGTTTCCGATGTATATTTTTTCTTTAGTGACGGACCTGGTTTTACAATAGTACTAAATACTACTACTAAATAGTTTCCTCTAAAGAGAAGTTTGTTATTACCCGTATCGTGAACATCCACCGTTAATAGTATTTTCTTTCACATTTAATGTACTCACATCTACTTATAACAGAAATAGTTGTACTATTTGCAAAAATTGAAGCAGACATCTTTAGGCTTCCCAACTACATAGGATTATTCTTGTCATTCGACAATACGCACTTTATAATGTTATAGCTTGTCCTTTCTTTTCAGGAGGGCAATTACAAAGATAAATAGCGAAGCCGAACTTAGAGCACAGATGAAACCATTTAGCTTTACCAAAAGAGAGGAGATCGGAGCGGGCGGATTGTGCGAAAGGGCAGCCAAGGTCCTCCCAAAACCAAGGAAGAAAAAGCATTTTAGGGCACGACCCGTGCCGAAAAACCTTTTCTCCAATTACTTTTACGAAAAGGCGAAACAGGATGATTTTTTTCGGTAAGCACCTAAATTTTCAAAGTAATAAATAACTTTAAACATTTTTGTCTTCACTAACAGAACGATACTGTCATAATTACCTTAATGTTGTTACATACTTTACAAAACGCTCCCGTAATCGAGTTTACGATAACATAATTTAAACTGATAACTCAAAAAATGTGTCCTAATTCATACAGTTCTGAAGTTATCTACGTTTGAAATTTCCTCAGATCCATGAATCGACGCATTAGAGCGGAGGAAATGTTACGAAACGCCAACTATCCCGGTCACATGGGCGCTAGAGAACGCAGTCGTTTATCCACACCAGCTGCCCACAGCGATCTTCCGACCGACCCGTCGCCGGCGGCCCCTTCGTCCTCATCGTCAGACAGGATGCGATGCACGAGCCCTACGAAAATGTACAAATTGCCTAAAGATGACTTTGTAACTACGAGTCCACAGCCATTCAAATTGAGGACCGCAAGCAGGGCAAATCAAAAAGTAAGTTCCATCCACTTAAAAATAGATAATACATCGTACGGTGTTTTACAGGATAGTATCAATATTATGTTTCTACTCATATCTGTTCATAAAATGTTCATTTAACTCGTTAATCCGTTAATCGTTAATTAACGAAGTTAACATTTTGATTAACGGATTAACTTTTAAGTCAACTATTAAAAATGTTTACGGACACGTTAACTTCCGTTAATATGAAGGAGTCCGTTAACTGTTAATACAATGCCTACTATTTACTTGGCGCGGCGCGAAAAACAGGTTCATACATGTATGAAACGAAACGACAAGCGCCGGGCGGCCCGTGGCAGCGCGTGAAACAAAAACAAAACTAGATATATTTTTCCGTTATTATTAAATGGCTTATGTCGCGACAAGTAGGCACTGCCTACTGTCGATGCAGTAAAAAAGTGCATGGAAAATAAGGAAGAAGATGCCTTACGACAAGAAGCAATGTAAAATTCTTAAGACAGAGATAGTTTAAGTGGCGGTGGGAGCAATACAAGTAACAACAATGATGTCGAGAAGGAAGACTTTTTAGTTCTGTCACTCAGTCTGTAGAAATACCAAAGAACTCCATCTCTTTAAGGAGTAAAACGCAAAGTCTCGTTAAAATGTGGCTGGACATGAAATCAAAAGACTCGTTTAACGATGCTGCATTCCTCGGGGAACAGATATTCATAAAACTTTTTTTTAGCCTTTATGCAGAAAAGCATAAACAATTACATATCTAATTCTGCTCTATCTAATTTAACTTAAGCTTATTAACTTAATTTCTGTTTGCCACTGGCATAGGCCTTCTCCATTTCCTTCTATTTTTCTCTATTCTGTGCTTCTCTTATCCACGATTTGCCTGCTGTTTCTACAATATCATCCTCCCATCTTTTGTTTTGTTTTCCCTTTTTCTCTTTCCTTCTCTGGGATACCAAGCCATGACTTTTACTCCACTTTTCCTTTCCTATTGCAGTATATCCAGTCCATCTCCATTTTAACAATTTTATTTTTAGTGTGACATCTTATGTTTGAACCTGTTTCCTTATTGTTTTATGGTTTATTTTTTCAATTTTCTTATCCCGTTATGCTCCTCTCCATAACTCTTTGACACGTTCTCAGTCTGTCTCTGTTAGAGTTTTTGTTTAAGCCCATGTTTGGCAGCTATAAGTCAGCACTGGTAGTATGCAGGTGTTAAACATTTTTCCTTTAACGACCGGGCTGATTTTCTTGTCCTTCATTATTTCCTTATGAGACCAGTACTGCCTCAAAGCTTTTTCTATTCTTATATCAATCTCTGTTATTTATATTATCTCCTGATATGATTTGTCCTAGATACATATAATCATTAACATATTCAATGTTTTTGTTATTTAGAGTGATAATTTCGTGTGTCTTGTTTATCCAAAGTTTTGTCTTTAAATATTTATTTCTAAGCCTACTAATTTGCTTTGTAAGTCCAAATCACTGATCATTGCTTAAAGTTCGTGCGGTGCTTTGGCAAAGATGATATCATCAGCAAACCTTAGATTGGTTAGTTTTTCTCCATTATTGGTGAGCCCATTCTCCTTCCAGGTGATTTGTCTAAATATTTCCTCTAGTACTGCTGTAAAAAGCTTTGGTGACATAAGGTCTCCTTGTCTAACTCCCTTCTCTTTTTTAAAGATATCACTCGCTTTTCGATTTGTATTGTTGCTGTACTATTTGTACATGTTTATTATTCTTATTATTTTGGGTTCAACGCCTTGGCCATTTAATGCTTCCCATATCTTAACATGTTTAAGGGAATCAAAAGCTTTGTAGTAATCAACGAAGCAGCAGTGGAGAAGTAGATTGTACTCCGCGTATTTCTAAAATATTTGTTTGACTGTAAAGAAATGGTCCACTACTGAGAATCCATAACTTCTAAAGCCTGCTTGTTCCCTAGTTTGGTTTTCGTCTAGTATTTTTGTAATTCTACCAAGAAGTAGTTTTTGCAAAAACTTCGTATATATAAGACACGAGACTAACAGGTCTGTAATTGCTAACATCGTTGTTGGTGTTGATCCTTCTAAATTTTTTATTTTGGTATCCATTATTTTTTGTCCATCAGAATTTTCTTTGCTTTTTTTTCTCTACCTGTTTTGATTATAAGTTCTTCAAATAATGTCATCTAAAAGTTATATTTATCTTTTCTTATTTTTTTTTTCAATTTTTTTGCTTATTTCTGATATTTTTTCCTGATTTGTTTTGATTTACTTAGATTAGGTTAATTTTATTTTGTAAAAGATGTTTTGTTTCGTCCGATAGTTCTTTTTTCTCATGAATTTCCTTTACTGCTTTTGTACTTTCAGTCTGCATATTGTTTTATTTGTCTTGTGTGTTTAGATGTTTTGTTTTTTCTCTATAATTTTTAAGGGTGTTTTCTAAACTGAATGCTATTAATTGTTGGTATCTTCCATTTAAGTTTCAGAGTTTTTTTATTTGGCTTCTCCGATTTTATGGTTGTTTGTTCTTCAAGGATGGTGAAACCATTCGACGGTTTGTGTGGTAGTTCAATTCGTTTATAACGTTGCAATCGTTGAACGCTTGCCTTTTATTTGTCAGGACGTAGTCGATTTGATTGGTGTACTTTCCGTCAGGTGGTATCTATGTCCATCTTCTGTTTTCTTTCTTTTTTTAAAATATTGTTAGTTATGGTGAGATCACTTTCAAAACAAAAAGTTTTAAGCTTTTCTCCATTATAGTTTGTTTTTCCAAGAGTGTATGGTCCAATGTCTATGTTGTTCGATTTTTGGATTCGTATTTGCGCATTGAAATCTCCCATAGTTACAAAGTTTTAGTTCACGTGTTTTATGGTGTTCTGTTTAGTTCCCAGTAGAAGTTTTCCTTTGCTATTCTATCTGCAGCTTCCGTAGGTGCGTAAATTTGTATAATAGTCTAAATCTTCGTAAACCCAGGTATTTCTATGTTTACTAGAACAAATCGTTCTGAAATTCCGATAAACTCTCGTATGTGGTTCCTTAGGTGTCTGTGTATTATGAAACCTACTCTTAATTAATAATGAAGTCATCGTGTTCCTGAATTTTCGCGCCAAGTCGTCTCACCCTGCTTATTCCCAATATATCCCAGGTTATGGTTGTGAGTGCATTAGTTCAGCAAGCCTTTCTTTTATCTCTTAAAGTAAGTACATTTAATGTTGCTATGTGGATGTTTTGTCTTTCTTTATTAATGTCTTTGTAATGTCTTGTCTCTGGTAAAATCATGTTTCTTACTATTTTATGTTGAGAGGCGATTTTCCCTTTTGGTTTGCAAACGTTTTGGTAATTGTCTATTGGAGGGACATGGAATCAAAAGACTCGTTTAATTATGCTGCATTCCTCGGGGCACAGATATTCATAAATCTATTCAATAAATGTAATACTTCTGTCCCTCAAGCGCTGCAGTTAAACATCTGTTTTCCTTGGGTACAAACGTATTAACACTGAAACGAGCCTCGCTTTCAGACGAGAACTTCAACATGTTAATGTTCATTAAGGGGAATATGCACCTATGCCCGACGATTAAATTACGCATACGAATTGTACAAGTACTTTCTTTTATTCCTAGCCAGTTAACTTCCGAAACCCTAACCAACAAGTTTTACATGTTCACTAGTCACTAACGCAACGATAAAAAAAGCAATTTTACTCATATTAACTGATTAACGATTAACGTTAACTTGCGTTAACTCTTCCAAAATGTAACGCTTTAACTTTTAGCAGAGCTAATTTTTTTTGTAACGGATTAACGATTAACGAAGTTAATTATTTGATTAACGGTGCCCAGCACTGGCTACGCTTTATGTTATTATGTTATACCCCACGCTTGTTTTACAATATTTTTTTTTGCACTACTTTAATAAATTAAATTATATTAAAAGAAAAAACAATTATATTAATTTTTAGATGGATTTTCTATAAAACGTATTTTATTAGTTTTTAAATAATATGTATCAAATTATTGGTTAAACAACGTGGGGATGCGTGCGTATGATCCTCCAATAAGAACACATTTGCTATCCGCTCTTTGCGCTCAATCTCTAATATGAATAGGAAACAAATACAATGTTATAAAACTGTTTGATTTGTACAAATGATCTACATTTTTTTTCAATGTCGGTGCCCCAGTTATGGTATGGTGATAGCAGTGTTAAAGTATACCGACGTAATTATAACATGACTTATGTCAGTTGAATATGAATTTATTATATTATATATGTTCTTCAGATGCTCAACATGGCCCAAAAGGTCTATCAGAGCGGCGAGACTAGTGTCGATTTGAGTGGAACTGTTGATAAATCCCGCGTATTCCGCTTTGGAGTTAAAGATGCTGCAGTTGGAGGTCAATTTGGCAGCTCTGTTAAGAGCCGAGTCAGTGAGGAGGAGGTTTGAACGAAGCTGCAGAAGCCGTCGGAACAGCGGCGACGACTGAACTGAGGCAACGTGACCGGACAGCTACTGTTCTAAGCTTGTGCATCTTGTGAAAAACAAGTATGGTTTTAAATATAAGATTGTATGTTTGATTAATGAATTTGAGATAAAAGGTTTGATTAAAACATTTAAATTATTGTGTCAAATACTCAAGTCTATTCATTTAGTGTAGGCTTTAAGAGGTCTTAAGAAAGATTTTTTTAAATGACCGCCTCCTACCGGTTTCAATTTATTGACATGATTCAGATATTCTGTTTTTTTTATTTAAGCTAATAGCAGATATTTTAGATTTTATTATTTCTTTTTCAGGGCCCTTGCACAGAGGCTAGTGCAGAACATAAACTATTTTTATTTAATTTCGCCTGCGACGTAATGTTTTATGGCTTTTCTTCTATATCCTAAGTTCTCCGTAGTTCAACGATCGTTATTGCAATTCGTATTTTATCGACGGCCGCTCTAAATAAAGAACGATGTTTTACGTCTGCCTGGTCTCCGGCGTCCTTAACTTTCCTTGTATTATAAGCTGTAGGAGTTCATACTTTTCTTGTTTCAAAATATGACCCAAGTTTGCATCTATGCGTTTTACGGTGCCCAATACTTTAATTTCTTGTCGATTACTGTAGAACCTGTCATTTCGCAACCTGTCCGTCCATAAAATCTCCAATAATATTCTAACACCACATCTCAGATGCTTCGAGGGAGTTACAGGCTTCAGCAAGAGTCCAGGTTTTAACACCATACAGATTTATGGATTTGCAGAAGCGTATTAAATCAACATTTGTAATATTTCAAAGACATCATTCTGTTATTATATTAAGTATAATTTAAATATAATTACACTTCAATATCTTGATTTTGTTCAGTATGAAAATACCTTTGGTGTAATTACGGTTTTATTATACATACCTACTGCATGTACCTACACCGTTTTCTGCGTACAAATATATGTTTTGTAATTCATGTCGAGTAATAAACTTAATAACACATTATCAAAAACTCAGTACTATTTTTCCATTTCTGAGCTATCGAACGCAGACCGTTGACATAAATGATAGAAGAACCTCTATAGTGTATATTCTGGACCCTTTCATCCTGATAAATCGACTTATCTCTATACGTAACAAGTACCTAATAATAAATAAATATTACAATTTGTAGATGATACCTTTTGGTTTACAAAGTGAACCAACAGACATTTACTATTTGAAATATACTTCCGCCTAATTGCACTAGGATCTCATTAATTGGGCTTAACGCTGTCCTTCCTTCTGCTTTCTAACTAAAGCAAGACTGTAATATTAACTAGAATTATTTGGTGTTATCTATATATACAGGGATCGATTTTTAAAGGTTAGATATCTCTAAATGTATTAGGCTAATAGACTTAAAATTTAGTACGTAGATTTCTATTGCCAAGTAGAGATCAGCTAAGTACGTTTTTTGCAGTCACGAAGAGGACATTCATGCTTTGCAAACAAGACGGGACGAGGAGAGGATGCGCCAGGAGGAGTTCCACACGAGATGGAGCTAATGTACGGGCGGGTACAGCAGCAGCCATTACCTTCGAGAGGTACTACGCCCAAGACTGATTCCTCCTCGAGCAGATACAGCTGTCACCGAGAAAGTCCAAGAAACGCTCAATAGGAAGAGCAGATCCTTTCAATGGTACACTGAGGACGGCTATGACGATTTATATATCAAAGGTAAGAAGAACGGATTAGATGATAAGTTCAATGTTAACTAGAGGAGGTTATTGACAGTGTCGAGAGGATGTGTCTGAAAAAACACTCTGTATGGTATAATAACAATAAAATCTTATTTCATAACCACTATATGATAACCTTTGATGTTGTGTTTTCTTCCGATAATGAAACGGTATAATTGTATCAATGTGATGTGAATATTTGTTGAAAATATAATAATAGGTAACAATATCGCAGAAGAGTTTTAATTGGTTCAATATCTTGAGATGATTCACCCGTGACATTGGTCTACCTGATAACAACGCTATACGTTATGGTTCTCCTAGTCTTTGAATATATTTCCAGATCAGTTTAAGGTCACTTTATTGCCTTTGCTTAGAATGACAGCTTTATGTTACAAAAGTGACAATTCTAGGCGAATTGAAGCGAAAAATATTCAAAAATTAAAAAGAACATCTGTCATTGTGGCATTATTATTTGATATAAGGATTGGATATGTATTTATTTGGAAATGTTACGTTACGCTTATGAGTCGATGATATTGTTTTTATTTAAAAAAGTAAGACGATGTTAAGAGAGGCTGTTAAAACTAGCTTTGTTTATGATCTCATTGATCTACTATGCTATATTTTATTGTGTGGTATTTACTTGTGATTATATAAATAATGGCTGATAAGTTAAGCCCGAGTTTTTGGATATACATATATTAAATTCTCTACTCTTTTATATGATATTCTTGTTAGTGTATACATAAATTTTAAGACATCATAATTAATGCCTTGTTATTTTACTGACATTGCTTTTTAGAATAATAATTATTAAATGTATATGCTATTTTAAACCAACTAGGTTATGTTTGTGCAATAAGTTTTAAAATACAAAATTACAAAACAGACTCTTTAAATAAATAATTTTATATATATAGTCACAATCATCATTACCCTGTGTCAGTCCATTGCTGGACATAGGCCTCATCTAATGCATGCCTCTCCATTAAGGGTTTAGGTCGAATGCGGGTTGGGTGGACTGATTTTACATGCCCATCCGACGCATGGATCATCCTACTTTCAGATAATGGGATGCTCGGTCCAAATTGTCCCACCCAACCAGGAAAGAATGGTAACAATTATTTAATAATTCAAGCCCCTTTTTTAATGTTTTTTTCCCGCGAGATTCGAACCCAGGACCTCCGTTTCATAAAACAGAATAACTTACCAATACCGCTAGGCCTCGAAGGCGGTTGTTTTATATTGTATCTAAAATGATTATAATTTTTTTAATGTTTATTAGGGCTACAGGAAAGGACATAATTATCTTGGTTAGTAAAATAAAATGCCGACGTGCACAATAAAATTTGTTTTATTTCTCTTTAATTTATTTTTTATGGATTTTAAAAATAATAGTTTCATTTTCAGTATCAAAATATTTCTTATTACAATAAAACAGGTCTTAATATTTATTTTTACTAAATCAATAATGAATGAAATTTTTTTAAAAACAATGTGTTTTTCCACAGCTTAAAATAAATAAGTAAACAATGGACTAACCATTGTCGTTTATCAAAATTCTAACCATTGATAGTTGTGATAATTATAAAGTGTACAAAATAAACTAAACATAGATATCGAAAATCGATAGCGAAAATCGATACTTAGAATATTTTGAATATTGTATATTCAATGTACTCTAAGCATGGATTTTTGCGCTTACAAAGAAAAAACGTTACGTTATAAGTTGTCCGCGATATAATACGTGGCACCAGTTTTTGAATATAGTCCTCATAAAATTCTGCCGCCTGACTTGTTAACCACAAATATTTTGACTTTGACGTTTCATTTAAAAATAAACTTGTTGCGATATCTTTGCACGTTTTTCCAAACCGGTATTTACTTAAAAAATATGCCTCGAATATTTGAGCTAATGAAAAGAAGAAATTGATGTAAATAGACTAAGCGATAACAATAAAGGCGTTGAACGTATTTCGTTGTTGGCTCAGTGATTGATATTTCGACGACAGTTAACAAAAAAGAAGTCCACAACGTGAACAGTATATCGATTTCGCTTTATAAGCGAAATCGATATACTGTTAAAAAATTATTGTTATTAATATTGGATGGTTCAACTGTAATGGCTCCAAAAGTTAGAGGTTTAATTGTTGTTTATTAATATGTAGAGATATGGATAACATCACCTTAAAATTCACTCGAACACAAGCCATCTTATAAGTCGTCAAGAGGCCCTGAGCCATCTGGCATCTACCGAGTTCCTGCATTATGTACAGGTCGTCACCAATCTTGCGGATAGTCCCCATTTTGTTAAAGCCATTTTTATTAACTATGAAGTTATGTTTGCAAGCTCTTGCCATGGTAAGCTTCGCTAACAGAGTTCGTAGGAAGCTACCGTTCCTACGAACTAGGTGATGATGCTATTCCACAAGCCACTGCCAACCTTTTCGTTTCCTTCCATGGTTTTGGTCCTTGCCACTTCTCTGTATATAAATACTTTAGTAATAGGAAAATACGAAGGGCTTTTTGTTCTGTTCTTCATATAACGAAAAGAGTACTGTACTAGATTATAATTAGTAAGTCATTTTTGTTTGGATATGAACAGGCGTCTGAATGGATATATTTATGTTTTTGGCAATTTGTATATGAGAGTAAAATTTAGATAGAGTTTATAATAGCTAAATCTGACAATAAAATACATAGGTAGCGTCTATGCATTAACGACGTTCACCTAATTCCATCTCATTATAAATCTTATCTTGTCTTAGGTTATATTCAGTTAATAATAACATTTAATGTTAATTTTTAATTTATTTTTCTGTCACAGCTTCAGTAATTCTATTAACTTATTCTTTTAATAACGAGAATAGATACGATTAAATCTCTTTAAAGTCCGTATGTAAATCCGGTCTAATGTTAAATTCCATCTTCACTTTTAGAAAATAATCAAAAGTATTACTACATTACTGCTCTGATATTTTATTGATATTTAGCGATTTCAACTTTCACCTATTGTATATTTCATCCCGAGGTTATTATGTCCTTTATCCAATCCATATATCGATACTATCCTTTATAAACTGACGGTTTATTGATAGTACGCATACTTTAGTCCCAAAACTGGTAATACCGTAAAGGTACCAATTATAGGATCCATTTTGTACAATCCTCTGGTCAAAGGTCCTCCTGAGTCACCGTTACACGTGTCTCTACCACTTTCACCTCCTGCACAATTATTTTACGGTGTCCAGTTTCGCCACCAATCCACCAAGATTTTCAACAAGTCTTAACAGGAATGACATCAAGGGTAACTTTTCTTTTATTATAGATAATTCCTCTGCAACAAGACAAGAAAAAAGTATTGGTAATGTACATTACAGTTAACAGTGACAATTTCAATGTTTGAACATACCAAACTCTGTTAAGCCCCATCCCGCGGTAACGTATGACGTTCCATTGACGTAATCTTGCTGAATAGAATATCAGTTGATGGTAAACATATCGGGCGAATGTAATCTGAACACAAAAGTTACATTTTATTTTTATTCATGCGAATTCCGCATAGACAGACGTTGAAAATATAAATTAACCTGTAAAGTTAACATCTGTATCCAGCTCAAAGAGCAATGTCGTTCGCCATATTTTGGGATGGTACTGATGGATGGACAATAACGCCTTTACTTTTATATCCACTGGAGGATCACTGCAAATCTCGTCCTGGCAATCTTCCTCAGTTTCGGTGTCCCATTGCCAAGACGAACGCCAGTGCTGCGCTAAACAATTTTTGAGCAAATTAATCGCTTTTATAAATTCGGTTTGATGGTAAACGTTAAATGAATGCTAATGATTATTCGGATAATCCATATATGGTCAATAGTACTATAATTATACATAGTTATTATAATAAAGTTCACTGGCTACCGAAGAAACATCGATGGTCCTTAACCGAAGTACCAAATGCGCCCAAACCCAGGGTCTTAACACCCCCAGCCCAAAGTCCGGGGACTGAAAGAAGATAAGATAAGGGCGCTCATTCCAACGAGCCAAAACAGCAAGGGGACAATTTTTTTACCCATCATAAAGGAAAACGAGGGGTAATAAATTAAATTAACCCTAGGGGGTGGGTATTGGGGAAGTTTTCCTTTAAAAGAGGGTGATTCATACGTCATATAGAACCAACGTACAGGCAAAGACCAGCAGGCCCGCCGCCCCAACAAGAATCCTCAATGGACCCCGTCCAACGCCATGCAAAACTCTGCAAGACGTCCCTCCTCAGTCAGTTTTGTCCGCGCCAGCTGCAGCCGGTGCCCCATATCTGGAGGGCGTTCCCTATCCGCAACCTGGGGACGCGCCGGATGGGAGATCTGACAACTCCTACCGTTCACTAGTCACTAACGCAACGATAAAAAGCAATTTTACTCATATTAACGGATTAACGATTAACGTTAACTTGCGTTAACTCTTCCAAAATGTAACTCTTTAACGTTTAGCAGAGCTAATTTTTTTTGTAACGGATTAACGATTAACGAAGTTAATTATTTGATTAACGGTGCCCAGCACTAGCTACGCTTTATGTTATTATGTTATACCCCACGCTTGTTTTACAATATTTTTTTTGCACTATTTTAATAAATTAAATTATATTAAAAGAAAAAACAATTATATTAATTTTTAGATGGATTTTCTATAAAACGTATTTTATTATTTTTTAAAAAATATATATCAAATTATTGGTTAAACAACACATTTTCTATCCGCGCCATCAGCATCAGAAGTTTTTGTTTGGACAAAAACTTCTGATGCTGATGGCGCTCAATCTCTAATTTGAATAGGGAACAAATACAATGTTATAAAACTGTTTGATTTGTACAAATGATCTACATTTTTTTTCAATGTCGGTGCCCCAGTTATGGTATGGTGATAGCAGTGTTAAAGTATACCGACGTAATTATAACATGAATTATGTCAATTGAATATGAATTTATTATATTATATATGTTCTTCAGATGCTCAACATGGCCCAAAAGGTCTATCAGAGCGGCGAGACTAGTGTCGATTTGAGTGGAACTGGTGATAAATCCCGCGCGTATTCCGCTTTGGAGTTAAAGAGTGCTGCAGTTGGAAGGTCCAATTTAGCAGCTCTGTTAAGAGCCGAGTCAGTGAGGAGGAGGTTTGAACTGGAAGCTGCTAGAAGCCTGTCGGAACAGCGGCGACGACTGGAACTGAGGCAACGTGACCGACAGCTACGTTCTAAGCCGGCGTGGCATCTTGTGAAAAACAAGTATGGTTTTAACATATAAGATTGTATGTTTTATTAATGAATTTCAGATAAAAAGTGTTTGATAAAAATATTTAAATTATTGTGTCAAAATACTTACTCAAGTCTATTCATTTAGTGTAGGCTTTTAAGAGGTCTTAAGTAAAGATTTTTTTTAAATGACCGCCTCCTACTACCGGTTTCAAATTATTGACATGATTCAGATATTGTGTTGTTTTTATTTAAAGTAACATAGCAGATATTTTAGATTTTATTATTTCTTTTCAGGGCGCTTGCACAGAGGCTAGTGCAGAACATAAACTGTTTTTATTTAATTTCGGCCTGCGATGTAATGTTTTATGGATTTCTTCTATATCCTGAGTTCTCCGTAGTTCAACGATCGTTATTGCAATTCGTATTTTATCGACGGCCACTCTAAATAAAGAACGATGTTTTACGTCTGCCTGGTTTCCGGCGTCCTTAAAACTTTCCTTGTATTATAAGCTGTAAGAGTTCATACTTTTCTTGTTTCAAAATATGACCCAAGTATTGCATCTTGTGTCGTTTCACGGTGCCCAATACTTCTAATTTCTTGTCGATTATGCGTAGAACCGTCTCTTTTCGCAACCTGTCCGTCCATAAAATCTCCAATAATATTCTAACACCACATCTCAGATGCTTCGAGGGAGTTACAGGCTTCAGCAAGAGTCCAGGTTTTAACACCATACAGATTTATGGATTTACAGAAGCGTATTAAGTCAACATTTGTAATATTTCAAAGACATCATTCTGTTATTATATTTAGTATAATTTAAATATAATTACACTTCAATATCTTAATTTTATCCAGTGTGAAACTACCTTTGGTAATTACGGTTTTATTATACATACCTACTGCATGTACCTACACCCTTTTTTGCGAACAAATATATGTTTTGTATTGCATGTCGAGTAATAAACTCAATAACACATTATCAAAAAAAAGCAGCACGATTTTTTCCATTTCTTGAGCTATCGAACTCAGACCGTTGACATGAATGATAGAAGAACTCTCCATAGTGAATATTCTTGGACCCTTTTCATCCTCATAAACGACTTATCTCTATACGTAACAAGTACCTAATAATAAATAAATATTACAATTTGTAGATGATACCTTTTGGTTTTACAAAGTTAACCAACAGACATTTACCTATTTGAAATATACTTCTCCGCCTAATTGCATTAGGATCTCATTAATTGGGCTTAACGCTGTCCTTCCTTCTGCTTTTTAACTAAAGCAAGACTGTAATATTTACTAGGATTATTTGATGTAATCTATATATACAGGGGATCGATTTTTAAAGGGGTCACGATATCTCTAAATGTATTAGGCCAAAAGACTTAAAATTTAGTACGTAGATTTGTATTGCCAAGTAGAGATCAGCTAAGTACGTTTTTCTTGCAGTCACGAAGAGGACATTGCTATGCGTTTGCAAACAAGACGGGACGAGGAGAGGATGCGCCAGGAGGAGTTCCTACACGAGATGGAGCTAATGTACGGGCGGGTACAGCAGCAGCCATTACTCTTCGAGAGGTACTACGCTCCAAGACTGTATTCCTCCTCAAGCAGTATACAGCTGTCACCGAGAAAGTCCAAGAAACGCTCCAATAGGAAGAGCAGATCCTTTCATATGGTAACACCGAGTGACGGCTATGACGATTTACATATCAAAGGTAAGAAGAACGGTATAGATGATAAGTTCAATGTTAACTCAGAGGAGGTTATTGACAGTGTCGAGAGGATGTGTCTGTAGAAAAAAACAGCTCTGTATGGAGACAGTTATGTTAAAGTCATTAGGTACAAATAAGCTTTTTTTTGTGTTGTGTTTTCTACCGATAATGAAAACGGTATAATTGTATCATTGTGATGTGAGAATACTTGTTGAAAATATAATAAGAAAGTGGTTCAATATCTTGAGATGATTCACCCGTGACATTGGTCTACCGATAACAACGCTTTACGTTATGGTTCTCCTAGTCTTTTGAATATATTTCAGATCAGTTTAAGGTCACTATATTGCCTTTGCTTAGTAATGACAGCTTTATGTTACAAAAGTGACAATTCTAGGCCGAATTGAAGCCGAAAAAATATTCAAACAAGAAAAACAAGAACATCTGTCATTGTGGCATTATTATTTGATATAAGGATTGGATATGTATTTATTTGGAAATGTTACGTTACGCTTATGAGTCGATGATATTGTTTTTATTTAAAAAAGTAAGACGATATTAAGAGAGGCTGTAAAACTAGCTTTGTTTATGATCTCATTGATCTACTATGTATATTTTATTGTGTGTATTTACTTGTGATTATATAAATAATGGCTGATGAGTTAAAGCCCACAGTTTTTGGGATATACCATATATTAAAGTCTCATACTCTTTTATATGATATTCTTGTTAGTGTTAACATAAATTTTTAAGACATCATAATTAATGCCTTGTTATTTTTACTGACATTGCTGTTTTAGAATAATAATTATTAAATGTATATGCTATTTTTAAACCAACTAGGTTATGTTTGTGCAATAAGTTTTAAACATACAAAATTACAAAACAAACTCTTTAAATAAATAATTTTTATTATATATAGTCACAATCATCATTACCCTGTGTCAGTCTATTGCTGGACATAGGCCTCATCTAATGCATGCCTTCTCCATTAAGGGCTTTAGGTCGAATGCGGGTTGGCGGGTGGACTGATTTTTTACATGCCCATCCGACGCACGGATCATCCTACTTTTCAGATAATGGGATGCTCGGTCCAAATTGTCCCACCCAACCAGGAAAGAATGGTAACAATTATTTAATAATTCAAGCCCCTTTTTTAATGTTTTTTTCCCGCGAGATTCGAACCCAGGACCTCCGTTTCATAAAACAGAATAACTTACCAATACCGCTAGGCCACGAAGGCGGTTGTTTTATATCGTATCTAAAATGATTATAATTTTTTAAATATTTATTAGGGCTACAGGAAAGGACATAATTATCTTGGTTAGTAAAATAAAATGCCGACGTGCACAATAAAATTTGTTTTATTTCTCTTTAATTTATTTTTTATGCATTTAAAAAATAATAGTTTAATTTTCAGTATCAAAATATTTCTTATTACATTAAAACAGGTCTTAATATTTATTTTTACTAAATCAATAATGAATGGAAAATTTTTAAAAACAATGTGTTTTTCCACAGCTTAATAAATAAGTAAACGAAAATGGACTAACCATTGTCGTTTACCAAAATTCTAACCATTGATAGTTGTGATAATTATAAAGTGTACAAAATAAACTAAACATAGATATCGAAAATCGATAGCGAAAATCGATACTTAGAATATTATTGAATATTGTATATTCAATGTACTCTAAGCATGGATTTTGCGCTTACAAAGAAAAAACGTTACGTTATAAGTTGTCCGCGATATAATACGTGGCACCAGTTTTTGAATATAGTCCTCATAAAATTCTGCCGCCTGACTTGTTAACCACAAATATTTTGACTTTGACGTTTCATTTAAAAATAATTGTTTCGATATCTTTGAACGTTTTTCCAAAACGGTATTTACTTAAAAAACATGCCTCGAATATTTGAGCTAATGAAAAGCAGAAATTGATGTAAATAGACTAAGCGATAACAATAAAGGCGTTGAACGTATTTCGTTGTTGGCTCAGTGATTGATATTTGACGACAGTTAACAAAAAAGAAGTCCACTAACGCGGTGAATTATAAAGCGAAATCGATATACTGTTAAAAAAATTATTTGGTTATTAATATTGGATGGTTCAAACTGTAATGGCTCCAAAAGTTAGAGGTTTAATTGTTTGTTTATTTATTTGTAGAGTATATGGATAACTATCACTCTTAACATTCACTTCGGAACACAAGCCTATCTTATAAGTCGTCAAGAGACCCTGAGCCATCTGCATCTACCGAGTTCCTGCATATATGTACAGGTCGTCACTCAATCTTTTGGGGATAGTCCCCCATTTTTTTATTAACTATGAAGTTATGTTTGCATGCTTTTGCCTCTGGTAAGCTTCGCCTAACACAGAGTTCGCAGGAAGCTACCGTTCCTACGAACTAGGTGATGATGCCACTTCTCACAAGGCCACTTACCAACCTTTCGTTTCCTTCCTAGCGATTTTTGGTCCTTGCCACTTCATCTTGTATATAAATTAACTTAGTAATAGAAAAATTCGAAGGGCTTTTTGTTCTGTTCTTCATATAACGAAAAGAGTACGTTGTACTTTGATTATAATTAGTAAGTCATTTTTGTTTGAATATGAACAGGCGTCTGAATGGATATATTTATGTTTTTTGGCAATTTGTATATAGAGAGTAAAATTTTAGATAGAGTTTATAATAGCTAAATCTGACAATAAAATACATAGGTAGCGTCTATGCATTAACGACTACACCTAATTCCATCACATTATAAATCTTATCTTGTCTTAGGTTATATCCAGTTGATAATAACATTTAATGTTAATTTTTAATTTATTTTTCAGTCACAGCGTCAGTAATTCTAGTAACTTATTCTTTTAATTACGAGGATAGATACGATTAAATCTCTTTAAAGTCCTTATGTGCAATAATCCGGTCTAATGTTAAATTCCACTATCTTCACTTTTAGAAAGTAATCAAAAAGTATTACTATATTACTGCTCTGATATTTTATTGATATTTAGCGATTTCAACTTTCACCTATTGTATATTTCATCCCGAGGTTACTATGCTCCTTATCCAATCCATATACGATACTATCCTTGTATAAACTGACGGTTTATTGATAGTACCGCATACTTTAGTCCCAAAACTGGTAATACCGTAAAGGTACCAATTATAGGATCCATTTTGTACAATCCCTCTGGTCAAAGGTCCTCCTGAGTCACCGTTACACGTGTCTCTACCACTTTCGCCTCCTGCACAAATTATTTTACTGGTGTCCAGTTTCGCCACCAATCCACCGAGATTTTCAACGCAAGTCGTAACAGGAATGACATCAAGGGTAACTTTTCTTTTTATTATAGATAATTCCTCTGCAACAAGACAAGAAAAAAAAAGTATTGGTAATGTACATTACAGTTAACAGTGTGACAATTTCAATGTTTTGAACATACCAAACTCTGTTAAGCCCCATCCCGCGGTAACGTATGACGTTCCATTGACGTAATCTTGCTGAATAGAATATTCAGTTGATGGTAAACATATCGGGCGAATGTAATCTGAACACAAAAAGTTACATTTTATTTTTATTCATGCGAATTCCGCATAGACAGACGTTGAAAAATATAAATTAACCTGTAAAGTTAACATCTGTATCCAGCTCCAAAAGAGCAATGTCGTTCGCCATAATTTTGGGATGGTATGATGGATGGACAATAACTGCCTTTACTTTTATATCCACTGGAGGATCACTGCAAATCTCGTCCTGGCAATCTTCCTCAGTTTCGGTGTCCCATTCGCCAAGACGAACGCCAGTGCTGCGCTAACAATAATTTTTTGAGCAAATTAATCTCTTTTTATAAATTCGGTTTGATGGTAAACGTTAATTAAATGCTAATGATTATTCGGATAATCCATATGATTGGTCATATAGTACTATTAATTATACATAGTTATTATAATATAAAAGTTACACGGGGCTACCGAAGAAACATCGATGGTCCTTTAATCCGAAGTACTAAATGCGCCAAAACTCCGGGGTCTTGTGGGCACACGGCCCCAGGCCTAAAGTCTCGGGGACTGGAATAGAAGATAAGACGAAGTGGGCAAGCTCATTCCAATCAAGCTTATTTCCAAAATTTCAGCAGTGGGGTGACAATAATTTTTTACCCATCATAAAGGAAAGACGTAGCGGGCTCAGTCGTTACGAGTCTAAATAAATTAAATTAACCCTGCGAGGGTGGGTATTGCGAAGCCTTTCCTTTAAAAGCTAGGTGATTCATACGTCATATAGAACGCAACGTACAATGTATTTTGCCGGCGAGCGAAGTTATGGCGTCATACGCTTCATTTCTTAAGGACCAGGTGTAAAGCTTACCATCAATAACCTACCTGTCCAGTAACTTAACATGAATACGTGATAATAAATAAAAGAAACTACTTACACGTTACGATTTACGCAGCAATGCGCCGCTGTCAATACGTAACGCTTCGATATCAAACTCCCTCCGCATAAGTAGCGACTTCGTTCACCTGAATAATTTTTAACCTTTACATATTTATTGTATTCTTTTCGGAAAACATGCAGTGATAAATTCGTATTTACTAATTTAGACAATATTTTTTTACACCATTTAATTGTTTTCGCATATAAAAACTATACAGCAGCTTAAGAAGCGTACAAAGGTTTATTATAAAAGAAAGAAAAAAAAAGTTAACTAAACACTAAGCTAAGAGATCACATGAAACCAGTTCTTTGGCAAAACGTTCCTAAGTGTATCTGAAGGTGAGTTAAATAAATGAATTTCGGGCGAATCATTCAGTTCGTTGACGAATTTGGCAAATCCTGTAAAAAATTAATTCTTTCTATAATTTGTTGTGCAACGAGGAAGATGCAAGTAAGTCTGTTGTCTGGCAGACCTTATCGGTGCCCTAAGATTTATTTGGGAAAGTAGAGAAGGAGAAACAATTTTACTTTGGGCTATTTTAACAATTGGACAAATATCAGATATTTTTCGTCTTATGAATAATGGAAGCAGATGATGTCTTCTATATGCTGTTACATAATCGAGGTCGGATTTTTTGCATTTGTATTGTAAATATTTTATAAACCTACGTTGTATAGACTCTAGCCTCTTAAAAACATCATATAGAGGATTCCAAATTTGTGAACAAACACATAAGAGCAGTAGAGGATCTTTATTATGTTAATGCTGTTAAATTGGGAGCTAGATCTCAAAATGAATCCCAAGCACTTATTAGCCTTTTTCGCAATATAATCAATGGGTTTCCCATAGGTTAGTTTAGAATCATGAATGATATCTAAGTCACGTACCTCATTAAATTTTGCTAGTTGTTGACCTTGAGTCTATTAATGAATTCTGTCACATTAATTTTGCGGGTGAAAGTTATTGAGTGACAATTTGTTAAATTAAGATCAAGCTTATTAATTCCACAATATTCATGTAATATTTTTAGATCTTGTTGTAGAAGATGACAGTCATGAATATTATAAATTTGTTTGTAGATTTACCTATAAATATACCTAAGTTTTTTACCCGGATATACCTAAGTTCTTTGTGTCTCACGTTAATGCATATTGATGATTTTGTTACATACCTGGATCATGTGTTTTTTATTTTCTAAAATTTGAATTTTTTCATTCGATTTTCTAAAATTTGAAATTAAATCTACGCTGATTTTAATCAAATAGATACTTTTATGCAATCATTGATTCAATTATATTATAAGTTTCATGAAGGTACGATGGGGGGGGGGGGGGCCAAAAGTGCGTGGGGTACAGGGTTGGTGAAGGTTGGTATGCTCGTCACTTGTAGCAATATATAAAAACAAGTAACAAAATTTCAAATAAGGAAAAGAATCTATTTAATATGACCCCCCCTCCAGACAACCAATTAAGGCACCACACCAAAAGGTAGAAAAATTTGTATTAGGCGATACCCGGCTAAAAGAATACAGCGAGTATTATAAATGTTCTACATCATCCACCTTAGCATGACTAAGGCCATTGATGCAAGGCAAGATGGCTTTAAGCTCATGCCACCTCAAAAAAGTATGTTTGTAGAGTGTTCTCGCACGTTTTTTGAGCTCTGCGGATAGAGTAGAGAAGAATTGATGTCCCAAATTCTTACTAAATATATGAACTGGGTTCACCGAGTGTATTAAGTTAAGGGAGAATATATAAAAAAAATAGTTACATGTTTAATTTTAACCCACTTTCCCTATCGCTCCGTGAACTTATTGACCTCCCCTCCTATATTTCATTATTATGTAACAAGGTTTAGGTTATGAGCAGCATTAGAAAATTTTGAGACGAGACAAAATTTAATGACTCAGTTTGGTGTTACTGCGTAAATGCTTTTGTCCAAAAATTTGACAGAAACAGCTTGTAATATTGTAATTGGTTTATAGACTATAAGAAACTTTTGCGTAATTCAATAAATGTTATATACAAATACAAATGATACAATAGTATTTACTAGCAATAGAAAATTACTAATCTTGACATGATAGATGTGCTCGTTACTGCTGTACCAATCAGATCGTCATATCAATTAATTCGAATTAATTTGTCTTTTGAATACACTACGGATAAACCACTACGGTGCCTATAATTGCTATACACGTACATTACTCTATTTTATTTAAAAGGTACTCGAGCCAATGTTATTACTGAGATAACTAGGCGTACCCTCTGTCTTTCAAGGTAGCTAATATATTCTGGTGTCAATTTTTTTTTAAAGTCAAAGTCAAATATCTTTATTCAATATGGAAGCATTACACTTTCTTATTGACTGTCAAATAAACTATCACCGGTTCGGAAATGGTAGCCTCTGACCTGAAAAGAACCGGCGTAAGAAACTCAGCGGAACTTTTTTTCCCTTTTTTTCAATAAATTTAACAAAGTTTTTACATAATACATCACATTTTAATACTTTGAAATAGCCTGGAGCGAACAGTTCATTACCAGGGTCTGTTATCTAACAATCAAGTAGTCATTACATCAATAATATCCTTAAACACACAAACTTTCCTTACATATCTAGCCTATCAGGATAGCAATAATATCGTCTTGTGACTTAAGCGCTATTAAAAATATAAAAGCAACATACCCTTTTGTTCTTTAACCCTGACCAGCCAGGGGAACTCATCGATGGCCGTTATAGACCCACCAACAATACGATCTTCACTACTTCTGCTTAGTCCGCACACATCTATGTCTGGCAACTCTAACTGAGACTCTGGTTTGACGGCAACAGTGGTCGTTTTTAATCTACTTGTCGCTGTCTCCACGTCATTTAGAAACAGTATCGGTTTATATATCGGACAACAAACCTACAAGTTAGTTTTTCTATTACGATAATTTAAAAAAATCTTCGGTATTAATAGATTAGATTTTTGACCTCAAAAGTTTTCTTCTTACCCTTGGGCCTCTAACATCGTAACCGCAGAACGCTTCACGTAAAGGTTGCCTCTGTCTTCTTTTTAATAGGTCTATTGCTGAAAGGCATTCTGTTACCAATACGCAGTTTGCATTTAACTTTGCACAGTCCGTTATGTTTATTGAGCGTACTGTTTCTGAAAATAAACAAAATAAATGTGCTATAAATATATGGTTTAAATTCTTTAATTGCTGTTTATTTATAAATTTTTACTTGCATACAGTAGATGCACCCACGTGTAATAATGATAATCGAAGGTATATAACTGTATTTAATTTGAAAATTTTTGAATAAATATCATCTTATAATTTCAGATGGTATAAAACCATAATTTGATGAATTGATTTTATTACTTCTTCCTTGCGTTAGAAATAAATTATAACCTTTTGCGTTTATAGTTCACCATTTAAGCATTAGAAGATAGATCAATTCTGTAGTGATAATGTTTGCAATATTATTTAAAACAAATTTTCCTATTAATAAGTAGTAGTATAATAATAATAATCTCATAGGAATTGATTTTTAAACTGGGTAAACACGCTAGCGTTGTCACCCTACCGCTTTGCGGCAGATTAATATAACTTCGACATTAATATAACTTCTGTGTAACAGAGTAATATTTTTTAATATAACATAAAAAAATTATCAATGCATTTTTTTTGATGCAACGCCTGGAACATCGAAAATTACTGTAAATGGTCTTATAAAATTAATATCCAAGTTATCATGGCTACTGTTCTATTAAGCTTTAGTCGAATAAAAATAATTATGCAGAACGTTTAGTATCTTAACTGATAAGGATAAACTGCAGAAGATTTGTGGAAAAGCTTGAATTAAGTTAACTCAAGTAAAACCGTAGCCGGCATATTTACTGATGCAACATCCCATATCTCACGGTAGGCAGCGCATCGGTGATACCATTAAATTGCCAATGTCATTCGAATAGACGTATGCAAATAAAAAATAAAATAAAAACAAAATATAACGTCAAAATAATGGCGCGAAAATTCGGACGAACTCTTGGCTGAGGTTTAAATTTACAACGCCTTACGTTTTGCTTGTTAACAGATGTAATTTGAGCAGATAAATATTTTTTTTAATTTTAATTAGCTGTGACCTTTTTACGAAGTCATAATTTTAGATAAACTGAGACTTCATTAATACTTTGACATTAGAATATTTTTGTTATAGCTGTATAGAACAGTACACGGCTGGGACAGTGGCGTAGCTGGTTCACTATAGATAAGTCATATACATTGGTGTATGAGGCCATTGGAAAAACCCGAAGTGAGCGTAACAAGTTAATAAAAACATTAAAAACCCGTGCGGATACAATCCCCTTTAGATGTCTATCTACGATGAAAGGTGAACATGTGTTTAGAAAACAATAATAATCTTTAGTTTTAATAAATAATTTCCGATTTCCTTTAACGATATTGATTTTTAAATGAAAATTTAAATGGCTACGTTAAAGGAGTTCGTACTATATACTTATTATATTTATGTGTATGCATTTACATCTGTTTGTAATTTAATTGTAATTATTCTTCTTTAATTTTATTTTTTAAATTTATTTAGTGGTATGAATTAATATTACAATTTCTAATTTCCCACATCACCTCAAGATATCTGCATCACCCTTCGTTTAATCGGCAGAAAATGACATTGGCATTAAGTACAACTTGAGAATATAGTTTTATAAAAAAAACAATAATGAGGAAATAAAAATAACTATCTATTGTACATTTAGAAGTGAGTATTGGTAAATAGCAACTTTTGTACAAAAGTTTTGTGTAGAAACGTTTGAATCTTTATGAACCATGTGTTTGTTTTAAAAACTAATTTAAAAAAACCTTTTCAGGACGCCCAAGACTGGACAAGCTTATATTAACTTGTGAGCGATCTTAAAGTATATACTTTTTCCTAAACATGAACGTCATTTATGTAGTATTATGGATATTACAATTTTCAAGAAATTAACAATAAGTGATCTTGGAGAAAGGAGTTAGGAGTTAATATATAGTAGGAACAATACATTTTAATGTTCTGTATTTCTATAACAGCTTTGAAATTACTATAAAGATGTAGCAGCCTTCGATCATTTTCCTTATTGTTTCACTAAAATTAATTCTTGCATTATGCGTGTGTTTGCATTAAGGTGAACATATGAAATAATATAATATTGATACTAACAAATTATTGCATAAAGCAAGTAGTCAAATGCATTTTCATATTTAATAAGTACCTATAACTAATACAAATGCGCGAGCATAAAATCGAAAACAACTAAAGCATGATATAATTTTAGATATAAATAGATTTTTAAATATACGATTAATCAATTGTTTCTTTTATATATATAAGTCTCTTTTATTAAAAGGAGATAATCAAACGTTATCTTCGTCGATCATACCAAATTTTCGGTATGATCTAACAAACACATCTCCGATTCCAACTGTCCGAATGTAGATCTTGCATACAATTATAACCAGTACATAAATACGTTATACTATAATCACAAAAAAAACAAAGGTTTTTACTTTACCACACACACTCAAGGCCGAATACGTGTCTATACAACTTGTTATGCACAACGTATTATAAGTTACACTTACGGAAAGATCCAGCAACAAGAACGGCGAAAAGTGTCCATTTGGCGGTACGTTTTAAAACCATGTTTGTTTTAAAATTCGTTTATTTTATTAAACTAACATAAACTGTTAACTTGTTAAGCCCCTCTGCCGAGCTTCGACGGCGGCAGTGAGACTGGTTTCAAATTATTACGTCCGTCACGAGTCACCCGAACTCACTTATTGTGGTCAACGCCGTGGCTCATTGCGGTCTGATACGTCACTGCGAATGATTGCAGTCTTATGTGACGATAACGTGAACGAACGATTGAATGATTTTAATTCTAGCGATTTTCGCGTTAATTCAAAATTCGATATTAGAACTTAGTAACTTAATAGTTGACACGCTTCATATTCTTTTATGGAATAAAGGCGTGAAACAGATAGTATTTATAAATGAAAGAAAAACAATTGTTTATTTATTTAATCTATACGATCATCGTCAGACTAGTTGATCTAAAATCCATGAAATGAAATGTGGCACGGAGGTGTAAACGCCGGGTTTCTTTATCCCGCAGACCGTCGGACCGAAGGACACCACTCCGACAAGATAACTCTTCGGACCTTCGACCGTGTCGAATATCTGAAAAATATTATTAGATTAGATTATTACTATTAGAAGTCTAAGCAAAATATAAAGTAGGACAAAGAGAAGGAGTGAAGTAATGGTTAAAAATTAACATATGCCTGGTAACAAGTAAAAGTAACAAATAGTAATAATAATAAACTAATTATATATTATATAAATTGGTTAAAATATAGTACAAGCTACATCACTAACATAGGTGATGTTGCACTATATTTTACCCAATTTAGGGATAGGGTTTACGTAAAAAAATCATGACGTCAAACTCAAATGCCGTCAAAAAATCTGATTAAACATCGCGTGGGGATTAAAAAGTTCGCTTCAGACGCCATTATTGTTTCATATTACATTTGTTTGAGTTATACTGTCTCCGTAGCCTTGTGGTATAGGCGTGTGGCTTAGAAACCGGGGGTCGAGGGTTCGAATCCTGCGGGGACTAAACAAATTTTCATTGTTGTTTCCTAGTTGGTTAGGGCAATTTGGACCGATCACCCAATTGTCTTAAGATGATCCATGCGTCGGATGGGCATGTAAAAAGTCGGTTTACCCACCAACCTGCATTATATGTATAACCTGCATATATAGGAGGCCTATGTCCAGCAATGGACTATCACAGGCTGATGATGATGATGATGACGACTACATTTGTTTACATATATATATATATATATATATATATATATATATATTATTTTTTTTTTACCAGAGATAATAAAACTTCGCTTTAAATTTTAATAAAACTTCGAATTTAGGTCCTTTGGGAAACTAAAATGCTGCGAAAACGTAAAGCTACTGGTTAGGTATACAGCTTTGGGCGCTCTCGCGTATTTTCTCTTCGCTTTTGCATTTTCGTCTCGTCGTCGTCGTTGGCCACGGTGCCCTTCAAACGGGAAGACATTAGTGTTTACGCACTACTAATTTGCAGCGGAAATAGGCGCCACGGTGGCACTTTCCCAGACAGTCGCTTTTAAAAAGAGAAGCTGTAAAAAGTTGACGGACGACAAGGAAATGTCACTACAGTCAGATGCATTCCGATAGATGGCGTAATAACTATAATTTGCAGTTCGTTATTATTGGACAGTTATCTGAAATTAATGTAAACCGGTTCAGGCTATCTTTTCTTAAGATTATTTATAAATTAATAATTACCTTCATCACTGGACCTCCCGAGTCCCCACCGCATGCGTCTTTGTTTTGCTGTGCCCCAGCGCATATTTCTGTTTTACTCATTTGGAAGCCGCGACCAAAGAAATTGCATGACTGGCGTGTCACTATTGGTAGCTGTGAATTTTTCAGCCAAAAGTTTTTAATTTAAATGTAGATCTTTTATATTAAACCTAGTTATTTAACCTATAACCTTGGGTCATCCAGTTTTCATTTTAAACTAGTTTTTATAGTTGTGCTAACTTTTATAAATCACATGCTAAGTGCTCTAGTACATTTTTTTGAGGAAGCTCTTTCAAAGTCGACAAACTTTGAAAATTTCAAATAGATAGTTTAAGTTTAAATGAACAAAAATAATAGATACATATTGGCCCCAAAACTGGAAAATGGTTAGCGTTCGAGCGAATTTCTATATTTTTACATGGTGTAGATTTTTTTAAATATTTTTCTTATAATAGTTACGATCAATACTGTCACCACGTTTCGGATGACGTTGACTTCTGGGAGTCCCTGAATACACTACTGCTCTGCAGCTGCAATGTGCAACGCAGTGGTAATTCCACAGTCATCCCTAATATCTACATTTGTGGATTAGATATAGGTAATTTGTACACATACCGATATGTATTGTAAGACGTCGGCTCGTTTTTCCGTTGACATGTTCATTTTACCCCAACCGGCGACTGTAACCAGGTCACCTATTTGAAGATCGCTCAACTGGTCCCGTTGTGGCAAACATATAGGCGCGACGTAATCTGAAAGGACGAAACAAATAAAAATATAATTGAAAAAACCTTAAAATGCTTTCATAATTTGCTCAAGCTATTTTGCTGATAACGAAAACAAGCATCGAAGAACTAAAAACATCAAAAACTCCGACATAGTGCAAAGGATTAGCTCGTTGAAGTAACAGTGTCATGTAGTCAGAAGAACTGATGGCCGATGGGCCAATAAGGTTCTGGAGTAAAGGCCGCGTTTTGGAAGACGGAGTGTTGGTCGACCTTCGACCAACTGGGACAGCGATCTACATGCAGTAGCCGGTTCAAGTTGGAGGCCAGTATCAGGGGATCAGCCGTCTTGGCGCTCATTGAAAAAGGATATCCAGCAGTGGGCTGTAAAGACCTGATCTGATGATGATCATATTGCTGATAAATTACTCCAAAAAGATTGGGTATTCTACATGAGTGTAAACCACAGCTACGTGCAGTCCTAAAGCTTTCTTAGCATTGACTCATAAACCCAAACGACGTACTAGGTACGGTCTAAGAAATTGATCACGAAAACCACAAGCTATAATAAAAAACTTAAAACACCTTGAGAATTTCCCACTTTTCGATTCACTTAATTATCCAAGTCTATTTGTGCCATCAAAATAACCGTTTTTAATTAACTACAATGTGTTATATACCATTTTTTTTAGTTTTTGTCTGTCTGTCTGTCTGTCTGTTTGTTCCGGCCTAACTAAGATCTTTATTAGATCTAGTACAAAGTTAGTCTTTCTGAGCGTTATATGACCCAACCGTCGTATGTCACTTACCGTTCAATTGAAAAGGTTTATCCACTTCCACTACGGCGATATCATTGTGGAACGCTGGCTTGTTGAATTTTAAATGGTTGATGACACGGCCCACTCCTCTGTCCTGGATCGGAGGTGCACATACGCCCATTTGGCAGTCAGGATTCGAGCGGGTATCATATTCTCCCGCGCGAATAGCTTTTCTGTTTCGTTCATATATAAAATCATTATCTTAGATCTACGAGTACAAATAGCACAATATTTATAATAATCTGATATCTATAAGTAGATGAGTGTATATTCACATATGGTGTACGTGTGTATATTGTTGTATATATATGTATATTGCTTACATGTATGTGTTGTAGTGTATGTATGTGAATAAATATTTATTTTTAAATGTAAATATAAATTAATGTATATAGGCATGTAAGACAGCAATTTAATAAATTATTTTTTTTACTTATTTGTAACGTAGCCTTAAGAAGTTATTTTTTGCTGTCAGAGGATTTATTATTAAGTTAATTTAGAAATAACGAATGCGGTTTTTCTACGTTGCATAAGAATATCGGAACATTCGTTGTCTTATGATAAAAAAATAATGTACTGCGTAATAATAAGGAAAATATCCTTAATACATCGTTATGGGTCACGATTTTCAGTTCTTGATTGTATACGAAGCTTTGAATAATAGAATAATATTCAGAAGACTTAAGACGCTAAACATAAGCCACAAAAACAACCAAAAGGGACCGGGGAATACCTACGTGATAAGATTTTGTTAATCATATATAGTGATGTCAAATTTCTTACGAAACAAGATTTTTACATGAACTATGACGTCATAGTAAAAGATTGTTGTAAGGTGCTATGAATCAGCATTTTTTTATAAAAATATGTTGATAATGTTAGACACACAATGACTATTAATTATATCAATATTAATGGTGTAAATCTCGAAGCGGAATTTGAAAATAATTTTTCCAGCCATAGCGAATAGCAAATGTAATTTGACAACGAAATTTATTGTAAGGTCATGTAGATACTAATAATTTTCCTGTTTCATTAAATATAACTAATAAAATTATTTATGGATAAATTTATACCTTACTTGTTTTTTGTACACGAGAGAATATCTTCTTGTTAAAGCATATCTACCAATCTGAATGAAATTCAATATACAAAAGAAAACCGTAAATTGAAACCAGCGCCATTAAGAAATGTTTATTAGGCAAAAACGTACATTTGACGCATTACACTAATGCTGACAATATTTGTGTGGCACACCTGGTGTAGTAATTAATTGGTCTTAACCAAGAAGGCCAGCAAAAGTAAAGAAGGTGATAAGTCTGCCTTTACAGAATACCGATTGGAGAAGTAGGCGCTGTGTGTTGCCGCCAATCAGTACAGTGTAAACACTTTTGTCTTTCGGTTTGAAGAATACCGCAGCTAGCGTAATTACTGGGCAAACGGAACGTAACATATTATGTCTCAGGATGACAAGCGGAGTTGTCGTGTCTTACGCTGTGTTGCTCATTGACAGGCGTATACCATATAACAGGTGAATGTCTTGTTCGTTTCGCCGTATTAGTTAATAAAATAAGTTCCTAAATTAAGAAAATATTGTGTGATGAATAAATTTTCTTTAGTAGAAAACGTCTTACAGTTTGATCAAATCTTCGACTGTTTCCAGGCAGTGGGCGGCGGTAACCACGTGTCGTGGTGTAACCAGAACTCCCCCGCACATCCAGTCTAGATCGTCCTCATCAACAACTGAAATAGATAACATAATGATAAACTAAAGGTGGTCTCGTTCTTACAACAAAAAACAGTATGTGCAAACAGTACTTGTTCCGGTGTAAAGTGCATCGTCGCTAGCGTAATTATTGGGTAAACAAGATGTAACATACTATGCCGTATACATGATTTGTGACTTCCGACGCTGCGTTGCTTATGGATAAGTCGGTATCTCTTACCTAAAATAATATAAAGAGGTTTTAGATTAAAGCATAAATTTCAGAAACTTCTACTACTTCAGTATATAATGAATAGCGCTGAATAGTCAGTTAATTAAAGATGATAAAACCATCCTTTAAGCTAAATCATCGCCTTACAACCAATATAAGTGATAGCGCTGAATAGTCAGTTAATTAAAGATGATAAAACCATCCTTTAAGCTAAATCATCGCCTTACAACCAATATAAGTGAATCAGGAGTTAGTGAAGTTTAAAATATACATGTTTTGTCCTTTATTTAATTTATCCTAAGGTGTTATAAGTAAAGTTGCATTCGTAAAGTATATTAGAGCCATTAAATATGATTTTTTTTAAACGAGAAAAGTGCTAAAACGTACGTTCTTCTTATTGGTCAAATATCTATCAGCGCTTGACATATGTCAGCGGAAACCAATCAAGGCTTTAAAAATTTTATTAGGATTAACGGCAGGCGTTTTAATAAGTTAGAAGTTTAAATTTTAGCTTTCTAAGCTAATAATACTCGATTTAGTGACGAAACTTGAGAGATCACTGAGTTTAATTCGATGTAACCGTCAAGATTTATGAAAGATAAAATGAGCGTAAATTTTCTTACTTGTCATTTTTATAGCTTAACTTTAATTTGATATTAAATCTATTTATAGCTTATTTCCTATGTAATTGTTATCTTAACTTGAAACACCTGGCGTTGTATAAAGTTTAGAAAATCAGTGTCGAGTATTATTGATAGTCATAAAAACAGTTCTTGAAAAAAAAAGAATAACAGTAATAAAAAAGAAATGCGTAAGTATGACATCAAACAGTAAAGTATAAAGTAATACAACAATGGAGCTTAGGGAAAAACTTTGGCCCTGTTGTTTCTGGGATTCTCCGACGACTTCAGAACAACCTCGTCACGCTTTATTATATTTTTTATGGTAATAACTCTGGCAATAAAGCGTTAACTATACAATGTATAACCATACAATGTATAAACAGCAACAATATCTGAAGTGCCAGTGTTAGACGTTTTTAACAACTCGCCTAAAATATTTTGGAAATTCCCACATGTGATTTCTAAACGGAATAATTAAATAAAATTATTGGATATTCCGATATATTTCGAGTATTGTTCTTAAAATTTAATTATAGGAATGTTTATTTATGTGAAATGTTTTGAAAGGAAATTACGTTACAAAAAATCGCAAAAAAACCATGTTCGTCATACAACAATAAATAATTTTGAACGTGCCTATTATGTTTTATGAATGCGTAAGTTGTTTTGATATGAATTTTTGTTATCCCCCAACGCAAAAACTTATCAACAGGTTTCAATGAATTCATAGAGATTATAGGCCAGATTGACACATAGGCCGAACTAAGGAGAAATACGGTAGACGCGTGCGATGCCCAGGGAGAGAGCTAGTATAGTAAATTACTAAATACATACCGCTGTAACCCAATCTCACGATCCACGGAAACTGTCCTAGGGCCGCGTTCACACCTCCGATAATTCGATCGGCGGCACTGAAGCCGCATTCGTATTCATCTAACATTTTCCAAGCTGGGTGGTTTGCTACCTTCCGCCATGTCTCATCTAGGAAAAAAAACAAATAATGATCACAGTGGTGGATTTACACTAGGGGCAGTCAGTACAAGTGCCCAGGGCGCCTAGATTTAAGGGCGGTAAAATTTTGCAAATAAAAAACACTTGTAAAGATTGATCAATATAGTAGTTAATTCTATTAATTTATAATTTAAGAACTTAAACTCATATAGCAAATCAAAAGTGGTTTATAATTTTCTTTAATGAAAATCTCTTAAATATAGTTCTAGTATTAGGCGATTTTTTTCCGGTGGCCAGGAGCGGCATTAAGTTTAAATCCGGTCCTGATGGTAATACTCTTGTGTTGCCAATTTCTGACGAATAGCACTACATTAGTCCACTGCTGGACGTAGGCCTCCCATAAAAATTGTTGGGTATCGAGACAAGATATTAAATTGAAAATGTAAAAATAAAAATCTATATCTCAGATATAATGATATAAAATCAAAAAAATGTATAAGTCATTGTATTTTATAAGGCATGCGCACTAGTTATAAAGTTCTTTCCTTTTCAATCATCATTATTATCATCATCGTCAGCATGTGTTAGTGTAATGCTGAAATAAGCCTTAATACACGCCTTTTCCGTTAGGGGTTTTTTGACCGTGTCCCATCACAAAGGGCTAATGTGGGTTGGTGGGTGGACCGGTGGTTTTTACATGCCTAATCGCCGCATGGATCATCTTACTTCTCAGATAATTGGGTGATCGGCCCAAATTGCCCTAGCCAACTAGGAAACAACAGTGAAAATTTGTTGAGTACTGTGTTGCAATTTCAGAAGCACGGTAGATAATATAATATTACACTTTTAGTCAGGAACGAATTCTTTGTGTCTGAAACTATCTCTCGAACTCACCACTTCTTTCATTATTTCACACAATAAATACATAAACAACATATAATGTGCTCAAAATTATTCACATTAACAGATTTGCATTATCTTAAACCAACAAGGTTTAAGATAATGCCTTGTGAATTTAGGTTAGGCTTCTACGAAACTATAATTATTTAAAGTAGAGACATTTAAAATAAATCGTTATTCATCTAAAACTCACCCGCTGTGGGATATACGCTTATGAGAAGCGTCATAACTAATATTACGTTGGCTTGAATCATGTTTTCGATTGCGTGCGTCACTACAGTGCGGTTATGTTCACTCTCCTATCACCTCCTGCGGCCATGCGTTTACCCGCGAATCATTGTGACCGAACTGAAGCGTACGGACCGAAGAGAAGCGATTCGTTCCACACGGCAATCGTGCCGCACCATTAAAGTACATCAGCGTCCAATCTGGTTAACAACAAGTGCAACCGAGATAACGTGGTAATTCAATATAACACCACGCGTTAAAGTATCAAAACTATTGTTCTAGTGTGATTGGTTTCGATAGACGAAGAGGTAGATAGAGTAGTAATATACACGATAATTGCTACTTATGTTTACTTCACTTCACGTTCTCTGCCGAAAGAAAACTCATAGGGTCATATTGCTTAAAAGCTAGCTTAAGGCAATGGTATTTTTTCATAAGCTTATTTACAAATCTCTCTTTACAAACAGTAATTATATTGTGGCATAACAGCATACGGTCGTTTATTTCTTCAAAAAATGCTGGTTGGATAAAGTCGGCTTCAAATCCATCTACACTCACCATTTGCACAGCGATTGGCCATCTACAACGCAAGGGGTAAACTGATGACTTGATGATCTTGACAACTCGGTGATCTTGACAACTCGGACAGACTTTATAAATGCATAACAGACGCATCTTACTTTCAGGACAATTGCTTGATCGTGCCATGTTGTCCTTACAAACTAAAATACTAACTACGATACTAATAATCAAGTTGTAAGCGCAGGCTTTTTTCGGGACTTATACAATGCAAATACAGAACAAATTAAAAAGAAGAAGTTGTTGTTTATGTCATAAAAGAGACCACGGCAAGATGTCAACACTCTGCCCATGAAAAACCATCGGCCGCATCCTCTCGTGCGGACGTGTTGATTTCATTTTCAAGATAAGCTCCAGGACATAAGACGATTTCCACAGAGACCAATATTCAACACAGACAGTGATCCTGTGTGTGTTGAATATTGGTGTGTTGTGTGTTGTGTGCTCTTCTGACATGATCCATACGCTTTTTTGCATAATTTTTGACAAAGATTAAGTAACTATATAAGTATCTACATAGTTTTGTCATAGTAAGAGTCCTACATTTCTGGTCCCTAGCAATTGCTAATTACTACAATTACAGTGTAATTTAGTGAAAAGCGAAGAAGGGACATCCCATCATTAAACATGAAAATCGGCTTTTCTCCTCGAAATATTGAAAAAATTACATAATTTGAACTGTCCCCCAAACTGGCCATTCGTCTTTGAAATATTTAAGTTAAATTTGGAAAATTATTTGAAATTTTACGTACACAGACCATTATATTTACATTATATTTGTCCTAACAATTTTGTGTAGTATGCAACAAATCTACACGGGTCACATAGCCATATTAAAATTTAAAAAAATGTATATGAGTAGAGAACTGTGCTTTTTATTAAGAATTAGGATTTCAAATTGGTTGTCACTCATGGTTCCCAAATATTGAGTGTAGGTGTTCCAATAATCCCTGCCGATAATAAAAATCAAAATCTCTTTTCCTCACTTATTATCCACGCCCTTACTTCAAGAAGCATTACGAGTAATTAGCCTTTGACAGGAGCCCCAAATTATTCTTATGTAATTTATGATTATATGCCTGTATTTAAGTTAAATCTATCTGTATATATAAAGAGATTCCCACCTATATATAGACTCATCACGATGTCTCTGGAACCATAAGTCGTAGCGACTTGAAATTTGGTAGGAATATTCCTTTCGCCGAGTAGAGGTCAGTTAAGAATTTATTTCGGATTTTACGCAATTCCATCCACAAGGGGGGTTGCGGAGTTTCTAGTTACATATATTTATTACATAGCTTGTATATCATTTCAAATCAAACAATTATCAGAAATAAACTTAATTACTGTAAATAAGTCGTTAACATCGGTAAAGTGAATTTATAGTTCAATTAGAACGTGCAAAATTAGACGTTAAACCATAACGAAGTATGCGTTATCGGACATAATAATTATTTCTTTGAGCCACGAGTAGTTAACCATAACTTTGTGACATTTACACGTGTTTTTTCACTAATTGACTTGATTGAACATATAATCAGTTGGTTGTAAAAAATAATTTAAAAGGAAGTCTAGTCGGAAAATCGTAATAATTATGTCCTTCATTTTGATTTAAACCACCTGAATTAGGGTACCTTATTTTTTTTTTTTTTTATGGCATACGCAGGCAGACGAGCAGTCGGGCCACCTGATGGAAAGTGATCACCGACACGTTGACAATACCAGTGGTATCGCCGACGCGCTGCCTACCGTGAGACATAGGGTGTTAAGTCTATTGTTTACGCGAATATTATACATAATTAAATAAAATGACTTTACGGATTTTATCGCGTTTATTTTACATTTTAAAATTCCCGACGTTTAGAACTCTTTCCAGTGGCCGTGGTCACGGGATAGACTGAGATGTCATGCGTCTTGGGGGGTGGGGGGAGGATGGGTACCTTAATGTTAAATATATTGAAATTTTCCGGGTATTAGGCCACGCCCAATTTAGTTACGTGAGAAATTGTTTTTAATATAATTGTTTTTTAAATTTGCATACGAAGGAAGATGACAAGTCGGGCCACCTGATGGGAAGTGATCACCAAAGCCCATTGACGACAATTGACGGATGTTACTACATTTATCAAGTAAATACGCTGGCTACAGTGCCCTTTAAACCAGAACACATTACCGTAATAATCTCAGTTTTTAATATATATTTACATTTGTATGAGAGAATTCTAAGTTTTTATAGTGGTCTTTTCTTTCTGGTCGTTTTGATTGACCCGCATCGTTGCTTTGGGGGGCGTGTCGGAGCAAACATAACCGCATCACCTCTTAAGACCCACAAAGGCCATGTCACGCCAGGGTCGCTTAGGACTGTCATACTGTTCCCGCGGCTTCAACTAAAGCGACATGTGATAGGCGCGCATTGCCAGTTAGCTTAAGTGAACATTCAATGAGAAGGAAACCTTAGACCAACAGCTTTTTTGCGGCAGGCACAGGACACCTTTTCCCATATCCATCAGAAATCCGACGGTTCATATTCGACGGAACACTTCTACGTTCATCAGCTATTAAAAGGCTTACGTTTCTTTTCTTTTGTGATATGAATTCTTTGCACTCCATGACTTAATACATATTTGTCTTACTTTATAAGCTCTAGTCTGCCAACTTTGTAAACGAGCTGTAAATCCAATTACTGCATTAGAACACGAATCTATAACAAATACTTAAGATCATTACATTTGAGCCAGAAACGTTTATCAAGTATCGCAAACATAACAGGACAAGAATAAAGTTATAGATTAAAAATAAACATCTATTGGTGCGACAATTTTTTTAAATATATAGCTAATAAAATATCATTGCTATAAAAAGATCACCATCATCAGCCTTTGTCAGTCCACTGCTGGACATCGACTGGTCGACCAACGCTTAGTCTACCCAAACGCGGCCTCCACTCCGGAATCAACGGGCTATTTAAAGATAATAGATATATATCATAGTTAAATTTGTGTTTCATCGACTACAAACTCATAATAATTAACCCGTACCTAATTCCTATTTGTATATTTGTTAATTTGGGCTTGGCTTGGTTGGCTCGTATAAACGTATGGTGGCATACGTATCAATTGTATTCATGTGTCCTAACTGACGGTGAAGGCTATTCCTTAAAGACTGCGCGTGCACTTGCGCACTAGAATAACTCCTGCGCAGTTGGCTAATCACTAATATAGATCGGCCGCCATTTGTCGGAATCGACTAGAAAAGCATTTATGGGTATTATTTCTTCTTGACGGCGGACGGCGGCCGTTTTGGCGTTCATTAAATTATGTTCAGCAGTGGACGGCTAAAGGCTGCTTATGATGATGATGACGATGATTATTTCTTATTGGAATTAAGAGACAGTTTGTAAGAGTAATTCATACTTTTGTACTATGACCCGACTTCCTATTTTTATGATTTATACAGAGCACAACTGTAGTAAAATTTGACACTTGTTTATTCAAATAAAAATAATCACCGTTAGTTTTTGATACATATTTGAAAATGTTAGAAAAACAAAAATGATTTTAAGCATAACAAACATACACTTATTATTCCAGCAACTAGACTGCGAATAATAACTAAATATTTTATGCGACAATGTATTTTCTTTTACAACTAAATCGTAGAAGACGTTAAAAATTTTATCATTAATAAATTTGTGAGAGTAAATTTTAAATGAGATCTTAGCATGCTTGTCATATACTTGGAATTGTTTCTTCGTTGTATTAATTTCATTAGATAACAACAGAATAGTCCCACTGAGTTTTATTCTCTGATTTTTCTTAGGTCAGAGGCGTGATAGCATTTTTGACATTCAATAAGTGTAATGTTCATATGTTAATTGAAGATATTCAAAGGATATTGTATATTTGGCATTGACATGACGGGCAATTGCAGTCACTTTATCGTAATTAGTCATTGCGGATTATTATTTATATACATGTATAAATAAGGAAGTTTGTGCAGTTGTTCGAATGAGAAACACAAACTTCCCGATGAATCACTTAAAGGAAGGAAGTATCTTTTGAACTGTCTGGAATGGAGCATTTGTACTTTACGTGTCAAATTGGTTTTGCGTTGACAAAAGTAAAACAACTTAATTTTAAACACAAACATTTAGTTTATACAAATTTTATAATTACTACAGAACAAAAACGTTTACTTTCTTTGCTCTAGAAACAACTAAGGATCGTGTAAGCTGTATCCAAGACTTGACATTTTTTTATGAAGAGCTTCCATTAGGTATGTAAGGGCTGGGCTTTCATTAGGTATGTAAGGGCTGGGCTTTCATTAGGTATGTAATTCGTAGATTACTAAAATGTAATTTTAGTAATTTACGAATACGATCTAAGATTTAACGTTAACAAAATCTAATAACAAACTCAGTAAAAATCTGGTACACTCTTTTATTTTAACATTGCGTGGAAATGCAAAATGTCCGCGGTCCACCTAAAGGAACGCGGTAAGTTCTAGCGCCATTACTGTTCGAAATTCATTTTTGTCTATTATGTCTTACTAGCGACCCGCCCCTGCTTCGCACGGGAGCTATGCTGATATAAAATATACCTACAATAATTAGCATGTGTTATTATAAATATAAACTTTTTCTTCAAGCACTCTATCTATTGAAAAAAAAACCGCATCGAAATCCGTTCCGTAGTTTGAAAGATTTATGCATACATAGGGATTCAGGGACAGAGAAAGCGACATGGGTTGTAGTTATAGTTTAGCCTAAACTAGATACGAATAGTAAAATAGAATATTACCGTTTTTTGACCTCCAAAGTACGTAGTTTTTATTTAATCTAAAAATCGATTTTCGCTGTGTTATTTTTTTACCACGTAATTGTTCAATTCATCGAGGATTATACGATTATTAATTACGATCACGTAATTTTGTCAATAATGAGAAATAGATTACTCCTGTTTTGAATGTCAAGATCAAGTTAATTTTAATTTCGTAATTCATAGCCTAGGCTGAAAAATTAACTCCATTTTATAAGAAGTTTTCTTTTAATTAAAAAGGTATAGAAATACCTATATAATATACCCGTTTTAACCTACGGTGCCGAGACTTTGACACTTTACGGTTCGACTGGTCCACAAATTTAAAGTCACTCAGCGAGCTATGGAGAGGCTATGCTCGGAGTATCTCTGAAGGACCGCATCAGAAATGACGTGATCCGTCAGAGAACCAAATTACCGACATAGCCCACCGGATTAGTAAGCTGAAGTGGCAGGGCTGGTCATATAGCGCAAAACTGACGACCGCTGGAGTCGTAAAAGTTCTGGGGTGGAGACCGAGGCTTGGCAAACGTAGTGTAGGACGCCCTGCGGCAAGATGGAGTGACGACATTCGCAAAGTGGTCAGTGGCTAGATGAGAATAGCAGAAGATCGAAAGCGGTGGCATGCATTATGAGAGGCCTATGTCCAGCAGTGGACTAACACAGGCTGATGATGATGATGATAAAAAGAGATAAATAAATTTAATCTCATAAACCATTTTTAACAGAATTATTATCAATGAATGCAAGCCAACAGCAGCTGTGGTTACTGCAGATTTTAGAATGGCCAATAATGTATAATTTTCATTAATAACTCAATGGTATTAGCTCTCTATAATCCAATGAGAAGTATTTTTAAAAAGAAATGTATAGTCTATTTTGTTGCATTTAATAACATATCTTAATGGAAAAAGCCTAATAACTAGTTGGTATCATCATAATCAGCCTTTGTTGGTCCACTGCTAGACATACGCCTCCCCCAATGCACAACTTCTCCATTAGAGGGTTTTTGGACAATATATCCAGCGGGTTGGTGGTAGGACTGACTTTTACATGCCCATCCGACGCATGGATCATCTTACTTTTCAGACAATTGGGTGATCGGTCCAAATTGTCCCAACCAACCAGAAAACAACGATAACACAAAGTTGTTTCCCTGCGGATGCTAACCCACAACCTCCGGTCTCCGGTTTATGAAGCAAAGGCCAATCCCGCTAGAGAAGTTAATTGAGATACACATTTATTTTTACATTTTCAATATAATATATTGTCTCGTTACCCAACACTATCACCATTCCATCACTAGCTACGATAACAAAGCAATGTCAAACAGTACCACCTGTTACTGTACGATACATTGCACGGTGGTGTGACAAACCTAGTACATAAATTGTCTTGTATTAATTTAACCTTATTACGAGTACATAATTTTTGATTCACGGCTCTATGTAAAATAACTTCATATAGCGTATTTTCGATAATTTTAAACGAGTTCAAACAGTGTTACAAATAGTGTATATCAATATTAACTGTTATTATATATACAAAAGATATTTAATATTTATTTTACCTAGCCATTTTTCAAAGTTATCATGCTTTTGGCTTTTAGTCTATCAGGATCATAAACAAAAAATTTACAAAGAAATATTCATTAAAAACATATATGTTATAAAAAACTTATTAAGTAAACTATTAAGGTAACTTTGCCAACCACGCTTTTCATGAAATATTCTAGTTCTAGTAACCTTAATATATAAAATACAGTTAGAAAGAAATAGATATTCCGATCTTGTCCTTAGGAATCACTATCGCAGAGTTATTCAAAATTTTAATTATTTATATACATGACGAAACATTTAACAGAATTGGTATTAGTAACTTTTAATTAACTATGACTCGGCAGCCCTTATACTATACGTTGAATACAAAACCAGTTTTCTTCTTAAACGTAAGACTTAAGATTCCCAATAATTAATTTTGTGTGTTAGCACATTCCTTAAAACTACTCTAAAATGTACGTTACTACTATGAACATAAAGTTCTATTTACCTATATATTTCATACATTGCTTGAAGACGAGTTTGCCTTGACAAACGAGTATGCAAATGTCAATCTCTGCAAATGGCCGTCGCTAATACGTCATTCTGTTATTGACGTCTCGGGAAAAAATCAGTTCCTCAATATAACTAACAATTAGGAGTATAATAAACAATTTGGATCAATGAACATAGCGGCTGACCGTGGCGAAGTAAAATTTCAATTGGCGGATTGATCTGTGTGCATTTTTTATCTATGGTACACACATGAATCACCTGTTTCAACCTGGCAGAAGGCTGTTTTTCCGCAAAGACGAGTTCTCACAATCATTTGCGCGAACGATTTTAAAAGCCACTTTCTATCAGTGCCCGTTAGATGTTCAGCATATATTCGCGTTTAATGTCAGTTTTATCCTAAACCTAAGTGAATAACGTACTATTTATATAAAAAGTACAAAGAAACATAAAATCGCTTTAATAATGATGAAGTGCATGTATTGTGTTGTGTTTGTTACATTATTTCTACGATCAGTCCTTTGTCGTGAGTATTTTGCGTTTATTTATTTTTTTGCAACAAAAATTATAGAAGTTATGATTGTCTGTGGTCGGAACGGAGTTTGTTGTGGTGTAAAGTTTATGTTTTCATAAATTATTCGATGATTTTAAATAATATCATTTTATTATTGCAAGTAATTTTAACATTAATTACTAAACTTATCGTAAATGACCTTAAATTAAATTTATTAATGTATTAGCACTGTCACAATCACTTTTTCGCTGACCATATTTTTTTTAAGATACTGTGCTAATTAAAATGCTATTCTAAATTTGACGGAATTATTGAAGGGGTTATTAGTATTTTATATTATAAACCAAAAAAAAAAAAAACATTAAGTTTAGTGATTCACGCACAAAAATGGAAGGGCACCAGTCTTTCTTATGGCTATATCGTATTGCTGTGAAAAAGTAACGTCACAGCGAACCCGTATTTGTTTGTTACCATAACGATAAGTTACCGTTACTTTTGTATCATTGCATTAAATGAAATCGTATCGCGTACGTAAACGGTGTGTTGACCCGATATTAATTTCGCGTCAATTTTTAGATACTAACAACGAAATGAATGAAAAAAATAGAAATTAAAATAAAATACATGAAATAATATTTAAAAATAAGTATATTTGAATATCTGTTTGTAACATTAAAAAAGCTTTAAAATATTGTAATTATATTGTGATGTAAAACCGACACATTTGAGAAAACACTTTTTTAAAGTTAAGAACAATACATATTTTAGAAAAGAAAAATACATATTTCTTACAGCACTTCCGCATAGTGCTTTCTTATACTCGACTGCACGACGACTATGACTATTTTTTATTTTGATCAAAGACAAAAAAAAATACTAAGGTATTTTAAATATTTGCAATCGTTCAGGGGTATGGACCGAGCAGACTTATACTCAGCAACATAGAGGCATCGTGCGTTTGGCGATTAATGTCGCCAAGTTATTAGCCTCTTAGTGACGATCTATGCATCTATACAAATAAATAAAATTTTAATGTCTAACATCAAATTATCAACAGATTGATTTTAAAATAGTGAAGGCGTCCTTACATCTTATTAAAATGCTTATTCAATATATTCAAGTATCTGTACATCACCGGTTTAGTGATTGTCAAAAACACTACCAAAGGTTTTAAACTACTTTTACCTAAGAAACACCGGCGAAGTACGCACAACAAAAATTTATTTTATGTAAAAAACTGGTTCGAGGACCAAGGGTTTGGTTTATTAGAGGATTTTATTTAAATTATATATTACATTTTAATATCTTTTAATACCCAAAAATTCTTTGTCACCCTTTTAAATTTAATATTGGTGTAAATCTAACGTAATAATTGCAAGTTGTTTGTAGCCTGTCTATAAAATCGTCTATTACAGAATACTCCGGGGCGGATTGTGTTACCAAGACTGAAAATGCACCAGGAACATGCATAAAACTGAGAGAATGCGCTCTTCTAATGAACGAAATAAGGAGTTCTGGTACTAAACTCACCCTCGAGTTGAGAAGGAGGCTGTTGTCACTCGCCTGCGGCTTCGAGGGAGATCAGCCTTTGGTATGGAAAGTTTTGATCCATTTAGGATTAACAGTTTTTGAACATGTGAACATACATATACGCACATACTATGCACATATATGTACGTTTAAATATAATATTTTATAAATTTTGACGTCGAAGATTGCACCAAAATTATTAATTCGCCACGCCTCTAATTGACAGGGAAAAATCCTCAATGGCATTCAGGCCGCCTCTTGAAAAACTTAATTAGATGGTCTTTCAACAGTGTGAATAAATGAATGGCTTATAATGTAGAAGAACAATTAAGACCTTATAATCAGCTTGTGCCAGCGCGTGCGCTCACGGATATAAGTATATTATAGAGAAGCAGTACAAGTTATATATAATACGTTGTCATAAACCTAAGCCAAAGAAAATATAGTCGTAATAAAAATGTAACACATAGCAACTAAGTGATATATATGTAGTGTTGCCATTTGTTGACCGTCGCTCGGTGATTGATGTCGTGACAATTCATAAATAATAACGCTTATCGTATGTATCATATGATCTCTTTTTTATTATGGGTAACACTGTTTACTTCAATCTCGGATTATCTCTGCCTTAAGCGTAGCTTTTCTTGTTACGACTTATCCACTATTATACTGCCGAGAGTAATGAAATGTCATTGAATACTTTTTGTGTCATAGGGTAACAATCTTTCATACTAAATACCATCAGCATTTATCTTATATTATCTATATGTATACTAGTTGACCAGGCAGTGTTCGTGCTACCTCAATCGATAAATAAAAGATCTATACTTTTGTATATGATTTATCAATATACGTATAAAAAAAATTATAACTGAAAGATATGGAAAGCTATAATTTTTTTGTTCAATTATGATAAAATTTATATTTATTTACCTTTTAAATCTTCCCTGGATTTTCACAAATAATACAAGTTCAAAAGTAGCCAAATCTCTTCAGCCGTTCCGTTTTAGTGAGACTAACGAACATCAATTGATTTTTATATTTATAGATATGTAGAGACATCACACCACTTCTTTACAATTTCAGTAATAAATCATACTTCCTTAACAGGCACTCTGGAAATTTCAGATTGTCCTCTTATATGCATTGATAGCTGATCTAATTGATATATGGAAATAATGTAATTATTATCTAATATCAAACTTTAGTTTCGCTTAAACTTCTATTGTTCATATTGGTTAAATATCGGTTAAGGATTGAATGTGGTCCCCCAATATTAACGGCGTTGATTTTTGACAAAATTTGTGTTAAGCGTTCACTTTGTTCGGGTATTGTTATGAAAACATGTAAAAATACATTCTATAACAAAACTCACTTAATAAACAAAAAAATATGAATTAGTGCATAAAATATTCTCAATTTTGTAGTAAAATAAATAGTTCTTCAATATCTTGCAGTAAATTAGATTTTGCGTTTTAATTGTCACCCTTGGATTTCATGGATAGCAAGTAAAACAATGACGGTTCAAGCAAAAAAAATAGATCGTATTTCATTGGCGTCATGTATTTTTTTTTTTTCTATCTTCACTTTTAAACTAAGTTTATATGTATTTTAACAATCGAAAAGCATATAACAGCTATAGAGCTAAATATAGCCTGGAAATGCGGCAGGCTGTGTGGACACGAGCCAACTAAAATATTAATTTATCCTCAGATATGCTGTCGTTCCGAAACAGAGTCGAGTAACAGGGATGAAAACAATAGAAATGGAGTTATAAGTAACGAATCTAACAACGGTCCGCGTGACGTGAGAAGGCATCAGAACCTCGAGCTGTTACCGAGGCAATGCGGCATCATCGAAAGTGACAGGATATTTGGTGGAAATAAGACACGATTGTTCGAAATGCCCTGGATGGTATTAATAGCTTATGAATCAGGTACGTATATTGCGTAAATTCAACTATTTCTTTGAATAAGATGTCTAAGATATTTAAATCTTGTACGATCCCTGAGCTGAAGGAAATACGGAATTTATGTAAATAATCTAACCCGTAGCAACGAATTGGAATTATACGACTAACGTTCTTTTATAAGAATTATTGCAAACATTTTAATAAGTGATGTGATGACAGTCACAGTGGTGTTGGCACTTACTTTACAAAGCGGAGATTTACGGATTTATTCCTGCAAGGAAACCGTTTTGTAAGATGATAACTGCCTCCGTAGCCTAGTGGTATGGACGTGTGCTTTAGAAACCGGAGGTCGTGGGTTCGAATCCTGCGGGAACACAACAAATTTTCATTGTTGTTTCCTAGTTGGTTAGGGCAATTTGGGCCGATCACCCAGTTGTCTGAAAAGTAAGGTGATCCATGCGTCGGATGGGCATGTAAAAAGTCGGTCCACCCACCAACCCGCATTGGACCAGCGTGGTGGGATACGGCAGTAGAAACCCCCCAATGGAAAGGGGTGTATTAGGGGAGGCCTATGTCCAGCAGTAGACTATCAAAGGCTGATGATGCAAGATGATCAGGGTATAACCTTTTGGTTGAGGTCTGATGACCTAAGTACTAGTCGCTCTGCGTAAAAGATACAAGCTGACCGCAAAATAATATGGAAAAAATGGCTGGGCTAGAAAAAAAAAATCTTGCCATTTTAATTAATTGACTGGAGATTATATGAATGCATAAAAGAGTTAAACATAAGTTACGAACTCCAGTACAAGTTGATCTTAAATCAAGTGACCCATTTTCTTACCTTGACACAACGACGACGGTTAAAATGGAAGAGCTCTTAGATGAAAGATCTATTAGCAAAGTATAGTGGAACCAAATTAGGTGTATGTACAAATGTTACTCATAGAAACGGAGTGACGTACGTATGGTGGTTTTATTGGTCCACTGCCATTTAGTGATTAAAATCTCGTATGAATCGTATGTCATGGGTTTACATTTGTTACATAAATTTGGAATCTACTTTGCTTAGACTATAGTTCCTAACGTAACTGTCGAAACTAGAAAAACACGTTTTGTTCAGACCGAACAATTAATTCATTCAGAATAAAAGATTAACTTGATTTATATATCGAATATTATAATTTTATTATGTTATCAGCGCTTAAGGAAAATATTTTTTTAAATTCTGAATAGCAGAAAAAAAAATACCGAAAATCAGGGATCACTAATGTACCATAGATTTCTTGTTTCGTCCTATAACGCTTGTCAAAGATGATCTTGACAACTAGGGCCGACTTTATGCTAATCAAACGCATGAATTATCTTCAAATAGGATAGGATTCCTATTCCTAATAATGCTAATAAATAGCCTGGAACAAACAATATATTGTGTTATGTTAGCGCGTGTTATCATTTAGGAAGTCATTACAGTATTAATATGTTTTTGCACACAAACGTTCTTAAACTTATTTTAAAATATATTAACATAAGCAGTTTAATCTTTTCAGCTCGCGGTACGAAGCTCAGTTGCGGCGGTACACTCATATCCGAGTGGTACGTGCTGACCGCTGCCCACTGCGTCAGCTTTTTGGGACCTCGTTTAAAGCTGACGGGGGTCATCCTCGGCGAATACGACGTCCGGAAGGACCCTGACTGCGAGAGGATAGAGGGCGAGCTGAGCTGTGCACCTAAGTCGAGGGTGAGTGAACTTTGTACTTTTATCGAGTTCACGAGCAGGATGATATGAAAAAATTTGCGGATTTCATTTGGTTTAAATTTACGGAACAATTTGTTTGAGTACGAACTGTTGTGCTTTATGACGTGTGATATTAGTCAACTAACGAGAACGCAAAATGGCGAACGCCTTTTGTCGTTCAGTTTATTGGTCTAGAATTTACTTGACTCGGATAGAGAGTAATTGTAGACATAATTGCTTTTCTAACTTTATTTCAGCAAGGCAAATGTTGCACTTGATACCACCCCCATTTGTTTTTACTCCTTAATCAGATTTCGAACGAACATTTATTGCTATGTTTTCACAATCAAAATAGTGTCAGTAGTTTAGTTTGGTAAACTTTAGCAAATGTGAGAATTCAGACGAAATAATGGGTCTGGGGCGGTACCGTGGTGCCTATGTTGGCCGCCAGCAGCAGTGCGAAAAATACAACGCAACCAGCGTGTTTGCTGCGTAATCGAGTCGTATCATTTTATGTCAAACGAAGGCAGCGCATTGGTGTTACCCCTAACATTACCGATGTCAATAGGCGTCGGTGACCACTTTCCAACTAGTGGTCGGACTGCTCAAGGGCAATAGAAAAGATGGTAATATTGGCATTGCAAATAAAGTATTATAGCTTATACAACCATAAATAACCATACGAAACGATTTTAACACGTACGCAGCCGCTAGCATAAGCTAGTTGAATTCTTGTAAACATAATGTAAGATTGATCGCTAAAATGAATCATTGTTTGTTCACTTTCGACAAAGTTTTTCGGTGAATTCTAAATCAAATATTTGCTTTTAAAAATCCTTGACGCACTATATGAAAGTAGAGATTCGAATTATCAGTAACGCAGAGACAGTTTTAATGCAAAAGGTATTCTATCTTATAATTAAAACTAAATAGTATATAACGATACGGAATTGACAATCCTTTTATGTAATAAACTAGCTGTTATCCGCGACTTCGTCCGCGTGGAATAAGAGGCATGCCACAAGGTGTGTTTAAATATATTGTAACCATACTAATATTATGAATGTGAAAGTAACTCTGTCTGTCTGTCCGAACCTGAACCGATTTCGATGGAATTTGGTACATACTTTAGATTTCAAGAGAGTACATAGGCTATGAAATTTTTTGTCATAAAAGTGGACAAAAGAATTGAAATATGGGATGAGAGTTTGTATGGAAAACGTTTCTGTTGAGCATAAAACGATGCAATGTTGTGTCTAGTAGTCTAGTCTAGTCTAGTCTAGTCTCTCCGTAGCCTAGTGGTATAGGCGTTTGCTTTAGAAACCGGAGGTCGTGGGTTCGAATCCTGCGGGGACTTAACAAATTTTCATTGTTGTTTCCTAGTTGGTTAGGGCAATTTGGGCCGATCACCCAATTGTCTGAAAAGTAAGATGATCCATGCGTCGAATGGGCATGTAAAAAGTCGGTCCACCCACCAACCCGCATTGGACTAGCTTGGTGGGATATGGTCCAAAACTCCCTAATGGATAAGGGTGTATTAGGGGAGGCCTATGTCCAACAGTGGACTATCACAAGCTGATGATGTGTGTTGTGTCTAGATTCTTAGAACGTTTCAAACTGTACTAGAACTAGTGAACTAGGGGTTGAAATGGGGATGAAAGTCAATATGGAAATTTTTAATTATTGAAGCTAAAGCCTAGTGATATAGTGCCTAGTGATAGACACATACAATAAGACTTCGAGTTTCATCGAAATCGGTTGAATGGTTAACACAGTAAAGACACACAGATAGAATTACTTCCGCATTTATAATATTAGTATCGATTGACGGCATGAACGATCGTTTGAATTCTCGTTTCCTTATTTTCGAAAAAAATTTTCGGTGAATTCTTAATCAAATATGTGCTCTTCTAAACCCATGACGCTTTATATAAAAGTAGATTCGAGTTATCAGTGAAGTGGAAATAATTTATGTTTGTATTATCCTTAACATGTACATATTGTTGTGATTAAATTTTATGCGTCCGTACAAAATAATTATATATATTATGTTGCACAATAACTCAATGTCCAATAAATTCCTGTTTTGACCGACTTCTAAAATCTGTCTGAAAAAAATTAAACAATATAACCCGTTTGAATATTTTTCACGTCATAATCTCAAGCTAAAGGGTATTAAAAATAAAATTTTATTTAATCAAAGAACACACATTTAATACCATTTCAAAGTTTAAACCTTGCTTTATTTTCTATTGTCTACTATAGTTTTAAGGTATTCCGCTGATAACACGTTTGTGCCTTTAGCCCCTACAATATATTATATTGTAGGGTCCCTATAATACTCCCTAGTCTAGGCAAGTTATATATAGAATACACGTTAATGAAGCCTAATGTCTGGTCTTGACAACCCGCTTGGCGCAGCCGTTAGATACCCTGACTGTTGCGCCAGAGGGTGGGTTCGATTCCCTCCACGGGAACTAAATTATCAGATGAACATAGTGTTTTTCTCGTGTCTGAGTGTTTGTATTAATATATGTATGCATTTATTTAGAAAAGATAAAGTAAGTTTATATATTTATCAGTCATCTAGTTCTTCTTCTTGCTTCGCTTACATGGTGTCGTATTATCGTCCTAAAGTAATTTATTGTTATTATTATTTATGGTGTTGGAAGCCACCGCGTTCTTATTAGTGAACTACGTATATGTTAAATTAAACCAAATAAAGTACCAACTTTTTGATGGCAATTGAACCAGACTTTGATCATTGTCTACCTAATTTCTGACTTACTAATTTCCTTCGTTTAAATCGTTCAAACTATAAAAATCATTGGCCCTTAGGTAATGAGTACCAGGATTCGATTCCGAATTTTAAAAAAATATTTTATTGCAATCCATATCCGTTGTTCTTAATTGGTTGTCGCTTAGTAATTGAGATCTTGTTGACAATATTTACAAATAAATAAAATTGGACATGCATCACAACAACCGTTTTTAAATGTATGTAACCGATACATGTAACTAAACAATAGTTTTTAAATTTTTGTTCTTCTATCTCTCAGTTTGTTCTGGCTAATTTCTGGAATGGCTGGTCTGATTTTGTCGGGACTTTCACTATGGGATAGCTGACGTAATCCGAGTAGTTTATGCTACTTTTTTTGGCAAAAAAATTATACATTACCACGCGGAAGAAGTCGCTGGCAACAGCTAGTTTACCCATAAGAACTCTAGAGATGTTACGCCTCTTTGTTGCTAGAATTTATATTGTTACTTAAATTCCATCTTCTTTTAGCTTAGTTGTAATTCGTTATAAGGCATAAAGTATTTAGGGTGATTTTTGTTTTCCTTCAACCTTTAGCGAGGGAAATGTGATGTAATTTAGTTATAGGCACATTGTTTATTGAATTAAGCTGACCTTTATTCCAGAATGTATCCATAGAAGAAGTGGTACCGCATCCGGGATACACTCCTCAGAAATTAGTCGACGACATAGCTTTGGTGCGATTAGCCGAGAAAGCGGACTTTTCTTTAGGTAAGAACAGTTATATAATCTAAAGCAATTTATAAAATTTAAAATCAAGGTTTTGTCAGCTTCTTTCAAGAGGTTCCTAACCCAATTTATATAAAGGGAACGTTATTAAATATAGTAATCGTTACAACACGAATAAATATTTATTATTCTTAATGTCTACTCTGTCTACGTCATAGATTATGTATGCTTTTTATTTAACGCGTATAACCTGAATAACATTTTTTACGTAATCAAACGGTATCTGACTTTCACAACTTATGGAAAGAATATTTTAGATGAAGTATATTATTAGATATTAGGGAATTTAAGACACATTTTATTACAACGGAAAGCTGATCAATTGAGGCTAACGTGGCAACAAAATGAGCCAACGGTACTGCAACCCGTCAATAACTATCAAAAATTCTCTCATAGATCCAGTACAATTACAACAAATATTTACTTAAAAGGGGCTTGCTTCTAAACTCACTTTTTTATGACAGTTTGAAGTATACTAGTTTTGTTCTGGTATAAGCAGACTTAATAGTAAAAATCTGCAAACAATTGCAAATACAGCTGTACCACGGATGCAGTTACTTGAATATTCTTTGAAATTTTATTATATTTATACACAAATTTATTTATTTAAAAACTAGTAAGTATAAATTACTGGTAACAGCATTATTTTACTTTACGTTTACTTGCAACATCTGATACATTTGATATCTTTGCTTTATCTTCAAATTACAAGGAAAACAGTACAATCGCTCATTGCTATATTAATATTGAATATTTGCTAAGCATATTTAAGATAAAGCGAGGAAAATTTCAAGTCTTAATAAACAAAGGCAACTACCGAGAAACTTATATCAAGTTTCTTATCATAATGCTACTATAGTAGCTTTCTCCGAAACGATGACGACTACGGTGACTATTCCATACTGTAGATCGGCCTGTTATGCAGGAGATATTAAAGTGCACATGTGTACACGCAATCACAGGTGCCCTCCGCATAACCAACACGGTCGGAAAGCGATCAAACGCAGGAACGATGTTTTTAGATGTCCATCCGACGCATGGATCACCTTATTTAACAGACAATTGGGCGATTAGCCGCATTGCCCTAATCCACTAGAAAACAACAATGAAAAGTTGTTAAGTCCCCACATGATTCGAACCCATGACCCTTGGTTTCTGAAGCATAAGCTCATGCTACTACTGCTACTACTTCTACTTCTACCACTGCTAATACTGCTACTGCATCTACCACTACGTGAAATTCCTTTTCATTGTCCTCTTCTAGATAGTATGAAACCGATATGCCTCCCGACCACACCGGAGCTTCAACGGGAACAGCTTCAGGGTTTGAAGGGAGTGGTTGCTGGATGGGGAGCTACCGAAGACGGGCTTCAATCCCCAGTCTTGCTCAGCGTTGACCTGCCTTTCATTTCGAGAGAGGACTGCCAGAGTGCATATGAAGGGTAAGGTATCATATGAGTTGCGTACATGTTTTGTTATAAAATAGTGAACTTCTACGAAAATATTACTGGATTTACGCATACAACAACTAGCTATGAAAAACATAAATCAAGTTATAGCCAATCAAAAGGCATTTATGTTACGGAACCTTGATGTCGAAGAAACAATGTATCGCTCACAAATTAGTCAAATATTGTAGTGATATTAGCGGCGCTTACCAAAACTATTTATCTTAACAACAAGTCAAATGTCATACTATACATTGAACAACCAAACCCATATGCTTACTCTTTAAAAGCCGGAGTTGGAGCGTTTGAAACTGCGTTCGTGATTGCTTGTGCAGAACGACGATTTCTGTGCTTATTACAGTTTGATACCGAATCCATTCTTTCAGTAGTGTAGATTATCTGTCCAATCAAACTATTATAGCGAAAAAAGAGAGAACACCTCTGCTACGATCTTTAATATAGATCTGCTACCATCGCCAGGAGGGAGTATAGAGTTATATTATTTACTTTCTTCATAGAATCTTAATTATTGCAGGTCTCAAGTGATTGGTGAAAAGCAAATGTGTGCAGGCGGTGTTCAGGACAAGGATTCCTGTGGCGGTGACTCGGGTGGCCCTCTTATGTACCCAGGGAGGACATCAGTGGGTTTAAGGTAATTTCTTTTATTGCAATAATTCCAAATGCCTTTAAAGCAAATGCGGCTTTGCTAAGCGGAGACCAATTTTCTGCAATGAATTTATTTTGGATTTTTTATTGTAATCTATGAATGTTTCTTACCCATGTGCCAAGCATGTATATACAGTGTAAACTTTTTATAAAGATACTGAAGAAGCTTTGCATTTTATGGCGTTATTTCGTTTGTCGTTAAACAGAGAGAAATAAAATAGGCAAGATAAATCAATTAAAGCCGTAAAAGAGATTTGACGCTTTAGGCAGGTTTTCGTTTCATCTTCGTTCATCTTTTCGAAGTTATACTAATTTAGTTTTGTTCTACTAAGTTGTCACGATACGCCAGTTATCTCTTTGTTAGAAATAATGTAACTAGTACATAAGTACACACTCACCTTGTTCTGATTTGACTTCAAACAAGGTCTCGACTTTACTAAGATTAATTTCTTATATATGCTTTCAATTTTATATCCTTTTCGTAGATACGTCCAGCGTGGTATCGTCTCGTACGGGTCGAAGCGCTGCGGCGTAGGCGGCTTTCCCGGAGTGTACACGAACATTGCTCATTATATGGACTGGATACTAGACAATATGCGCAGTTAAGTTATATGTTTCGTGCGTACGCATATTCACTCGATCCAAATGGGATGCGGAATTTATGTGAACAAAGTGTAATATCAACTTAATTAGCGTCAAAACATCGAACGTTCTGATTGGCTGAAAATCGCGTCGAAGCTCTCTGATTGGCCGAATGTCGCGTGGTGATCAAACATGGCGGCATTCCACCAATTAGGACGTTGTTATTAAACTTTGTTGGCGTAATTACCATATCCCGTTTGGTTTATGTGTAACGGATGTCATTCGTAAGGTGATTTACTTAACATTAGATAGTGCATATGGTTTTGGTGTTAATATTGGACAATGATAGTTTCTGTTAATGTGTTCGAAACGTGTCCCCGTTTGTGTTTGTTCGTGTTGCTTAAGCGGAAACTAACAACAGCACAAAACAATACGTTGATCGTATCACTTTATGCTTACAGCGATTATATTTTAATTAAACCTGATAGCTATTTTTCTTTTTCGGCCGACTTTCCTAAAGAAGGTAGTACTCAATTCAAAGCGTATGATTTTTTTTTTATTTGTTACCTCGTTACTCCGCCCCTAGTCTCCAATTTTGGTCATCCTTTTGTCAAATGGTAGGTAGTAGCTGTCTTTTAGTCCTTTTTTAAATAATTATATAGAATGTCTAAATTATATAAGATTAATAGATAATTAAGAAATAGAAAAAAATGCGTCATGAAATATCGCTTCCTCGTGCGAGTAATCTGAAAACGCCTTACAAGATAGACTTAAACGGTGTTTTATTATATATATAATCACAATGAATTCAGAGGGAGCATATGTTGAGAATAGAACACACAGTAACCATTTTATTTCAAATATATTAAGAAAAATACAATGATACATTTTCAATGCTAACTTGGAACAACACATTGTTATTATCAACAATGTGTTGTTCCAACTTATAAATGCATTAAGTACATTGTCCAATTTCTGGTTTTGATAGAACAAACATCTTAAAGGACATTAGTTAAAGTAAAAAGAAATAAAACGAATCGCGCGGGGCTGTATAGTGCACGTTGTAACCCGATTTTAGATTTTTAGATTTTATTGTAGACTGTTATCCTTGGTTAAAAAGTTTACTTGTTTGATTATAATATTCTCATAAAATTTGGTTTGCTAGTATGTTTGATCGTTGATTCAGACATTAGCCTGTATTAGTCCATTGCTAGACATAGGCCTCCCCTAACGCACGCGTCCTCCATTTGAGGGTTTCTGGACCGTATCCCACCACGCTGGTCCAATGCGGGTTGATGTGTGGACCGACTTTTCACAGGCCATCCGACTCATAGATCATCTTACTTTTCAGACAATTGGGTGATCGGCCCAAATTGCCCTAACCAACTAGGAAACAACAATGAAGATTTGTCGAGTCCCCGCAGGATTCGAACCTACGACCTCCGGTTTCTAAAGCACACGGCTTTGCCACTAGGCTTTGGCGGCAGTTACTATATGACATAACTGTACTTTAGCTAACATAGGCTTTGATAAAAAGTTTAAAGGTAACGGAACGGTATCGTAAATATGTTGCTGAATACATATTCGTTGAATGTAACTAGATATTTTTCCAATTCATGAAACATGTTTTTATTATAATGGCGTCAAGAAGTGGAGAATAGCTTCCTTATGGAAAAAGATTCGTTGCTCAGATAATACTATATTACAGTTAGTATGTTGCGATATGAATTGTGATTTGTCAGCGTTGGATATCTGTTCTTGTAATAATTACGATCAAAATATAAATGTATAACAAAATTATTTACAACCGTTATTGTTTTGGCTTCAAGTAAATTAAATTGTCATCATCATCATCAGCCTGTGTTAGTCCACTGCTAGACATAGGCTTCCCTTTCTCCATTAGGGGGTTTAGGGACCGTATACCACGCTGGTCCAATGCGGGTTGGTGGGTGGACCGACTTTTTAAATGCCCATCCGACGCGTGGATCATCTTACTTTTCAGACAATTGAGTGATCAGCCCAAATTGCCCTAAACAACTAGAAATCGACAATGAACATTTGTTGAGTCCTCGCAAGATATGAACCCACAACCCCGGTTTCTAAAGCACACGCCCATACCACTAGGCTGCGGAGGCAGCTAATTGAATTGTATCATTTTCATTTTATAGATTTGTTAGCTTAACTTTATTTAAATTGTTATAAATTATAATTGTATTTAGTTTAGTGATGTTTGAGATGTTTTTTCTTCGTTTTGCTATGTATAGTTAATGTATGATACCAGTTATAAAACTATACTATTATTATTAGTTAACTGTCACTGAGTGATTGACGTCTCGATTTGACTTTGTATGACGCTACCACGTTGCCGCGGGTTATAATGTTTAGTTAGTTAGTTAGGTCTTATATACATAGGTCAGTATACTACATTCCGAGTGAGGTCTAAATTGTCCAAACAGAGTATGAAAATATCTTTGATTGTTCTTACTAAGCAAAAACTTGTCTATATTAAAACAGGCAAATAAAATTTTATTTTACATTTTAGAATTACATTTTGTTATTATGAAGGTTTGATAATACAAGCGAATAATACGACGTTCTTAAGCAATACTATAGTGTACGCTTTGAGGTCAACGTTCATTAAAGCTGCCAAACCCACTCCACACCGCCTTAACGCGGCCACTCTTTGTCAACTGGTGGTCCACAGGTGGACGCCGCATCGTTTTGACCGCGCGTGGTCAACAAATAGACGTGCCACTTGGTCATTAATTTTTCGAATAGTTTCTTAACAATTCTAATAAAACTAATATTACGTATATACTTCTTAAAAACTCATATAACGTAATGACTTATTTTTGAAACCGCAGATTAGTTCTATAAATAAAAGAAATTTAAACACGAACGCGTTGCCGCGCATTAAATTTTTTCTTTATTTTACCAATTCGTAGCTTCTTTAATTTAAAATTACGTAACACTACGACTAATTGTTAACAAATTACTCTAAATTTCAACTAACAACCTTTGACAGCGACTTGACGCCGGTTGGAGAGGCCGCGGTAAAGAGCGTTAAACTTCATTTTATTTGTGATCTGCTGCTTTCTGGAATAGACCGATTAGAACATTACCGGATGCGGAGGCGACCATTGCCACAGCGCCTTCCCACGGAGTGACTTAATGCACCTAGGGGAAGCCTCGGCTTGAGCCGTCACTTTATAGTCCCCCTCAGAATTTTTTTAAAATGAAGTAAGGGAAACCAAGATTTATAAAAAAGTATATTATAAAAAAATAGAAACTATCTATAATACGTAATTAAATTTACTATATATGATATTTTAAATATGCCTATTGCCTTGTGGTAAAAATTGTCTATCTATTTACCAAACTTTTTTGTTCTATTGTGTATACTTAAATATTCGGTTCTATTCAACTGAATATTTCATGCGTTACGAGTTTATAGAAACTCTTCTATAATAATTTAATAATATTATAGAGTTGTACATTATTAAATATTCGCGCAAGCAATATAAATAATTATGAGTTATACATTGTTATTGTTCAGTTGCGTTTATAATTGGTGGTTTCCCGTTTTTAATTTATAATCACATTCTGCTTATAATAATAATAGAGGAAAACAATAACGTATTTTGATAAATTATATTTAATTTAACAATGACGCAATATTAATGATGTAATAAATGTTTATTAGGATGTTATTATTCGACAGACTAGTTGAACGACCTAAGACTAAATATAAAACATTAGTCCGTAATATTTGCGTAAATAAAAGAAAGCATTATCCAATAAACTTTTCTTTCATGAACATTACTGACTTTTTTGAAATGTTTTAAGCCCCCAAGATTTTTTGTGTTATTTACCTCCCATTTGCTCCTCTTTTATTAGATGTGACTCTTATAGGGATTGAAATATAAGGTATGACTGCACACAATTATTTACCAGGTATTTACATAAATCATTTAAATAATACACATCCGCTAAATCTTCGTAAAAGCTGCGTAGCACAAATAATCGGAATTCAAAGATGAAATTACAACAATGTAAACAAGCGACAAACTTCTTTAACAATATTGAACAGGGCCGAGGCTTATACGTACCGTATAGAGAATTATAAAATCTACAAAAATTGGTATCCCGACAAATTTTTTCATAGTTTCAGACAAATCGGACTTCTACCTCGGGTTAGACTGACTATGCCATTAAGCCACGAAGGAAGATTAGCCAGAAAGTAATATAGTTCTCTAAATCTATATTGTTCACGTATATGACCTATTATAATTTATATATAATATATTACTTTTTAAGGTATCTGACCCAGTATATGTTTAATAAAAAAGGAAGAACTTTTTTGGACGGTTATAAGTGGACATTGCAAAGCTGTAAAAGGCAGCCGGAGTAAAAACTGTCATTATTTTCTTTTGTATCATAGAAAATGTTGATGACCACTACAATACATAAATTCCTAAACAAGTGTCTAAATCCGCCGATAGCTTGTAACATCGACTTACTTGTCATAACAAGGTGTCAAACATTTTTTAAGTGTAGATTTTTAAGTTTATTTTGATTTTACTCTAATATTTTTTCCGCAATGACACACTCATACATAAGTGAATGCGTATTTAAAGGTACGTCGTTTCCAACATTAACATCTATATAATTATATTAAACGCATATTTAATTAATTTATTGATTAAGTTAATCATATCATTATGTTAATTTAGTTTAAAATATCGCGTCCATTGACACAACGTAGACCATAATTATTACAAATATCGACAATATTGCGAGCTACGCGAGAAAATTCGTAAAATAATTATAGTATATATGCTTAAAATTAATGTAATTTATACGCTTTTTAATAATATTTATTTCAATATTTAAAAACATTTTTTTTATCGAATTAATAAAGTATGTTAATTCATCCGTGTAAACGCGGATCATATGCTGTTTAAGGTCAATTTTTAAGGGAATAAAGTTTAAACTGTAAACTGAAGTAAATAGAATTAGCTATTGTTTCGTTTAAATTCAAATGCATTTTATTGTAACATTTAAAAAAAAAACATTTAAGAATTTTATTTCTTTCAGCTTGTGGCACAGTAGCTCAGCACCTAATTTAGCATTTTCGAGCTTGTATACCATCCGCACAAACGCACACTGCCACTACTTTTTTATTATACTAACATTGAACACTGCTATATCTTGTGTTAATATTATTTGTCACTCCTAATCTCTCTATTATTATGACGTTTCTATGTTTGTAATTTATGTATAATACTTTTGCCTTTAATTTTTTTAATGGTGATCATTATTTGATAAGGCTATAACGTGTTTAAATATATATATTTATGTTTCCTTTCCTCGATTAGTTTCACTGAAAATCTGCTATCATGAATTAATATTTATGATTTGTTGTTATAGTATATAATACGATGTTGAGTGGAAACTCATTTGGTACATAAAACTGAATTGAGTGTTACGTGTTTATTTTAGTTTATCTGTTGTTTTAAGCATTCGTTTATTTTATTACGTACGAAATTGTAATATCTTATATTCTTCTTCTTTTGTCTCTTCTAATAATTATCTGTTACCCGCGACTTCGTCATGCGTGAGCATTTATCGAAAAACTGATATTTTTTGTTAGTTAATAATTTAATTACTCGTAAGTTATTTTCATCAGCTACCTTCCAGTGAAAAAGAGACCTGCCGTTCTAGAGATTAGCCCGAACAAACAGACAGAAGAATAGACTGACAGACAGACATGAATTTACCGATATGTTGTTTTGTCATATCATCATAACTTGCGCATTTAGTAATGGTTACTTTAACGCTAGAAACAGACACTCGAATTTAATTTATTTATTTAGAGTACAGATTTACAGATTTGCAGATTTAAATTCACGTTTATAATATAAGCAATAACCTGAATTTGCTATTAAATAATGTGTTGAAAGCTATAATAGGCGTAATCACACCTTGCTATATTTTATACTCGTGTTGTGGCTCCGCAAGGAAAAGGAAAATGCCTTAGTATATGAACACACAGTCGTAAACAATCAGTGTCTAACAAGATAGTCGTTTTCTCATAAGAATTTATAAATATCAGTGCAGTTTACTCTTGGTAAAACAAGGAAAGGAAGCCGAACCCTCCTAGTTCAGTTGGGCTGGGTCGCCGCCTAAACCGCAAAGTTTGAAGGTGAAAGTCTTCAATCAATGCGATCTCCCCGTGATGACCTAGTAGACCCTTGTCTTTGATTGTAGGACTGGTCCTCAAATTTGCCTTTACTAAACACACAAAAATCGTAATGAATTAATCCAGCAAACAACTAAAGTCACCAATATGAAAGTAAAACCACTGACGTCCAAAGAATTACCTCGTTGAAGTGGCAGTGGATCAGTCACGTGGTCAGAAAAACCGATGGTGGAAGAACCTCACTGGCCGAAAGGTTCTGGAGTGGACGGTAAAGAGTCTTACCATACATTTAGCGTCTGCGTCTATTGTATCTAATGAAGAACTCTTAACATTTCCCAACTTATTGATTAAGAATCATCATTCAATCATCATCATCATCACTAGATAGTCCACTGCGAATGGCCTCCCCTAATACACCCTATCTTTCATTGAGGGTTTTATGGACCGATCCCTACCAGCTGGATCTCAAGCGGGTTGGTGGTGGATAAGTAATCAACAGGTTTCAAACGTCGTATGAGATACGGTCCTCAACTCTAATGGAGAGGCGTCATCTCAAGGGGAGGCCTATTCAGAGGTAGTAACAGCAGCTGATATACGCGATTTGGACGACTAATCAAAACACTAAATATTTATGTAAAGTTACGCCGCCATTAGATTTTTACAAAAGAGTTTATTTAATTAGTTTTGCTATCTATATTGTGTAGGCTATATTCTTAAAATGTATTTTATTACAACCCGCCATGCATTACGTGCAAACACATTTATGCATATATTTCGAAATGTAAATCACCTTCGTTTACATCCGTAAGATTACCTATGAAACATAAAATATGTAGTTCGCCAGTCTATCAATATACTTTGAATGTAATAATTATGTAAAACAAAACTTAGCAAATGTATTTGAATCTCAATTATTGTATATTTTTGATTTATGATGATTAATAGTATTTTTTTTCAAAATTGTTTTTTTTCATTTTGGACCCGAATGGCTTTATTTATTATTGTGTTGAAATACGTTATCTTTTTGGATATATTTTATGCATAAGTTTATTAAAATAAGATTATTGCTTCGAATCTTACCATCGGGGATAACGATTTAAATATATGAACAACAATCATCTTAAAACAACAGGTTTTGAAGGTGTCTGGTCTATATTTATCCTAAAATGGCTTGACCTTCAGTCTTAAAATAACATTTCAAATGTTGATGGCAATTTAATCTTTTGATAAAGCATTGCATCGCAGTATCAGTGATCATTGTGAAAAATTTATATCAAAAGTCATTTTATTCTCGTTGCCATGAGTCTTATTAATAGTTTAAGCTATTCTCTTCATTAGAAACAAATAAAACCTAACGGGTAATAAATTTTATTTATCGGCTCTGGGAATAAATTTCGTCATGTATGAAAGTTATCTTTGTTGGTCATAGACTCATGAGTTTGACAAACAGCAAGATAGACCACTGCCTTCTTCGATCAAAATCATCCCGGTTTATATAATTTAGGTGTTGCGTATGTAAATCTGTTGTTTAAACGATGTGACAGGATGAATAGGAAGCTAGCATTGGGTAAGCATTACACCTTGTCCGTAAGAAACACTGCACATGATGCTATAAATTATAAGTCTTGTAACCGCCTTAGTTAGTCGCTTCCGAGGGATTTACTGTTTTGCATTAGAATATGTGTAATCCATAATAGGTAGCTCTATAGGTAGTTTCCGAATCTAGTAGTAGACAGGACAGCTTCTAGGTCTGCCAGCGTGTCCTTTAATTATTGCTCGGTTTGCTGAAAGTTAACCCCACCATTACTATTAAGATCAGAATACCTAGATTAAAGACAACGGACAAGTCCTACAAAGAGTGGAAACGTCTTCAAGCGTGTCCTTTAATTATGTGTCGGTTTGTTGAAGGATAATCTAAGCCCATAAGAGCTCAGAACCATTTCCCATAAGATCAGATTACCCAAATTACAGACAACAGACAAGTCCTACAAAGAGCGGAAACGTCTTCAAGCATGTCCATTAATTATGTGTTGGTTTGTTAAAAGGTAACCCGGCTTGAGTTAAGAACCGATTACAGACAACAGACAAGTCCTAGAAGGAGTAACGAAGAGAAAGTAATATGTTAATATAATTTGATAAAGTCAGTTGGAAAGCTCTGAATGGATCTGTTTAATAAGTCACTACACCAAATGTAAGCCAAACTAAACTCCGTATTTATCTTTAACGTGTTTGCTCTCGAATTAAGGCATGCAAATAGGAGGTCGTCGATTTGAATCCCGTTGGAAATAATTGCGTCATCGTAATATTATCGACTGAAAACTCCTTGCGTCGGCACGAAAGTCGTTTTAGGTTGACCCTGACAACGTTTATATATCATTATCATTCCTAGTCCTATCCTTATAAAAATAGTTACAATGTAAATATTTTTGTGTTAGATATATAAGGGTCAAATTATTAAGAATTTACACATATTTAAATATACAGATGGGGTGATTCGCTACGTAATAACTTTACTTCAAACTGATTATTATAGTTTGTATTTAATTAGTATTAACTAGCAGCTTATGCACGTCTTTAATAAAAAGATGGCCACGTGGTGTAATATGGTTGGCGATAGTTAACAAAAATTACTAAAAACATGCTTAACTTATCTGTTACGTTTGTATTGACCTTGTACATACATATGTCATACTCGTTTGCCAAGTAAATATTATGCTGTGATTTTATTTGATTGACGTTTGTTTTAGGGTAAATGAAAAAACCCAAGGATTTTTTAATGTTACACGACGTCAATCAATTCCTAGCGTAAAATTTATAGAATTCGCTCAAATACTAGATGAGTCTAATTAGTATCTATTAACTAACTAGATGAGACAAGACCCGGGAGGTAGTTTTAAGCACAATTTCTATTGAAAAATCTTCGACATTTATCACATAAATAACAAGACTCAAATAAACCTACTTAAACCTACAAAACATATACATTGAATTGAATATATAACATGTTTTCCATCTACTAATAACTTTTCTGTTTAACAAAGTACCAAAGTATAGGTATAATATATTTTTAAACTATATAGTAACTATTTTAAAAATTCCCTTCCAAGTTTAGATCCCCTAAAACATTTCACATTATCTTGCAAATTGTACGTTTTAATGTATACACGCCAATGTCTGTTTTGTACGTCATCATCAGCCTGTGATAGTCCACTACTAGGCATTGGTCTCCCCTATTGCACGCCTTCCCCGCTTTTACATGCCCATGCGACGCATGGATCATCTTACTTTTCAGACAATTGGGTGATCGGCCCAAATTGTCCTAACCAACCAGAAAACAACGATAACACAAAGTTGTTTCTTTGAGGGATTCGAACTCACGACCTCCGGTTTATAAAGCAAGGGCCAATACCACTAGGACACGGAGGCCGCTATTTTGTACATATATTTTTATATGGTATTGTTATGGCTCTTAAGTGTCTTTTATCAGTACCTTTAAACCGGAGCAGCACAAAACTATAGTAAATAAGAGAATAAGCTAATGTCGATCGTATATTTTCTAAAATAAAAATATGTTTTCGAATAATTTCGCCGATTTACCACAGTACACATTAATGTCATATGTACAGATAAAATGGTTAATTGATGTAACCATTATGGTACTTGTGCTAAAAAGAAATAGAGTTTTAGAAGAGAATATAAAAAGAACAGGAGGAACAAAAAAGGCAATATAACGAAACCAAAGCAACGCAAATCTCACTTAACTAACCGACTTCAATACAGGAACTAGCTATGGAATATTACTAGCTATTGTATTCTGACAAATTTGATCCAGTGTTAGACACAAATTCATTAGACACAAATTCGGGAGTAACCGAAATAAAACAAAACAAAGTTGACGAAGTGCCGGAAATCTTTGCTTCAGAGGCAATAAAATACCAAAAACTTGAGAAATCCCCTGGGCTGGACAAGATACCTATTGAATTGCTCAAGGGAACCTTAGAAGAAATCAATCCTGTCCTGATAAAACTTTTCAATGAAGTTCTTCAAACAAGGCAAATTCCAGAAGAATGGACTGAGTGCCATATAATTCCACTGCATAAAAAAGCCCTATAGACGAGATTGGGAACTACAGACTCATCTCACTAATATCAAACATATATAAAGTATTTGCTAAAGTGATCCTGGAAAGAATATCTTTAACATTAAACGAAAGCCAATCCGTAGAGCACGTAGGATTCAGCTGACAAAAGAAATAAACAGGCGAATAGCCCAAGGATGGAGAAAATACTGGTCACTGAAGGAAGTAATGAATAGCAAGGATCTAGGCAATCACAATAAAAAGAAAACATTTGAGACCTGTATTCTACCAGTTCTTACGTATGGCTGTGAAACTTGGTCAATAACACTACACCATAGGGAAAAGCTAGCAAAGTGCCAACGTCCCATGGAAAGAAGCATGCTAGGGCTAAAAACCAAAGATAGAGTAAGGAACGAAGACATTAGAACAAGAACCAGACTTACAGACTTCCTTACCCGGACAGACGTCATAAAATGGAGATGGGCTGGGCGTATAATACGCCACCCCATTAACAAATGGAGCAAGCAAGTAACCCTCTGGCAACCAAGAGATGCCAAAAACCAGGGGACGTCAAGTCAGGAGATGGGAAGATGACTTGAAACATAAAGCGGTCCATTATGGTTGAGAGTAGCAAGGGACAGGACCCATTGGAAGGAATTGGAAGGTACCCATGCCAAAAGGCACACCGAACTTAGGGACCTTTTGTATCGCTAAGTTTTAGAATAAAAGGCTTTTATTATTATTTATTATATTTGTACTATTTTAGTCGTTATCAACAGGCTGTTGTTACCTAAAGGCCTCTTACCCACACAAAAATAAGCTGCGTGATTTGTTCCTAAGATATTCAGTTAATGTAAGACTTAAATCGTGTTCGTTAAAGCCTGAAGTTAAAGATGCCTAGGGCCTTATATTAAGAAAATTCTCATTTTAAAAGATATTTAATGAGAAGATAATCTTATTAATGATATGTAATGTTATTAATGAAAGGAAAGGTTAATAATTTGTATTAAAATATACCCGCTGTGTTCGCCAAGATAATCCGTCATTTTATGTTAATAAATCTATCTCTCTGATGTCAAATTAGTATCGAATGAATACAAAACCAAAATAAAAAAAATTAAACGTTTTTAAAAAGCAACGAGACATCAAAATTCACTAACCTTTTTTATCAGACTTCACTTTTAAGTCGTTTACATTTAAACGATAACTTGACAAGTGTGTTTGTGACACACGACATATCTATTTCAAGTCGTTATTTATTGTAATTTATTGTGAATGTTTACTTAATAATGAGTAGATGCGATCTTCGTTGCATCCAAAACGAGTTCGCGAGGTACCGAGAAAATGATAGCGAAAGAGAGGCCACCGATACAGCGGCCGGGGCATTGACTCCGGCTATTAGCTTTGTCTCTTGCCAAAACCAACAACAACTTTTGCCTCGGCGAAGCTCTAAACCGGATCGTCCATGTTGCCCCAATGTTATTATTATTTACATTACCATTTAAATATCAACCTGAGCCTAAGAAAATGTAGAATTGATATAAACAAGTAAACGCATAGCTACGAAGTGACGTATGTGTGGGATAGTTATCAATCGATTGTTGCCAAGTTTATTATAGATACAGTGAGAAAAGATGTTCTTTCATTTGTTTTCGTGAAAGTTCGTGTTTATCGTGCTCCCTTAAATAGCTTCACATTATTCATTTTGTCATTTGACACTAAACAATAAAGTTTCATATTAATGGATATGAAAATGTCGCTCATTTAATACTAACATGCATTGACAGTTCGGGTTCTCATCGTATTCCGATGTAGATCCGACCTTTGCCGAAGGAAACAAACTCCACTACATGTATAATAACAATACGCCACTTCGTTGCCATTAGTTACAATATTTACATAAACTCCATGTCTTATTGGGCTAATCTATGTATCAAAAATTTATGTAATAGATTAGGTAGTTCTTTTAGTAACAAAAGTTACCGACGGCAACATAATGACGTCACAAGAATAAATCTTAATAGTTAATTGGTTACAAACACTCTGAGAGTAATGTCTGGTAAATATATAACCTTTTGAATGATTTTAAAAAAAAAAAAACGGCATCAACGCTTTTTTATAAAATATTATGAAACAGCTAGTAAAATATGGTTGTGCATAATAGCATTCTTAGACGTATGATCACCCATTTCCATGTATTTAACAATGTGGTTCACAATATAGAAAACACATACAGCTAGATAAGCTAAGTAAACTGATTTATTGTTCGTGTATTTTTGCTAAACATGTCTATTTCGGTGAAAAGTTTTAGTAAACAGTTCTACGCCTTGTGTTTTAAATACAGGTTAAAAAAGAAAAAGAAACTTATGTAAATTTAAAAAGCCCACTTCGAATATTATACGCATATAGATGTGTGGGGTTCATTTTACTTTAACCTTTAGCATGTCAAGCAATTAGTTGCAAGTTTCACTAAAATGGCGCCAAAAGTGGCGTGTTAATAGACATTTAATAGCAGAAAACAGGCTTAATTTTTGCTACTTTTTTTTCATATCACATTTCGCTTATAGATTTTTTTTTCTAATGTACAATACGGTACTAAAAATATTAATTTTGTTACAGTTTATGGACAAAGTTTCATGTACAATAAACTCGTCGTGGAAGTGCACGAAATCGCTTTGTACTAATATTACCAGTGACCGTTATACTTGGCAATTAATAAAAAGCATAGCCTTTCTAATACTAGGTCTAAAACTATTTGAAGACGTCTCAAGACATATGCCTTCTGTTACTTCCTAGAAAGCATTGAGCTGTGTGAAATTATTGTTTTTTTCGTTGTCTAATAAACTAATCTGAATGTTTTTCGATTTTGAATGGTCAGTGACAAAAAAAAAATATTTTTATACAAAATAAGTGTTTGCTTTTAGTAATAAACTACTAAAACTATTTATTTTTAACTAGCGGACAGGACAGACGTTGTCTTAAAAAGATTAGGATATTAAAGATTAGGATTAAAAAATAAAAGTTGAAGTAGATTCAGCAATTTACTTGCAGTATAGATAAATAACCTAGAAACCGACTGCAGTGCTACCTGCCGGGTTTATTTGCGAATCTAAACCATTCTCGAATCCACTTGAACAAACACAACAAAGTTCATTAAAAGCGGTGCAGCCGTTTAGGGGGTTCACTGTCAAGATACGTTCAAAAGAATTATATTTAAAAAGATATGGATTATCTCTTGGTTTTTACAGAATCTGTTAAAAATTAACAAATTAACAAAACTCTAAAAATTGAGGGTGGATTTTTATACTTGCCACAATTTCTATTATTTCTGTTGCGTACTTATCTATTGCAATGTCATAATTACAATAATTTTTAATTATTTTTATTTAATTTTTTGAACATTATCAAAACAAGATTAGACTATAACTTGTTTTCTGACGCCTTTTATTAAATTCATCACTCAACAGCAACAGTTTAAAATTTTTACCTAAATCTTTTTTGCAAATTGTTAATTAAAAAAGCATAACTAGCCGAGGCAGTTTACTATGAATATTTTAACATTATTCTGTGGTTACCGGTGCGAATGTCATTTTATTTAACAATTATAGTCGGTCCAACGCAAGTTCACTTGAACAATTTTGTTTGAAAATTTACATCATTTACTTAAATGAGTTTAAAGAAATATATATAATTACTTATTTGGGTTTTAATTACTTATATGTGTTAGTAATTAAAATCCTAATAAATAAGGTGTATTAGGGAGGCCTATGTCAAGCAGTGGACTATCACAGGCTGATGATAAAGAATTAGTTACTTTACAAAACCAGTAACAAGAAGAGAATAATTTACATTACAAATTTGGGTTGTTCTTACAAATGCAAAATAAACAAAAAAGAAATCTGAAAAAAATAATAAAAAAAAATTAAAACAAATAAATATTTTGTCTGATATATACTAAGATAATATACTAAGACTGCTTCCATATTTAATGCCGTAGGTAAATCTAAATATTACGGAAACTATGAGCAACCTTTGCCATATAAGAAAAACATTGCTTCACGATTCAATGATCACGGAAAATATTATTGACAGCTTATAATAAGGATAACTTAAAGAAAATGTTTATTTTTATACTAGAATTATCAGATCTGACCCCGTTTGTTAGGCCAATGACGATATACTGTGTCCGAAACAATCAATTCATTGCTTGTTCCAAAATTGAAAAAGGAATTCCCAATTTTTTTAATGTCAGATTTGAATGGTAATTCGAAACGATTTCCTCAATATTTAATCGGTAACGCTATATCCTATTCAATGATGATTGCCTATCTAAATTGTAAAATAGTTTTTAATATACATTAAACGAAATTATTCTACCTCCAATAAAAGATTAGGAAAAATTTTTGCCACCTAACTTTAATAATGTTTTGACTATTTTTACACGTCAAGGATCATGTAGCCCAAAACTTTCCTAATTAAATAAAGCAAAGTTGATCTTATTCATATATTGTTTATTGTATCTTTTTTTTTTTTCAATTTGTAAAACGAAAAAGAATCAATAAAAACAGATATTATTTTTTCGTTTTGCTCATATTTAGTCTAATCACTATTCAACAAATGGTAGGCTTTTTTTTTCTTACAGAGTCAAATTCAAATATCTTTATTCTATATAGAAATTTATACTTGCTTATTGGTTGTCAAACACGCTACCATCGGTGGGGATTGGACGCCGCGTAGCTAAGAAGAAGCGGCGAAAGAAACTCAGGACTTGGTATATTTTGGATACTTCACACGGTATCTTTGTAGAGCCCATTAGGTTACAATTATTTCGTTTGTTTACGCGAATACCAATGATTATTTATATATTATGAGCCATTCCGACGCGCACCTAACCGGTATTTCCTTAAGTATTTATCTATGTCTTAGACGTTGAATGTGGAAATATTTTTCCAATACGTCTAACCACAGCCTTCGACGTAACTTCAGTGTTATATTATGTATGGAATATATATATGCTATAGTTTAGCCATATTAAAAGCAAATAGATTAAAACAAAGTTTACCATGGCCACGCAGCAGTCATACACATAGAATACCAATTAATATTACCACCTGGATGTCAATTACTAAGCGACTAATAACTCCCCAAATGCACGCCATCGCTTACTATCTTCGGCTGTTCTCATCCAACCCAGACAGGCCACTTTGCGAATGTCGTCACTCCATCGTGCCGGAAGGTCCACACTACATTGGCCAAGCCTCGATATCCACTCCAGAACTCTCTGACTCCAGCGGTCGTCAGTTTTGTGGCTAATGTGCCCGGTCTCTGCCGCTTGAGCTCTTCTCCAACGCTTCACTAGTAACACTTGTTTGCGGATCACAACATTTCTGATGCGGTCCGTCAGAGATACTCCGAGCATAGCCCTCTCCATAGCTCGCTGAGCGACTTTTAATTTGTGAACCAGTCGAACCGTAAGCTTCCTAGTCTCGGCACCGTAGGTCATGATAGGTAGGACGCACTGATCGGAGGCTTTCGATTTGAGACAGTGTGGTATGGATGACGAAAAAAACTCGACGAAGCTAGCTAGCTTAGCTAATATATACTTTGTTTACATCTATTATAGGCAATAAGTGTTCAAACACAATTATCTGAAAAGAGTCTGGCCCTCTTTATCCTGACGTACGCAGAACTGCACTAAAAGTATCGGGAATGGAATATTTCCACTATTCCTGTCATATTAAAATCTTTTTAATTGCAAAGTCCTTTATTTTGAAAATGGAATATTATTTTTTATTTTAAAACAAGATTCTCGGTCTTGTCAAACTTTTTTAGTCGTTAAGAAAACGGAATTGACTCGAGAAAATTCAAGAGCGATGATTTTTTATTCCTCTCGAAGGTAACAAAAACAGTGTGTTGATCGGATAATTTCTGCATTTGGTGATGAAGCCCCATCAAAAACCACAATTTATCGCTGGTTTGTTGAATTTCAACGTGAATGTGTCCAGCTCAGATATGATTCCCGTCAAGGTCGTGTAAAAACTGCGGTCACACAAGAAAACGTTGATGCTGTGCGTAAGCTAATTGAGGAAGATCGACATGTGACATACCGCGAAATTCAGGCAACTTTAGACTTTGGCATGATTTAAATACAACTAATCTTGCTTGAACAATTAGGTGTAAAAAGTTTTCTTCCCGATGAATACCGCATTCGCTCTGTAAAGAGCAAAAAGCGCCTCGCGTTACGCGGTGCGTCGGGACTTTCGAAGGATTCCACGCTGGATCCTCCAATGCTGTATACAAAATCATATCAGGTGACGAATCCTGCATATATGCATACGAACCCCAAACAAAAAACCAGATTGGGTGTTTGAAAATGAGATAAAGCGAACGAAAATTGTTTACGGAGTGTTCCTCTTGAGGGAACAAAGAACGGTTAAAGAAGAATGGTATGCTAGTATTTGTTTGCCACAGGCCGTTTCTGAACTCCGTAAAGAGAACTGCAACCGCCGCATAATCCTCCATCGCGACAATGCGAGTTCTCACACCGCGCACAGAACAAAAGATTTTTTAGAGCATGAAAACATAGAACTATAAGACCATCCCCCGTACAGCCCCGATCTAAGCCTTATGATTTCTATTCTTTCCCTAAAATAAAGAATAAACTACGTGGTAAGAGATTTTCATCACCTGAAGAAGCTGTGGACGCCTACAAAACGGCTATATTGAAGACCGAAAGTTCCGAATGGAATGGTTGCTTCAATAATTCGTATGGAAAAATGTGTCCAATTTCGCAGAAATTACTTCGAAAAGCAATAAATACATTATTAAATGGTAATGTTGTGTCACTTCCTTGATTCCCGAAATTTTCAGTACCGGAACAGTCTCTCCATATATCCGACGGAACGTGTCCTATGTACGGTATTACAGTACGGTATGCTTGTATATCGTATAGGCATCGTAAAACTTATCTTAGGGTCGCCTTCTAAAAATAACCAATGATAAATTTAATAAAGATTCTTACACTCAAGCCTGAATATACGAAATATATGTAGACGAAGTATGAGCCAACGAATCGAGCTTAAACTAAAACATTCTGAACAGTAAACTGCCGCAACATTATCAAATTATCATGCTATGTTCAACATAAAACTTTAGATTAGACTTCGTTAACGTGAATCATTTTTATAAAACTCGCTTATAAATCGATAGCACTGTTCACTCTATAATACTCTGTCTAAAAGAAAGCTGTTGCTTACAGTTTTTGTGAATTAAAATGTAAGCTGTTACTTACGCTTTAATTCACAAAAGCCTTGGAAACGGTTAACGAGGCCCGATGACATCATCATTGGATTTTGTGCGCGACGCCGAGAAGGAAAATACTCATCAAAAACTTGATCAGCAGTGTCACTAGTATTTGAAGCGTCGACCACTGTAAACGGCGTTAACTTAACGCCGTGTGGTCTTAGTGTTTACGTAGAGACCATACAGAAAGGACGTACGCGCGTTTATTATAGGAACAAACCTGATAACCTTTCGACCAGAGATATATTATATCTCGTACGTATCTCAATTACGACCCAGCCGCGGCAAAGGTTGTTCGTTGCAGTCAGAGACTTTGAGATGTTGTTGAAATGTGGTGTTGTTGTATTAAGTGCGTTGTTGTTAATGGTTTATGCGCAAAATACTGGTAAGTATCAACTATCCGTCAGCGCCGGCTGCGCGTTATTGTTGTTTAAAAAAACGAGAAAAAGATACTATTATTCTATTTGACTTTTGAATGTCTTTTTTTATATATAACAAAATATGATTAATAGCGGAGATGTTTGTTACGCAATCTGCTCCATACAGGTTCATGAGATATAATTAAATCTACGTCTAAAGATACTTGTACTTCTCAATTATCCTTTATGTATCAGTCCATTACAATAATTATAAGTTAGAAGGATAAAGATTCACCATGAATTTGGTACGTTACATTGACAAAAATAAATCGATTGTATAAAAATCGATTTTTATTTATCCTATATTAATTAATTAGACAAAAAAATTATTGAAAGTAAAATAATTATTTGAAAAAGGAACACGAACTCACAGACACGACTCAGCAGATAGGATCTCAGACGCCAACATAAGTTGAACGATAACTCAGACACTATTATAGTGTGGTCCCTGAACTTAATTTTAATTTCCAACTGTCCAAAAAAGTGCCAGACTGATTGTTGGGTGCAATCGCATTTTAAGTGGGTTGGACCTAAATAAACTCTCATCAATCAAATTTGACAGCCAGGCTATTCCTTTTAGTGAGAGTGTAAAGGACCTATACCAAGTACCATGTGTTTCTCGGAGAGTCAGAACCGATCTGAGTAGGGATGTCGGAATGTAAGAAAAATATTATACCGATATTTTAAAAATATATGAATATCGATATGTTATTTAGAAAATATCGATATATTGGTACACAGAAAAAGCTGGGTTATTCTACTTCATCTTACATTACTAGAAAAATACCAATGCATAACTGCCATTAGTAAATATATTACGAAAAAGTATGCAAAAAAACTACGTTTTTTTTAAAGCTACATTTATCTGATACCGTTATAAAAAAACATTTTTGATCAAAATAATAATCGAAATACGTAATCAACTGTAAAAGTACTAAAATACTAATTAAGAAGCAATAACTTTACTCTATCAAAAACAAAATGTAATTTATTAAGAAAAAAAAATGGTTATTTTATTGTAAAAAACATCGATTTGTATCATCGACCCTTGCTATACCTGAAAATAGGGATATTTCGATTTATCACTGTGCAAAACATAAATAATTTAACCTTATCATTTTATTTAGCATTTTTTATACGTGCAATCGTATATCGATACATCGATACATTGTAATAAAAATAAATATTAAATATCGGCTAAAAATATCGATATTTGGAAAAAAATATAACGATCTATCGATGTATCGATATATTTTCGGCAAGTCTAGTTCTGAGATCTCACTATATTCTAACAAACTTGCATATAAAAACAAAAATTAAGCTCGTGCAGTCCTCAAATTCCCTTTAATCGTCTATGGTGACGTGTGTGCTACTTTGACCTTTGATGGAAATGCAGATCAACTCATTAAATTCGATCGGCTCTAAAATAACTGCATTCAATTCGTATGTCATTTATGTACGTCAATATGACTATGTGTCCTCATGCTAATACCAATTTGGCTACCAATTCGACAGCTTCGATCGTTAGGGGCACTTGCGACTTTTTTTTCTTTACTTCTTTCATCCCCTTCTCCGACTTAATTATCGTGGTATTTTAATTTACTTAATTTATTTTAATTACCTTAATGATGTTAGTTAGAGATTTGACGAATAACTGTCTTACTAGACATCATTCAGAAATCTTACAAAATTTATTCTATTCTTCTGTGGAATGCGCTACTCTTGAAAATAAGCATGGCTAAAAACATCTTTCAGTTTAAGAGAAAAATACGAAAACATTTATTGGAAGAGGTATCGGCGAAGTAATTGACTTTGTGATACGCAATATGTGTATATATATAAACTTTGTTATTCTAATATTGTATTTTAAGAGCACCCACGCTAAATTATTCATAACCTTCCTAACGTTGGCTATTAGATTATATCTAAGGCATTGAGCCTGCCAAAAAGAATAAATAAATATTATTCAAGTGTTCAGAGTCACATATACGTGTTTATGGTTCTATAAAAGTAAATTAGGGCACCACGGATTGCATATATTCTACGCTAAATATATTAGTTTAGATAACCATAGTTACTTGTGGCGACCGCATTTATTATACATCTACAGGAGACTTCTTTAATTATTCACATACTACAATTATGTTTATAAATCTTAGCGGTTAGTTGTTTCTATGCATAGACTATGTTATTGTAAAGTTTAACAAAGCACAAGCGAGTAACAAAAATTTTACCATTTGAAAGGAATTTACCTTTTAATAACTCTACTGGGTTGTAAGGGGCTTCAAACAACATCTTCGGAACCCCAGCCAACCTCACCTACCCGTGCACGCTGTGCTGCGTCACGCAACCCATTGTACTAACGTGGTGGGATACGGTCCAAAACCCCCTAGAAAAAAAACGCTTCGGACCCCAGTTCCCGGCGGCTTTGTTAGTCTTGTTCAAGGCGGCGGCCACGATAACGACAGAGCTGGGGATCAGGAACTCCCGAATTAACTGTCCCAAAGAAAATGGACCTGGCAGAGGCCCGATACTATGACCAAAAATTAGATAAACTTCATGATATCGGACAAAAAGCGCATGTTCAGGGATGTCTCAGTGATATCAAAGTTTAAGACCGGAAGTGGTCACCAACTTCTTTGAGGCACCCTGAAAGTCGACTTGAAACTTAAACGTTCCCAAATTCTGAAGTCAACACTCGGGCCTAATCTACTTCAGTCTATCATAGATTCTAGCACATTCCAGATTAGTCTCGAAAATCGATTTGTTGTCTGCCTTGAAAAATACAATCGATTTGGACGTTGACGAGAAACTCGATCGAGTAGTAGAAATTCTTCGTCGAACGCTCGACGCCTATGACACCTCTTGTTTGCTATAAGTTATATTGTTATACACACTTTTACATTATTAAATACACTTTTTATTTAAAAAAAATAAATTATTGTTATTTTTTTGGAAATTACAGAAGATTGCACGAATCGAGCTAAGTGTATAGAGGTGAGGAAATGTAAAGGCCTTACGGAGCTCCTTACTACTAATCCTGCAAAAACAACGGTAAAATTATATTCAAGCCTACAGTGCGGGGATCCAAGCGACATAAAAAAGAAGGTGCTACAGACTTTTTGTATGTTATTATTAGTAAACATTTCCAATACAATTGTTAAGAAATGCGACTTACGACACCCTGAGACATGTTATGTAATTTCCCGTTTACCCAGTAATTATGATAAGTCAGAAAATTTCTATACCTGCACTGACCGATATGAGAGATCGATGCCAATACAATTGATGAGTACGGTTCGAATTAGGTCGTAGGTTCGACTCTACGGAAAGCAAAACTTTCTCCCTTCCAGTTGGTGAGGACAATACAACACCCAATTGTCTAAAAAGTTAGATGATCCATGTGTCCTATGAACATGACAAATTCCATCCCGGTTGTTAAGACCTCCATTGGCAGTCATTACAGTATTTGGGATTCAATGATATTGACAACTGATCCAATTCATCTATCGATCTTTGGGTTGTGGAGGTTAGATGCCTTTCGCACCGCGTTTAAATTGTTATTCAGCCAAATCTGGGTGGATAAGAAGCCGGCCCCTAGGTAAATTGGGAAAATGGCAGAAGAAAGGAAAAATATATCATAGATAAGCTGCAATTTACTCTTATTTTCTCTAAAGGTCTGCTGCCCACCACAATTTTTGGAGGTTTCGAAATTTAAGCCTAAACGTGACTACCGCCTAGGCCCCGACGTTTGTGGTCTTCAGAGCGCAGGGGACGATAAAATTGTCGGAGGCTCTCTAACCGAACTAGATGAACACCCTTGGGTCGCGCAGCTTCGCTACGATAAACGTGAGTTTATGTTCATAGCATACTGATACAGGGAAATGACGCGATTCGCGACATTAGTACGGTCACTTGATCGAGGAAGTTGTAAAGCAGTCAAATAAGCAAAAACTCCTTCTTCATGATAGAGAAATAATAGAAGTAAATAAATTCTGATTAATCCATTGAAAAATTACATGAGCGTAATTGTGTCCTCTAAATAATACAATAATCGTTCCTTGATTTTTAACATTTCAATTGACTTAAATGTGAAAAGCTAATAGCGCCAGAAGTGAACACGTTCTTTCTGTTGAACCACGACCATGTTCCGAACTCCACGCGATTTAGCGCAAGAAAGAAGACGGAACTTTTCGGACGGAACTCTGTTTATGTCTATTTTTTTATTTGGCTAAAATATATATGTATATATGAAATAAAGCCTAATGTCACTTATGTAAGCCTGACAAAAGAGTTTTATGAAAACAGAAAAAGTGTCACTATGTTTTCAGCCAGTTCCTCTCAGGATCGAGCTCCACAACTAAACCGGTAGTATATTTACCTGACAGTCAAGAAGAGGGTGTCATATTAAAAAAACAACATATTCAGAATTTCAATAGATTTCTCCACTTTTTGACATCTAGAAACACCTTTTAGCGATTTGTAGAAAACATTATAATTAAACAATGCACAATAAAACGATTTTTCAATTACACCCGTGTATACTACAACTAAATAAATGATAAGTAAATGCACAGCTTTTTATCATTTTGGACATAGCTACCTCCGAATACAGTGACGTACAGTTTAAGTACCCCCTGCACCGTCGTTATAAGCGAAGTTCACTGTATTTTAATTAAATTAAACAACAACTCGAGTAGTGTTCCAGTAAATCATGAGTTAATACACCACTATTTAAAAAGAAATATTGGTGTTTTAACTCTGGCGGTTTAGGGCAGCATGAGGAACCGCTATCTATCTACATCATCCAGTTTGTGGTCAGACATGATAATATGGGCCGATCGCCCAATTGTCTGAAAACTAAGATGATACCTGCGTCGGCTGGGCGTGTAGAAAAAATTGTCTAGAGCGCCTTTAAGTTCACTGGCAACTATTTCATCTATCGAATGTAGTTGACTCTTTAAATTGTATAAGGTAGATGCCAACCCTATGATAACTTGGAATATAATAAAGATATATCTTAAATATCGGTTAATATTTACAGCAAAAGGTTTTGGCTTTTACTGCGGTGGTGCTCTAATATCCGTTCGACACGTACTCACGGCGGCGCATTGTGTCAGGGGCTCCGATCTACCTAAATCATGGAACTTGTAAGTAAAATTTCAACAGTTATTTAATTAAAAGTTTAGAATAGTAAGATGAACAAGTTCGAAGATTTTAATCTTAACAAGAAATTAAATTACTTTATTCGCCAAAGGGCGAAAGTTATACGTATAACTAAAGGCGTTGTCACGTGACAACGCCTTTAGTTAGTGGTAAAATGATTGTAATGTGAATATTCTTTCGTATAGTAGGAAGAAAGAAGAATGAATGAATGAGAGCATTATGTGAGCAGCACTGTGACACAGTTTTTAAGAGTGCCTCCCTATCTTGAACCAATTCATAAGACGTTGTCACGTCAAAAGCATTGGTTTGTTACGGATGACGCCATAAAATGAATATTTTGCCACGGGAAATACGATATAACTGCATACACCAAAAGTTTAACCAAATTAGACGTAGAATAAATGTAAACAAAATAACCCGAAGCAACGAAGCGGCACGGCTCCTTCGAAGGGTGGTCAAAAAATCCGTGGATTGAAGCGGTTGGTTGGGGTTATGTTTATCATTCAAACATCCAAGGGCGGCTTCCACTAAATAAATTAAGCCTAAAGCAACTTATCAGGCCGAAGCTCGGCCCACCCAAACACCGTCGATCCAGCCTGCTAACATGCTGGGATATTTAGTGGCAGCCCGAGCCGAGGTCTCCCTTCAGGGAACCCTTCGCAGCTGAACCACAAAAAAAGAGGTGCCGGTCTGTGCACGCTTAAAGTTGCACAGCCCGCCTCGACTCCGCCGAGTTGTAACGGTTTATTTCACTAACAAGGAATCATCAATAAAAAATTGTTAATTGGGCATTAACCTTTGAGTTAAATCGACAAATTTACCGTACGCAAACGCATTTTTTTTAATTTGTTTACTCTTGTTATAAGACGACTGTCAAACGTTTTATTGTCATCGCTGAAACAATAAATAAATCATTAAGAAACGGCATGTTAAACGCGTTGCCATAAGTATCTTTGTTTGAATTAAGTCCGAGTCTAAACTAGATAAACAATGTTTATTAAAGCGTTTAGATTAAGTACATGCAATAAAATGTTCTGATACCTTTTCCGATACATATTGTGCTTTTAATCTTTGCCACCGAGCTGCAAACAAAAACCTTACCGAGTTCAATACTAAATGGTATTTAAGTAGGCAAATGTAATTTTATGAGTAATATTAATAGCGGCAAACCATACATGATAATTATTGCATTACTAATAGGTATAAAACGAGTAATATTTTTTTTAGGTTAGAAACCAATCGAACTGTACCAATGTAACTTTATTGGTTATTACTTTATAGTATATAGCTTTCTTGGATCAATTAGGCGCGTCAAATAGACATGTAAAAAGTCGGTCGCTCTTTTCCAAACCATCTTTGGATGCTGTTATCATGTTGCTATCAGGACATCAGCAATTTTGAAGGCACAGCACACACAATTCATACATTGAATGCAGATTATCCTTTGGGTTGTAAAGATCAGATGCCAATTACTATTCGTAAAAACTGTTATTCAGATCCAAACGGTAGGTTTAGAAACCGATACCTTTAGTTAATGCATAGAAGAATATGAACACAAAAATAAGGATGACAATAATGATATTAGTTAAGTTTACATTTATGATGGTGTCTATCTTTTTTTAAGCGATGAGAACTGCAAGACGTTCACCTGATGGTAAGTGATACGCCTGGCCTATAAGACAAGCAGCGTGAAATGCCACAAATCCCCTCAAAGCTATATTTGGAGCCATTGGATAAATGGGCGGTCAAATATAGTAATTAATTACGCCACGGCTGCTCGGCATGCTCTTTAAACATAATAACAGTAATGTTTACACACCACTCAGTTGCTCCAGACGGTAACTTGTAAAAAGAGACCTACCACCTTTAAAATTTATCGTTATAAACATATGTATATACGATGGGGAAACAACTTTGTGTTATCGTTGTTTTCTGGTTGATTAGGACAATTTGGGCCGATCACCCAATAGTCTGTAAAGTAAGATGATCCATGCATTGGATAGGCATGTAAAAAGTCGGTCCACCTACCAAACCACATGGGACCAGCGTGGTGGGATACGGTCCAAAACCACATAATGGAGAAGGCGTGCATTATGAGGAGGCCTATGTCCACTGGACTAACACAGGCTGGTGATGATACGATTTCCAACAATAAATTCTGATCTCAGGGCGGCAGTTCGCCTTGGGGAGTGGAACGCCTCAAGTACGGAAGACTGTTTAAGAGGCGAATGCGGCAACTACGTTCAGGACATAGATGTTGACAAGCTGACACCTCACGAGGATTACGATCCTGGAAGTGAGAATCAACAAAACGACATAGCTCTTTTGGGTCTCTCACGAGACGCCTATATAAACGGTAATTATTACTGTAATTTGTTCTTTACTGATGTCAAAACTTCTCTAGATATTTGCAGCATCCTTTAAAGAAGAATAGGTTCTCCGTCACTGAAACCGTATGCGAACAAGCATTTGTAAATTTATTTTCTAGATAATGTATTATTTTTTATATGCAAAGTAAAATCAACTCATACACATATGTGCATTAAAATATTACATAATTTCATACTGTTATTAACTTTATTTTTACTGATATATTACAATATAACTTGTAACGTGAAAATTTTAAGGGTTATTACTATTACTGTTTCAGATTACGTTCGACCCATTTGCCTGCCCACGAAAGCAGATCAGAACAACATGTACACTGATTATGATATGGAAGTAGCTGGTTGGGGTAAAACTGAAACATGTAGGTGTTTTTTTAATAGCAGCAATAACTGACTAACGAATTAACGAAAATGATAAAGTTTTTATTTACGCTAAAAATTATCTTTGTTTATGTTCATTCAGTAACTGAGCGTATAAGCAATGTAGGTTATTTATATAGTATTATGTTAACATTAATCACGTTGGGTCAATTCATCTGTGTATCTTTTATCCATGGGCTTAAAGTCTATTTGTCTATATATCAAACATTTTTACTCCGTCTGGTTTATGGAGATAGGCGTGACACTCTATAAATGTGTGTACAAGCGAATCATTGTTGTAAAATTTACCCAATGTGGATATATAATTTACGTTAACAAAGTAATAAAATATTAGAATGTTTTATAAGTACAAAATAAGTGAGTTTTTATTAAAGAATCAGTCAAATGTACATGTTTATTTGTAATAAATTTCAAAAATGTCAAACTCAAGTGTAGCCAAAAAGTAAGGCAGTCTTGTTGACTAAACGTCGCATGTGGTTTTAACATGGCCGCGGTTCCCCAATAACGAACGCGTTTGCGCCATTTGCGTTTGTCATTACATTTTGTTTACTCTAACTTGGCTGTACTATAATAATTTCAATCCGTTTGTTAAACATTGTAAAATAGATTTACTTTCAATCTATCCGTCCGGTTTTCAGCGTTGTCGTCGGACGTGAAGTTGAAGGCGGTCCTCCCTATTGTGGACAACGAGAAGTGCGCAAGTGTGTATCTGAAAGCGTCACGAGTGATAAGTCCAAAGCAGTTGTGTGCCGGTGGCAAGGAGGGCATCGACTCGTGCCGCGGTGACTCCGGCGGGCCCCTGATGTATGTGCCGCCGAAGAGCAAGAACTGGGTGGTGGCCGGAGTGGTGTCCTATGGCCCTACACCGTGCGGCACTGCCAACTGGCCCGGCGTGTACGCCAGAGTATCCGCCTACCTCGATTGGATATACCAACATTTAGTCTGATTCTTCATTAACGACGGGGCGATGGTTATGAATTAAATGGTGCCAATTTAGTGTTTATTCCCGTATACTTCAAATTTTAGAGTACTGTTCTCCTCTCGCCTGATGGGTTGCAGTCTATTGCATATCAGTGTATGTGTGAGTGAAATTAGAACGGGAATTCAATTAAACAGAGCGTAGTGGAGCTCTAACATATTGATCTGAACGGTTTCGGCAGCCAACCAATTCCGGGTTTTCCTTATTCGGCTCCTTATACGATCAAATTAATTAAAAAATATTAAAATCATACACACACAATATGTGAAGACTTAAAGCGTACTCTCGATAGGACTTAGATTGACGTTAGTAATTTAAATTGAACAAACTGACCAGAGTTACTTCATGTAAATATACAATTTGTTTTACAAATTTTCAGGGGATGTTTAATATGAATGATGACGAGGAAAACTATTATTTCAGCATTAGCTTGCATGAAACAGTGAAGCTTTTAATATGAGCCAATTGCACAAATAATTTTGTTTCTGACTCAGGCTTACCATCATGAAGTCAATGAAGAAATTAAATTCCAATATGGTGCCATTATGAAACTGCACCTATTATGATTAAGGTTTGTAATTGTAATGATAAATATTAATATAATCACTATTTTTTTTTTACTTGTAGGCCCATTTATCCCAGATTGTAAAGTTTTTTTTTTTTTCATTTTATTCATCAATACATGGGTCTGTCACGCCCGCAATAAAACTATGTATTATACTATTATTATTGAAAACAATAAAGTTTTTGGACTGTTATATAGTTTTTAAATTTAACACTTATAAAATTATTTAATTACGTTAGTATACAGGTGTCCCACAACTCAACTTCTAGCCGATACCGAGCCGTTACCATTATAAGTTGGCACATATAATCTGAAATCTAAAATGGAGCAATACTTCTTAATTTTACTAAAAAGCTGCTACCTAATTTTACACAGATAAAAAAAATTTTGAGTCACGCAACTACTTTAAGTAAGTAAATATGCTCTCAATTTTCTGAAAAAAAATATGAGAGATTGATATTAGACATGTTGAATATGAGTGAGTGAAACAGATAGCGTACAAAGGCGTGACAACTTGCAACAATTTGCAAGCGTGAATGACCTTACTTTCCAACTTCTTGCCCACGACGGCAGTTGCTAATCTAATAATAATAATGTTTTCCGAGCTTGATTATACTAACCGATTCATATTAGAGATGAGCCAGCTACGTAGGAGACATTATAGTGCTTTAGTGTACGCGCAAACACAGGTGCACTCCCCGTTTCTTTACTCTCGATATGGATAACCGACATGACCGGAGAGAGGTAAGGCGACCGAAACCTTACATGCCTATCCAACGCATAGATGATCTTACTTTACATGCAATCGGATGATCAGCCCGTATTGTCCTGAGAAACTATGAAACAATGACAATTTGTTGAGTTACCGCAGGATTTGAACCCACGAGCTCCGATTCCTAAAGTGCTAGCCCATACTACTGGGGTACGGAGCCAGTTAATAATGTACTGCAGTAAAGTCGCTATTATTGCTCTAGTTATTAACGTTTTGTAAGTACAATACATACATAAAAATTCTTAGCAGCAAGTGATATTAATAAAAATCGTATATTGCCATACTATGAGTGTAAGAGATAGGACTAATAGGTTTCTTCATTCTTCTAACTGCTAATACTTGTGCGGCTCACTATCTGCAACCAGGCGCAGCTGAGCTTAAAAAAACCTGGCTAGCGTACGGTCTAAGTCCGGCCCGCTGCTTTGTGTGCCTTATCTTTAGGGGTAGATGGAAGGAAATACTAGTGTCGACGGAGGTTCCCCTTAGCCAAGGTTGAGTCGCGGGTCGAGCAATTAAAAAGCCCCTTTCCCTATCTTTTGTGACATAGCTGCGACAGCATATAGTAGAAGGCGTTTTGGGACAAGGAATCATTAAGAATAGAGTAATTAATTTCTCAACTTGTATCCAAAACTTAGCCACAGTAGCATATAATTTGGGTAAGGATTCTGCAACATGACAAAAATGTACAAGAATAATAAACAGATCGTAAAAGTTAAACTGCAATGAGATGCATAAAAATTTATTAATATTATGACATAAAATTACAAATTTTATTCAGATCTTAGCGTTTCATAGACAGTTACAAGTATTTTCTACTTTTACCTAAAATTCTATTTACTCATAATGAGTTAAAAAAATTGTGACAGAAATATAAATTATTTGTAAGACGAATACAAACAAATAACGCAATATGTTGGCACATAATTTTCTTTTGTACTTTATCTCTCTTTGAAGTTGTTTGGCATTTATATGGCATAACATCGGCGATAAATATAAAAGCACAATTTACGTAATGGAAAATATCAAAAATAAAATGTATATAACATTTTAAAACAAAAGACGATTTGTTGTTACAAGTGTGTGCGCTCAAAAATAAATTTCACTTGCAACAATCATCCGATGAAGATGTCACTTTCAATAATAAAATGTAATATAATTTTAGTTTCTTACATTTTCAAAATACTATAAGGTATTTGAATTCACAAAGCAATTGACAATTAGGACATTATGTAATAGCTGCTAAAAAGATAACTCGGAACCATAGAAATGAAACCAAAGTATTATTATATGTATTAATATTAAAAATTAATGTGCAAAATTTAAGAAGTATCACACATTAAAAAATTCAAGCACCTAATGTATGCATTTATAAAATTTCTGAAATTGTTAAACTACAATAATTCAAAGAGATGATGTGTTCTGAAATATATTTTGCTGTCAAATAAATGTTAATTTAGTTTATATTTAATTTGACCACTCTTATAAATTAGCGCAATAAATATTATTTGACAGTTCCAACAGATTAAAAATGAAAATTTGTTTGCATAACATATTACAATGTTAATATAGCATATCAAATCTTGTCTATAACTGTAATATATTGCTTAAACTAGCTTAAAGGAATGTTTTTATTGGAATGTTATTGTGCTTCTAAGGAACATTAAGGTAAAAATATCAGTATGATGAAATTGAATAAATACTAATCATTCTAAGCAAACAAAATATAGCCTTTGATGCATAATAAAATATGAATGCAAAATCAACAATCTAAAAATAATTATTCAGGTACGAATCCGATTGTAATTAGAGGTGAAACTAAGATATTGAATCCCAGAGACTATAATATAAATACTACGAGGATTATTTGGGAATCTCAAGATGCTGCAGTTATTTCAATAGATACATTTTCTTGATTGGCGGCAAAGTCTGTGTTTACATTGTCTTGGTTTAATACTTCCTGATCTGCTTCATGTTCAGTCTCCTGTGCCTCAGTTGATTTTTCAGCATCATTAGCAATTGAATCTTCTTCGTTGCCATTCACTTGGATCCCCTTTACGACAGCTTCTTGAAGTTTTTCACTGAATTCAGGATCTAATTCTGATATTTGCTTCACCAGCCTTTCTTTTTCTTCATCGGACCATGATGGGAACCATTCATTAAAAAGTTTTATCTGAAAATTATTAATAATAAAATTAAAAAAATTAAAAAAGTAGGGCCAATAATTGGCTACAAAACTGTGTTACAATTAAAAATTACAACTACAAAATTGTTATTTATTAAAAATTAATCAACTCTTAACAGACTTAAATTTGTAAAATAATACAATAACTTGTTTTTATGTATTCCAGTACACCTAGTTTTAATAGATTATTGTTTGATTTCAATGAATTGACTTTTATAATATTGACAATTGTAAATTGTATAAAACTAACTGTTATATGTTATAAAAAATCATTATTTTATTAATTAAATCAAGCAACATGACTAATTTTTACTTGATGGTAAGTGATATTTTTCTTGCCCATGTCACACTTTTATACTACTATATTTGGGTTAATTTGACACACTTTTTCTTTTATTCAAAATTCAGATATTTTACACTGAATGGACAAAATCATTAACTTTTATCATTAAGGCTATGTTACAGAATTTTTTATCTAAGGTCTTAGACTGTTGTTTCACAATAATACATGAACAAATTAGAAAGATTCAGTCATCAGTCATCAAAGCCTGTGAAAGTCCACTGCTGGACATAGGCCTCCCTAACGCACCTCATCCATTAGGGGCTTTGGACTCGTACTCCACCACGCTGGTCCAATCGGTTGTGGTGGAATGTGTAGGAAAGGTGAAAATGAAAGGTGGGTAGAAAGATTATATAAAATTGTTATAATTATACTGCAAAGTATAACAAAAGATTAAAAACCATATCCTTCTTAAATTCAACTAGTTTGAAAGTCTATTTTTAAGAAGGTGCACCCATTTTTTATTTTAATTGAATCATTCCTTCTCACTTTAGGAAGCAAAAAGACATGTGTAAAATTTATATTTTTGTGACATCATAAAGAAATGCAGATCAGCTATAACGAAACATGAATGTTAAAATGTTAGATGCTTCACTTATTGGTTGCACATTACGTAGGAAATAATATGGTGGTTGTGGTCTACCAATATGATCACATTCACTATTGGCCCTTTATTTGGTTTTAGAATAGACTTACAAACAACAATACAAAGTCACATTCAACATTAGTTTTTGTATGATTTGTTATTAAAACTTTATCTCTTTATATTTTATTTGATTAGTAATTTAAAATGAAATTTAGATAGTTATTTAAAAAGAAAATTACTTACACGACATTGAAATAGGCTGACAGGCTTATCTTGACATGAAAGATTGGAGAGAGTAATGGCAAGCTGCTCTGGCTTGTTGCCATGTGCTGATGCAAGAATTGGTAGAAAATCTTCACGCTGGTACTCACTGAACTCTTTGAACCACTGCAATATATAATTTATCTGCGCTTGTGAGGTCAAACCAGTGGCAGACATACTGCGAGAAAAAGGTCTATGCTCACCTATAAATAAAATAGAGAAACAGATTTTAAAAATACATTCGCTGATATACACCAAAAATAATGCAATCAAGTCACTTTTATGAAACGAAAACTAACAAAAAACATTTTTTTTAATAGATACAAACTTTCAGAGGACACGGGTAAACAAACTGCAGATGTAATTAAAAAATTCATTGTGAACTTTTTGTTACTTAACACAAAACGCTGCACCAAGATCCTATATCGGACTATTATGAAGAGATAGTTATTCGATGTAAGGCAAACTTTCTATTATCAATATCAACCAATCACTATGCAGCTGAATTAAATAATCTACATCATTTCACCTGTATAATATTATATCATCATGTGAGGCTTCATTCACTTTCTATTTTTTTAGATTTGCATATTATTTCAATAGCGACAAGAAACGAAGTGTTTATAATGACAGAGCAACAAGCTTTACAGGGGGTAGGCATAAACAAGTTTCACTTACCACTTATTATACAAAACGTTTATATGTTTTTACTTTTACTTTTCGTTTTACTTACTTGAATCAATTTTTTTTTATTATCATTAAATGCTTTAGACAATTTTCGTGTATTTAAGCTCAATCTAAACAGTGACATTGACAGACAAAGGCATAATAAAATAAAGTACACAGATGACAGAATTGGAATGAATGTATAACAGTTCAACAGAACTCAACAGCAAGTGTAATTATAAAGTAATATAGGTACCTATTATCTTCTCATTGACAGTGTAATTAAAGTAGGGTATCAACTTTTACTCCAAGGTCATGCTGTGTGACTGCAATTGAAAGCGGATTTTATTAATTAGGCAAGTAATATTATAAAGTTGATTTAAAATAACCTTACGTCCACTTGTAAAACGAATTGTATCATTCTGGCTTTCTTTTGAATTTGAAATCATAATTACTTTTTAATCGTCGAAAGATAAGAAAGAATTTCGAGACTTGTCCTCCTGTCTATATATTAAATTCTATCGTCCTCGTTCTACTTAAAATATATTTACATAACCATATAGGATATATAGATATTTATAGCATGTAATCCAAAAAAATCAATGTACTGGAATGGATAGATTGCGGACAATGGAACTCGTTGAAGCATAAAACTTTGGAATCTATTATGGAAGCCGTGCAAGCGAAGAAGAGGGCAATAGAATGGGATAAGAAAGTTAAATAAGACATATCACTAAAAACAGAGGATCATAGGTCAATACTCGGTGAAGAGCTTGAGTACGGTAGAAGAACTAATGGTAGACTGAGTATTATTGTTAAAGGCAGCGGAGTAAGCCTAATGGTTGTTTTTTAGTAACTAAAGGTCATGGTTTCTCTCTTTTTCTAGTTTTCGGCTTACGACCAGGAAAGAACTATAGAGTTATCTATTTTCATTGCATAATAGAAATATTAAAGGTTCGATTTAAAGGACACTTTGCGGATAGGATTACTGGATAAATGAAAGAAATGTGAGCTAAGCCTAAAGATGTCAAGTCAATCTGAAATATTAACGTTTTGGTAGACAGTTAACCCTTTGATCGGCATCTAGAAACAACATTATTATATTCATTCATTTATATAAAATAAAACAAGATGCATTTACAATTGTAATCCCATTTAAGAAATATGTTGACTTTTTGGATTGTAAGAACCTGATGTTGGATGGATGCGAAGAAATTATTTTTTTGTTTTTATCTGGAATATTTGCTGATTTTTTTTGCATAAAATGTAAGATAGTATTAAGTGTCTTGAAGGTTGTCATAGTTTTTAACTATGATTGTATGTTTAATGGTTATTTATCGTAAGTGTATTCATGCCGAACAAATGATCTTCGTGTATTCATATATGTTTTTAATTTATTTAAGTAACTTCACGCATCTATGGTTTATTAGGTTGATAAAGTGAGTATTAATTAAAAAATGCGAACCCACATATCGTCGCCACTACCGAATAATCCCGTAAAGTACTCTTACGGGGTTTTTGCTTTTAAGTGAAATTCTGCATATGTAGGTCTATATTACACCTTGTGTTTTTTTCGGATTTGTAGTGCGTATAAACGGAGATCATTTATTTCATTACCAGATAATTCTTTTATATTGTGCAACCATTTTTTCAATACGAAAAATACTTTGTTACCCTATTACGTTTAAAAAATAGAAACATTTGGAGCAGTAAATTGAAAAAAAAGGAACATTCATCACGTTATATAAACGATCTCAGTATCTTTATTAAATAAAAAGTTATAAAGGAAAAATAGTTTTTGGCTTCTCCTGAAAAATTTGATTTTTTCTATTGCCGGATTATTCAGTGGGGGCAAAGATATATTCTGCTAGTAAATTATTCCTACCACCGCTAGATAGCGCTCCATGCACGGTAAAGAATATTGAACTAGGTACATATTAAAAGTAAAATTAGGTGAAATATATTCCTTTTCAAAAAGGTATTCTTATAAAATACTTCTTTCGTTCTTTTTATGGTGTAACAATAATACGCAAAGTGTTGAATACTTTTAATATTTACCGGTGGTATTTGCCGTTGATATTTACCGTCTGGGTGGGTACCATCGCGGTGCCTATTTCTGCCGAAAACCAGTAGTGTGAAAACACTACTGTGTTCCGGTTCGAGGAGAACCGTAGCCAGCGTATTTACTGGGTAAACGAGACTTAACATCCTATGCCTCACGGTAGGCTGCGCGTTGGTGATACCTGTATTGCCATTGTCTATGGGCTTCAGTGACCACTTTCCATCAGGTGGCCCGACTGTTCGTCTGCCTGCGTAGGCAATAAAAAAATATTTTAAATAGTTTTTATTTATTATTACAAAAAATGCATTCTTAATTACAAATATTATGTTGACAATGCTACTTAATTTGTACTTACGTTTAAACCGTATTTATATTAGCGTCAAAGGTCAAGATAAATTTTAACATTATAGTAGGTAGATATATCACAGACAAATAAAAATATAAATTCCTGACGTTGACAGATAAAGTAATATTGCCTCAAAGTAGATCACAATTCATTACAAATTGTAAACCTCCACTCTCACAAAGTCAATCTCTCGAAGACTCATAAAAGTTTTTGACAAATACATAGTTTTAACATGTAAAATTTATTTTTCCTTTATAGCAATGAACTCTTTTTAAGTGACATCATGTTCTTAACTTATTATGCTGACTAAAAGACTAGAAAACATAAAAAAAATAATTAAATTTAACATTGCCAAAAGTTGGTAAAAGGCGGAAGAAAATTCTTTTTTATGTTTAGATGAAAAATTATAATTCTATGTATTTATAGAGATTTGTCAATTGTTGCAATTTTACATAGTCACAACAACTTTTTTACAAAAACGTTATAACAGTTTTCTATGCTATTAGTATTTAAATGAGTTGAATAGTTTTATATATACATGAGCCAGTAAGTCCTGGAACCTACGTCCACAATATTTAATTTTAAACTTTAATCGCGTCAAAATTTAAAGTTTTATATTATGAGAAACATTGCATTACATAATTACCAATATGAGCGTACATTCTTTGTTGCGCTAATTTAATTTGAAAGATTTTGTTTACGTAATTTCTGTCTATATTGGTAAAATTATTAACAACCGCAGATGTCGCAAATCGTTTACATTTTGTTAACACCTTTTTTAAGGTATTGATTGTATATAAAAAAACTTATTTAATAAATAGTTCATCACAACTCCATTATCACAAGCACGTTGATCACATATAATATTTAGATGTCTATGGCTTTTATAATGTTAAATATGGCGCAAACGCGTATAAAAACACTTATTGTATAATGGTGACAGTCCTTCGCCCTTTTATATCTTCCTTTATTTATCATGGGAATGACCATGGTCGCCGTCACCATGCGAGTGGCTGTGTGAGTGGCCAGCTGAAAAAGAAACGCGTACAATATTTTAAACACTATTTGATGTTTTTATATTATTTGATATAGCAACAAGAACAGCAGGACGATACCTGATGGTAAGCTATTTGATTTTACATTAAGAAATGCAGTGTATGATGCGAATCCTTTAAGTCAGACCAGAGTGATGATTTTTATTTGATTTGACTCCACTGATTTGCGAATAAAGTTAAAACTGCACTTTTGTATTTTCCTACTCACTAAATGAAGGGCAACATATCTGGGCAGAAAGATGCTTAAGTCTGATGATGTTTCTCTATCCAGTTTCATACCAGCACGAGCTTTAAACTACTATACTCTTATATTCATTAAAAACGTCGGATACATATTATCATTATTCTGATGTATATTTGAACGTCAAGAACTTTGCGTTATATCGGGGTTTAACTTTTTTTTATGTGTGCACTTTGTACTGTGAAGTCAGAAACATAACGTTTTCCTAATAAAAACTTTTGTTTACTTATACTTACTTAGTAATTTCAATCCAAACATTAGACCGAATCCAATTACAGCGGCAAAGTATTGTAGAATGCCAGTTCTGTCGCTCTTCCATATCTCGAAGAAAATGACATACAGCAATGTTCCAGACGCCAGACCTTGCAATACCACGGAGTAAACACCTGCAGCCGTGGCTCCTTGTCCGCCAACCATTATCATGCCAATGCCTATGCCCAACGGCGAGACGATAGCAAATGTTGTGATGTAAACAACAGAAAGCCATGTCTTTGTTCTTGTAGCGATCAGTTCTACACCTATGCAAAACGCAATGACTAGTTTGTGCGCAGAAACAGCCCCCAACATATACCTGAAACATTACAGTTGCAATGAAGTATAGTGTAAAGGCTAGATGGCGCTGTTATGATATTAAATATTACTATAACAGCGTCATCTAGTGTATATTTATTTTCAAAATGTGTATTGCTACTTGTTCATAGATGGCAAAAAAGTTCTTACCAAACGTGAGAAGTACTAGACTCCAAACCGACAGCAAGACCTTCAAATAGTTCGTGAATAGAAAGGGCCAGAACAATTAAAAGCCCGCGTAAAGCAGCAGTGACGTCATCACCCTCAGTCACTGGCATGTGGCTATGGTTGTGAGAGTGGCCGTGACCATTTGATTCCGGGTCCTATTGTAAAGATGTGAAAATTTTAGACATTTTAAAAAATATATATATTATAACGGAATTAGATATAATATAATTATTAAGATATTTATTTTTTATTTTAATTTATTGTGTGAAGAGAGTTTCTCCTTCAGTTTTAAACCTTACCTTAGCTTTCTTTATGGCGTCTTGTTGTATTAGGTCTGATGTAGAATGGGTCGCGCTTTTGTCACCGTTATTATCGACGGCCTTGTTGCAACTTCTCCTCACACTAAGATTTCTGACCAAGGGCGCGTTCTTGCCGTTCTGCCGTTCCCTGTAGTGTATGTAGATGTGGACGAGTTCTTCGACCAGGTACATGATAAAGAACCCGCAGCACATCAGTAGCGGTGGCAGGGAGAAGTCGAACTCGCGCAAACTACCGATACCTGAAGACAACGGCTTAGTGTTAGCAAGTGGTTCAATATAATGTTCAATCAGATAGTGGGGGGATGGGATAATTTCAATCATTTAAGATGCACAATTTGCAGTATTGTAAATTTAAAGACCTTAAAATTTAAAATACTGCAAATTGTAAATTGGTTAATGGGTAGTTTAAACATCTAACTACATCAGTGCGAAATTATACTCAGAATTGATGTGAACAAAGTAGCCTATAGCAAGAAATAAGCTTCGTTCGGACGTATGCTATATAATCAGTAGTCTAACACTTAATTTTTGACATCTCAGTGACTTTTATCCAAAAGAACGCTTTATGATTTCACTTCGATGCTATTGGTTACATTCCTAGCATCAATGCAATAACTTTTTTGACAGTTTTAAATTTAATTTAGACAAGAGCATCGTTTATACTAGTGTAATGGAAAGGGGAAATAAAAGAGTTTTTTCAATTTTCAGTTGTAACTGTCAAAAAATATTGTTTATTAATAACTTACGTTTCAAAAACTTAACGTTTTAATTTGTACTTCACTCATTATTTTATATTCTTTTGGACCATATTTTTCTGTCTTTTATTTAGGGTTATGCCAAACCTAATAAAACTAAATAAACTTGAAATACAAGCGCATCCCAGGCAACTCGTGCATGCCATTGATCGTTTTATATTTTAACGGAGCAATAAAGACAAGTTCCACTCGCTCGCCAAACAAAAAGAAAGGCGCAAAATCCGGGCGACCTCGGAGCTGACGGCAAACTATTGCAGTCACCCCGCTTTCTTAAATCGCCGAGTTTAATATTTCGGGTTGAAACAATGCATTAATTTAGGATTTTTTTATCAAACAATCAGCAGATTATTTCGCTTACGTTTCACATTTTAATATCATATTGGTTATGAATTTTTTTTACCACAGTTCTACTATTATTATTTTAAAAAAAAATAAAATGATAGATTTGGGTCTTTGCGTTCCTTGGGCATTTCTTCCTTTGTCAGTTTCTTTTTAGCATATTTAATTACCTTTAACAAAGATCAATCGTACGTCAAATAATTAAAAAATCTATTAAAATACAGCTAAATACGAACTACAATTTATGTAAACCAAGAGATATGTCAACTATATATGTTATATTTTTTTAATATGGAGTAATGATTGACGTTTGGCGGCAGTAACCAATAAAATTGCTAAACGTTTTCGTGTTTAAAAAATTCAGATATTAGATTTTTATAAAAACTCTAGATCGTTTTTGTTTAAATCGTAGTATCTTTTTATATCATTGTAAGTAGAGTGTTTAAAGTAAATCGTTTCCATAACTTTCTGACAGCTTAATATTTTCAATCAATATGTAGTAATGTAATACGTAATATGTCGTTATTATAAAACACTCTGTGTCCAAACCTTTTTTGAAATAATAGTAATTATTCATAATATTATAAAATATGTAATAACGCCTGTCAATATTTGATTGGTTCAAAGGTTATAAACCATAGATTATAACATTTATGGTATATATGTTGTTTAAACTGTTTTCACAAATTTATTAGCGAATGAAATTTAAATAAATCACAATTACAATCCACAGCGAGACTGCTCTATTAACAAAGTATGTGATTAGAATACTAACGAAGTGGTTAGACTAACGTTCTGATACAAGAGTTAAATTGTTTTCTATAATTCAATTAAATTTAATTCAGTATTTTTTTATAATGCAATAAAAATGCGTTAAGAGTTTATTTATTTTAAAAAACAACAGATTTATATAAAGGTCTTAAATAAAATATTACTTTTATTTGATAAAGATATAAATTAACTTATTTTAATTCCACTAAGTCTTACTTTAACTTTGCGTTAACCAAATAAAACATTTCTCCCTAGTTTAAATTCATGACGCTTCAAAGCTGTGTAAACGTAAATTTAACAAAACCAATAACTCTTTATACTGGTAACAACGTTATTAGCGACTTATAGTTTTATCTGCACTTGTTTAAATAGTATATTTCCATGTTTAACCATGACGTGTTAAAACACATTCGCAATTCATTCAGTTTTACATTCAATATATATCTCAAATATATCTCAAAGCAGCTTAAAACTTTGAAAATTGAAAATAGATGTTTCGAGAGAAGCTAAGTATCAAAAAACGTTTATTTAACATTAATTAAGGAATTGATTATCAACTAATAGTAAGCAATAGGTTTAATCTTGGATCATCGTTTTTTCCTCGTATAGTTAAGCTGATCAGCAATTCACCTTAAAATAAAACAATCTATACGATTGCTGAGCATGTTAAAAGTCTGCTGCTAGACTGACCCCGGCAAAAAGAAAACCTACCATTTTCAAACATTACAATAAAAACTTACTCATCATTTATTGACTTCAAAGATTGTCGTGCGGCTCTACGGCCTTAGTCCTTGGTAGCGTAATTATAAATAGCTTAGAAGATTTGTTTATAACACAATTAGGGTCATTTTGTCTCGTCACTTTGCCGCAGATCTATTGACCGTGATAATACGACCACTCTAACCAGTTTCACTCGCAATCTAACATAGCTCATTCATTGCCTACCTCAGCTGTTAAGCAACATCCGTTTACAGTTTTTACCATAATAACGGCTTGTTTACGCTTTAATTGCCATTTTCATAAATTAACACTGAGCTACAATTGTTATAACTGAATCAGCGGAAATGAGAGTCACTGTCTATACATTGATCTGACATTTTATTATGTGAGGACAATGAAAATTGAACTTATACGCAATACAACACGATTTTTATTTCATTGTCGTTCTGTTGTTAGATGTAAATCTAAAAAAAAGGTTAATGTACACGCCGTTTCGCCATCAGAGGCTTCGACAAGAGATTAAAAAGTGGTAGTAAAAAACAGCGGCCAAAAAATGCTAATGAATAATCACAGATTATGTAAAGTCGTTAATTTGACCTTGACCTTCCATTCTTCAGCGTGTCGATAGCATGATATTTGATTATGCATCTCTTACGTATATTGTTGCGTAAAGAAACATATCATATTTTCGTGTCATCTATTTAGTAAACATTTGCTTTTATAAAATAGTTATGTTTTCATTTTAAAACGATTTTGTAAATTGTTCTTTATTAATATGTGTTTTTATTTTAATTCAAAAACTAAAAAATGGTTTTGAAAAAGCATTTAAAACCATTTTTAATAAAAAATATTTTTTTAAAATTTATAATAAGGCACGTAGGCAGAATGGCAAATTTTTGTCCCTGCTTATTGTATTAAATTATTTTATCTATTTGATTAATTTTAGAACGGTAAAAAACAATTTAAAGATGGCAATGCAAGTGTGTACAATTAACTTACGTTCTACACTTGCCATTCCTACGGCCACCATTAAAATAATATGTCACACAGTTCTTTGCCGGTTTTTTCTTATCCATATTTAAAAAATGAGTCGTATATTTGACACCTCTAGGAGTTAAAGAGAATTTAAATTTTGTGAAGAATCTACGACTACAAGTTTAATCTTACAACCGTATTTTGTTATGTTATGTTAATTCCAAGACTTCGTCACTATCATCAGCTTGTGTTGGTTCACTGCCGGATATAGGCCTCCCTTAATGCATCCCTTTTTCATTAGTACTGGATTCAAGAAATGGGGGTATTCGGACTGTATCCCACCACGCTGGTCCAATGCCGTTGGTGGGTGGACCGATCTTTTTACATGCCCATCCGACGCATGGATCATCTTAATTTTCAGACAATTGGGTAATTGGCCCAAATTGTCCTAACCAACCATAAAACAACGATACCACAAAGTTGTTCCCCTCGTGATTCAAACCCACGACATCCGGTTTATAAAGCAAGCGCCAATACCGCTAGGCACGGGGGCGGATACCAATACTTACACCAGAGCCAAAATAAACTGCAGAAGTCATGTAATGTACTCCGAAATGACATCGTCAACAACATGTCATTTACTGAGCGACAATCAATCAACAACCAAATTAAATTGTTTCCGTTAATTTCATCTTTTTTCCAGATCAAGTATAGTTACATGGACAATTTTGTAATCACGGTAAATAATTTATATAAATTTAGGTTTTTATATATTTACAAAAACCTTATATATTTAATATTGAAAAAGAAGACATTTAACTATCAGGCTTATTTCTATCAACCAATGTATCTAATTTGTAAAATTCGGCAACAGCAATTTTAGCAAGTTTTAGTAAATTAACATTATTATTTAATTAAATACCGTTTTCATAGATTTTTATCTTATAATCAGGTTTTGTCGTACACATATTATTGCAATATGTGTGAGTATATATAATAATAATCATTGATTAACTAAATTTTATTTCGAGTTTATCTTTGAATGCTGCAATAGTTACACGGTAAGATAAAACCACATGATTATTCGATCGATTAATCGCCAAAAATACCGATAAAGTTAGATTATTTAATAGTTAAATATAAAAGCAATATATGTTGCAAAAGATCACTTGACAACGTTGAGTAATTCAAACCAATAATTTAATTAAAGGCGACGAATAAACAAAATTTCATCACATTAAATTTGAAATTCAAACACATTTTAGCAATATTCTGTTGGATAATGGAACCCCATATTTTCTGATACTTGGATATACATTTAGATATTGTTATACACTATTATACACGTCAAATAATATCTGATATTAATATTAACTAAATCTAATATGAAACTGTAATGGCGCCAAAAAGTCAGATTATTCAGCTTACGCAGAGCACGAAAACTTTTGTTGCCATTTAAAATTAATATTTGACATTAAATTTTAATTATGAGCTAGTAGTAAATAACAAGTATTTTTTTTATAATTATTTTGACCCTAGTGTAAACAACCAACGTGTAACTTTAAACACCTATATAAATATCAGGGAGACCGTTGCAAACGATTTAAAACGCTTACGTGAACTGAATTGTGTACATTTTAACATTCAGTTGTGTCGTCAACTAGCTCTGAATATCAAAGACGTATTTCCCGAAATACGCAATCGCTATACGTCAGACCTTTCTTCTATTTTTGCTTTATCTTGGCTTTGGTTGAGGCGTTTCTCCTCGAGAATGGTAAATGATCACAATTACAGTAGTGCGTCATAAACGGAATCGATTTAGGTACGAGAAATATGTGTATTCTCTGTACTACCAAAATTGTAACGCTTGTTAGATCTTCAACTAAGATTCATAATATACTATGTGTTATACTTAAATGTTTTACGATAAACTGACTTAGGGAGTACGCTAGTGGCATGCTAAAACTACCGTGTTTCGAATTGCAAATTATCGTAGTGGGACTAACTGCTTGACTTGTCTTATCTACGGATGGCTTACGGATTCGTATTAAATAATGTAATTATTCTTTTGGGCAGGGCGTATCTCATCATCAGCCTGTGATAGTCCACTGCTGGACAGAGGAGACGTCCCTATCTATTAGGGGTTTTGGACCTGTATCCACCACGCTGGTCCAAAGCGGATTGTAGAGTGGACAGACTTTTTACATGTCCATTTGCGCATGGATCATCTCACTTTTCAGACAATTGGGTGATCTGACAAAGTTGCCTAACCAACTAGGAAACAACAATGAAAATTTGTTGCGTCCTCGCAGGTTTCAAACCTACGACCTTCGGTTTCTAAAGCTCACGCCAATACCACTAGGGTACGGAGGCAGTTTGGGCAGGACGTATCTGTTTATCTAAATTAATCTTTTTTATTTATTACTTTATTGGTATTGTCCTAAATTGTAAGAATGTCAACTCTTTATTTACTTATTGTCAGTTCCAATCTGTATTTCCTCTTGAATTTAGTATTTAATAGCTTCAAATGTTGAAACAAATGCCTTGTTTTTTTGTTCAGAAACAGTTCGTGTTACTTTAGAAACAATGTGAGAAAAACGTGCTGGACATGTTTAATGTACACTTTACAACAATACTTCCCATAAAACAGTAGAACGCAAAACAAAACAGTCAAGATGACTAAAACTATTTATGAAACATTGTGTTAAATCACCATAGTAGATAATTTTTATCATATCCATTACACATGAATACTCTACAAGTATCTGTGAAGTTCTTGCAGTCATTACATATCAATCTTTGTAACGTACAATGGAGTGTAAACCTGTCACGATCAATTTCAATGCATAATTAATAATCATATTCATAAACGGTTTAACATTATCAATATATTGTTAACTTTAATTCATAGTTTATTGTTTATATTACTTGTTTCAAATAAATATGAGATTTTAATCACCGAAACACACGTTATTTATATTAAAACAATTGTGTATTAATATTAAACGTCTTAACTCGACATCAAATGTAGGAATAAAGACGTATACCTCGTTTTAATGCCGATAAAAAACTACTGTTTATTCACAGAGAGCATTTTACCAAAGTAGGATCCAACGATGTTTTTACAGATTTAAAAATATTAAGATTTTTACACACAATATTTAGGTGTTATTGTTTGAAAAAATACCAAAATAATAGTTTTACCTCTGAAATATAATCAATTTCTTTGTACTCATTCATAAAGTATATAATAACATATGACTGCAATATCCCAATTAAAAAAAGTTTGGATGATTGTAAATAATCAATTTCATTTTTACTCTATGCATAATCATATGTTACCAAGTGTGTGCAAGTGTCATATATATACCTAAATGAATTTAATAAAAAATACAGCCTTGACATTTAGTTTTTGCAAAGATATGTTCTAGACTTAGCTACGAGTTATGCCTAAAATATTTAAAATTTTATTATCACTATAGATACATCTTTAGACTTTATTTAGTTTGTCTGTCATGGGTCCTAAAAATAAGAATGCCTGGTGAATCCCTCAAAGGAATCAAAAAACTATTAATAATTATTATATTGACAAGGTCGAATTTCTTTTCGAATTTCTTACTTTTAACGATGTAGCGACGTCAATGATAGATTATTGCATATTCTAATAGATTTAACAATTTGATACTAATTAATGGTCACGTGTTGTTTCCTTAACGATTATTTAAAATTGTAACTCTTATCAACCCGGGTCAACTATTTTATAAACTAACAAATACGATACAAAACAGGAAATATTCGTAATTAAACCTTTATAACCATATTAAGTGTAGTGGTAAATAATATTTGGAAAGTTAAGAAAAACAAATTTGATTTTAAACTCCGTAACTGGAACTAACAAAATTATTTTTAACTGAATTATCTATAGTTGAAGATTGAACCGCAATAAGAAAATTAACATAAATTTATTACGTATAAATATAAACATAACTTTACTTTTGAAATAATACTTTTTATACTTAGCTCAATTTTTATGTTTGAGTAATAACCACATATTATAAAAAACTTTTCACTTTTACTATCGATTTTATCTGTATTAAATTACTTTTAAATTTTAATAATACGAATCAATCAACTGTATTAAATCTTTTTTTTTTAATTTGTAGTTGTTCTAATTTATTTATCGAATACAATTCCCGCGTACAATTATATTTTGGTCAACAATACTAAAGTCATCTAACTAACCAAATAAGGAATCGCACATTACATCCATAATAGTAATTCGGTTTGTAGGCCGGTTGCCTTATAAATATTAACGAGCGTGCATTTTAAAACGTCAACACAAAGAGTATATATATAAGTGCATGATAATATAAACTGATAAGCTAGTCGGAAATCACTTTTAATATATACAATAATACTAATAAAATGAGCAATTATAGATATTTTAAAACATTACTGGAGTGTTAGTATATAGACGCTTTCGTACGAACCGGATGTCGTATGTATGAAACTAAAAAATATTATGCATGTAAAAAGTGAATCCATGCTGACAAGACCATATTTAGCAGTTGTTGCAGCGTGCCAGTTCTTTAAAATCGACTGCTATTGCATTTCGGTTGTTGTAGTCATATATATATATATAGAGATACCCTATCAGAGATACCCATGTAAAAAGTAAATTTCAGGTAAAACTGGGTGAACTAGAGAAGCTAATTATAAAAAATGGAAAAGAAAATAAAGGAAACCATAGGTTACTATTAGGAGTTACTTCTGATTGTAGAAAATTATTGTACAAATACATTAGTATTAACTGTAGCTAGTGTAATTACTAGGTAACTTCAGATAACGCATGTTTAATGTTGGCGATTGGCTTGTAGGTAGCGTTTTAGCTTTTTCAACAATTAAATATTTTCCAAATTCATATATCACGAATATAAATAAGATAGCTTTTATATATAATATTACATTATAAAATATGTATTACAGTTTATAATGAAGTGGGTTTACTTAAGAGTAATAAAAATGTCAGTACGGCATATAAACGGAAACTAGTAAACGAGGGAGAGTTAGAAAGGAAGAAAGTAGTTTAAAGTATCTACTTATTACGTAACAGAAGGAAATTTCATCTCGGACTTGTTGATAAAGTCGCATATTCGCATTAAATCTCGCACTTCCTGGAAATAAAACAAGTAGTATACGTTCCTCAAGTTACATAACCCAAGTTTTTTTGAAGTTTGATTGTACGCACTTGAAATAAAACATTCTATTACATTTTTTGTTATAATAGTGCGTATTACTAACATACTTTGAAGAACAATAAGTAATTATGCAAAGTTATAACCAAACTATTATTTGTGTAAAAAGAGCTTTTTGTGCTTTCCTTTCGACGCCTGTTACCCAGGATTTAAACAGCAATGAAAGTTGTATTGTATAATTGTTATTATAACAATAAAAGAAAGGTATATATATTATATTATATATTATTAGAGGGTTTTATGTATAACGATAAAATGTAGGCTAATAATAATGATAACAATAATAGCATGCGCGTAATTATTAATTAATGCATAACTTTTAGTATATCACATCAAATTCGATAATAACTCACTGAAATAGCAAGTTTCGTAATTTTTGTTAGCAAAATTAAATAGGTTCTAAACACGTGATACTTTCATATTTCTAGATATTTTCGAAACAGATATCTAACACATATCAAGGCCTTTTTGACAATTAATAATATTTAGCATTAACTCAGTTGTCGATAGACAGCGTCAATTGTCACGAAGGTTATGTTTTGTCACAATTTCTATCTGGCTAGGAGCGATTTCAAAAGCGTTGTCTTTGTGCCAGCCTTGGTGGTTTCACCGCACGGATTTGAGTTTCTCCAGATTATAACGTCATCACAGATTATAAAGTCAAAGGTACATTAATCAAAAGATGGAATGGGATTGAAAATGGGATATTGTTCAATATGTATGGAAATGACGCTTACTGATAATCAAAAATTTACTTTTTATTATTCTTTTAATGTCAATTACTATAGTTAAAGATTTCTTTTGTAGCATGTAGCAATATTATAGCCAAATAAGCAATTTACGTAAACCAAGTTTTATTCTAACTATCGGTGCTATAGCGTTGGGCGACCCTATTGGCCTAACATCTTGCGTAGAATGCGGCAGTCTACCAATAAGAACGCGTCGATCGTTAAAATACGTAAAATAATTTTATTAACTAAAAAAATATGTAAACCTTAAGTCATATGGCACATTTTTGCTTATGTATTAATATGGACCATTTTTTTCTAAACTCTCCACAATTCCTTTCATGGACGGTCGTGAAAAAAGATTTTTCTTCGTAATTTTTCGGAAAAATTCGTAAAGTATTCTCTCTCAAGCTTCAGTCTATACGTCTCTATATTATATAATTAATTATTCACTAAGACTCTAAACAATAAAGTTTGATAATAATGGATATGAAAAACAATCCTTTAATACGATCATTAATTGACAGTTTGGGTGTCACAGTATTCAGATAAAGATCCTAGTTCTCTCAAAGGAAAATAATTTCTCGCTACATATATATATATTTGATAAGTCTTACACAATTCAATTCAAGGCTTCTTTTAATATTTATATATGTCAATGTAGTTTATATTATTGTATTTCAATGATGTATAATATCTTTATTAGCACTGTTACTTATTGTTGTTTATACGTTTTTAGGATTAGTATGGAGCAACGAAGAAAGTTTGGTTCCGTTAAATGTCCCAATACATGTTTGCGTACGACATAAACCTTTACGCCGACGCGAATTGACTGTAAATAGCTTCGTTGTGAATCATACCTTACTTCGGCGAACTACTGTCGGATGCAATTTATTATGTAAACTAATATTTTCCTTTAACTTGCCTAAAGACGTGTTATCAAATTAACTAGAACCTAAAAATACATTCTTAGACCAAACATCAATTTTAGAGGGCTTTACGTTCGATGTAAAACTCTCTTATTGGTGAATCTCCGTATTGTATTAATTAAAACGCGATTTTCTACCACTGACAGACATCAAACGTAACGTCATCTTTTACTTGATTTGAATGAATGAAATAAATGAAAATGAATAAATTTTGTGTTCTATATTGTTCTATATGCTTTCTATATATTATTCCAAATATTTTTTTCGATCGATTCGATATTTGAGTAACACATTACGTGATATTATTCACAAAAAACCAATACTAATAGGAAAGTTGCGTGTAATCATGAAAGATTACCAGCACAACGACATAATGAAGAATATGATAATATTTTTTTATAATTTTTGTTGCAGCAGCCGTCCTAGTCTTATGTTGCAGTTCTATGTCTAAGTCTTATGTCGTCCAGGGAATTACCTGCTCACCATAAAACCGGCTTTAACATCTATGCCTTTTACTCTAAAGATTGAGGCAATCGGGGAAAACCAAGACGTAAAACGATAACCCGTTTGACACCCTCGTTGCAATATAATTTAAACTTTATATAGTTAAATGTTAACATTGGTTTAAGTTTTATTTTGTAAGTTAGTAAATATGCGTCAAAATATTGCGATTTAATCTGATGTTTTCAGCAACATTTACTAAATAATTTTACTCATTTTATAATAACACTCTTATAAATATGTTTTCCTATACTATTGAACACATGCATTATGTTAGACAAAACATGATTTTTTGTTAAAAGAATAACAATTGAAAGCGACTCTTTAACAAATAAATTAAGTCAGCTGTTTAAACCACGATAAGTCTCATTGTTAATTACTCATAAAAACATGTTCTGTAAAAACGATACTTTATTCTGCAGTTCTTTCCCTCCAACGGTAAACATCCATGTATTGCGTACTTCGAATCGTATACAGTCAGAATACCATAAACATGAAAAGGTAAATACCAAGTTAAACAAGTGAAGGTGCTAAAAGGCTGGTGTTTTTGTTTGTCCTTAAAGTAAACACGATCGCAGACTGGTCACAAAACAAAGAACGGTCGTCCAAACATTCTGTCATTTGCTTCACGATAAACTAGTAATAAAGATTACATCTACGAGATGTTTCGAAACAATAAAGTTGTAAGTTAACAACGCTCAGTTGTGTACATTTTAGACGTTGCGCGTCTATAATGTTACTCGTTTGAAGCAGGTTCTACTAGAAAATCTCTGATGTTTTTTTTTATTAAAAGAGTGCAACAAGCAGGATTTTTAACAGCACCCTTATGCCTATATATAAATAAAGCCTGTCAAAGTCGATAGTTTTAAAAACATAACTTCATACAAAATACAAGATGCCAAAAATAATAATTAGCTACACATGTACGATGTGTCAGGATGACGTATTGATTATAAGGTTATCACAGTAGCTATGATCCTTTGTGACTTTGATTTATTCATGTTCGTATGTTAGTTAAAAAAGCGACGATAAAACAGGAAAATCCCCTAATGCTCTTCACGTAATATACAGTGTAATAACTAACAATCGCACCTGCGATAACACAGTTTGCCCAGGAATTATATTAGCTAACGTGCACTTTAAACCAGAATGCAGTAGTGGTTTTGCACTACTACCTTGCGACAAAATTAGGATCCTTATCTATCTTCTTAACAGAAGGACTTTTTATTAAAAGTTAGGTTACTGCCAAAAAATTGACAGCGAATGCTTATTCTCGTTAATGCATCCGCACGAAATGTGTTAAACGGCTTCTCGCAGTTTGTTTCTTTATGTAGGCAATTACGCAACATCTCGACTGAATAACTCGTTGGTCATCACAGTACGTGTCGTTTGCATTGTTTGTCTTGTTATATTTACAACATAATACGTCTTTATAAATCTTTGAGCGGTAATAGTTATGTCTTTTTATTGCATGGTCCGTATAGCAGAATATTATGATTTCGTGTTAAAAAATACCTACGGGAGAAAAATGCAATGGAAAGTAGATACGCATTAGATGTATAAGCATGTAGCTCTATTTAATATTTGTATTAAAATAAAAAAAGCTGACTTTTATAATTATTCTACGCTAAAAAAAAACAAATGTTTTAATATTTATTTCTAGTGATTACAAACGTAAGAAACTTATTTTAACGAAAGTTCTGTATCATTTATTTGTAGCTGGCGTATTGTATGAATTCTAGTAATTTTTTACCACAATAAACGGAAAAGTCACAGCAAACATAGCTCAAAAATAACAATGCCTAAAGCTTGTAAATGATTAAGCTTGTGACCTTTATGACTGTATTATTTAAGCATAACAGAGTCAAAACATCATCGCAAACAACGCGCACAAAGGTTTGTCGAATCAACAGGATAATATGTTTAAAAAAGTTATAAATATTCATAGGTATTGTAGTCAAATGCTGTTTACCATATTTTATCTATGGTGAATTAGTCGAAACGAATTTAATCATTGGTGTTTAAAATGGTTTCAATAAATGTGTTGCTGAAAATATATATAGATTTTATTTTATGACAGCCTCTTATGACTGGAAATAAAAATATTGTCTTATACATTATATACGATTTTTAAAAGCAAAATATGTATGATATAAATCGCGCTAAGTGCAATAAAAATAATGTCAATTCTGTTCTTATTAAGTTTTTGATATTTATTTATTAATTAACAATTTAAATGTTAATTATAATCATAGCAAGATCTTTATTAACATATAAAATAAGTGTTTACGTTGTGTTATTTGTAAAATAAATTTATTACATTTAGAATTAAAACATTTACTAATTTATACATTATTTCGTGTTACTTTAATACTTTGCCCTTGAAATATAATCTTGTTTTGGTAATTTGTACTCGTGCTACATTCAGAAAAAGCATCACGCAACGCAAAAATATTAATGTTTATTTAAAACAGCTCGAGGTCTGAGTTTTTGAACCAATGGTAATTTTGGACGTTAATAATGCCATAATACCATTTCACCCTAAATTGAATAAATATTTTTTACTTTGACTTTAAAATAATCCTTGTTTTTTATTATACAAAAAGTATTATACATAACAAGTAATCATAATATGTGGGAAATGGAAATTAATATTTTCGCTATAAAATGGTTTTAAAACATTCTTTATAAACGCACCTTAACGATGAGGTGCATCTACAAAACCCAATTAATAAAGTCCGATACAGGTTTTCGTGATACTTGTCAGACGACATATTTGGTTTTTAAGAATTAAGAATTTTTGGCGACAAAAATCTTGGTTCTTGTCCGCGTTCAATTAGGCATTTCCCGAGAAATGTCGACAATTTTTCCTTAAGAAATAAACTTGTATGTTAATATATTCTTGGCTCCGTTCCGACTGAAGATTAACTGAAATATATCATATTTATCGTAACCCAGATCTCGGATAATACTTATCACAATTAAATAATATTAAGCTTGCAGTTGGGTAATAGATTAATCAAAATTATCGTTAAAATACCTATACTGCATATTAAAGTACAACATACGCAGTGATTTTTATGAAGATATTGTACTATAATTTTAATTGTTATATGCATTGACTAATTTTAGGAGCAATGCCTTTCGCTACATGATTTTTTTTAATTTATAAATGTTTTGTAAGAATATACAATGATTGTTTTTAAGCAAAGCCCAAGATTCATAAGATTTTAAGCCAATCACTCTATATCCTACAACTTCCTGAAAAAAGGTACTGAAGTGGGAACGTTTTTCTATTCCCGATGTCCGATGGACCTATTTTTTAGGGCCTGTCTCGTTAGTGAACGACTTTTATGAACGACGAAAATTATGAAAAGATGTATAGATATCGACTGAAATGTCTGAATTTTTTGCTTGAACATTTTTACTGTTTCTTTCTTTCTTTCTAATTAGTAATAATAAATTATATATACCAGTTTGACGTTTGTCATATAGGCATGTAAAAAAGTCGGGCCCGGTTGTCAAGACTCTTAGGCTATCAAATTTACTACAACTAATGCAGTGACTCTATCAAATTCAGTTCATGAATTAGATTCCAATCGTTCTGCATAAAATCTGTTATGCAGTTAAATCTGGATGAATAGGAAGCTGACTCTGTGCTAATTTGCGAATACGGCTAGGAAAAAGAAAAAAAATGTATTATTAATAATCTATCTTTTTTAAAAAAATATCTCAATATCACGTAGCGAAAATGAGAACTTAACCTCGATCAGAACAAAAGTATGTCAAGAAGTTTAAGATTATTACACCTCAAAAGTCTCCTTAAGACTTTTAATAATACGCTTGTTCAGACCGTTTCTTAAGATTAAGGTAAGGATTATAGAATTTATCAGCTAATGTCACAGTGGAACGAAATGTATATGTACTAGCGGATTTAACGGACTTACTTTTTTAAATGATATAGGTCATATCTTTAAAAACACGTAGTTTGGGGACATGTTTCACAAACTCTCTATGTTACTATTAAAAAAAGATTATAAGTAGAAAAAGTTGAAAAGAGTACATATCCCCGTTACCATAAACATTCGAAGTGATGATGAGAAAACGAACGAAACAAAAGAATAAACTTGTTTAAGTGTTATTTAGTTGATATTTACAATCAATGACTCAACTACTCCATTGACGAGATATAATCTATACTGTAAAACTTCTACTTTGTTTGAATATGATACTATGATTTTTTAAAGTTTATGGACTTCAAAAAATCATAGAATTATGCTTTAAAATGCTACAAATATAAATTACGTTTCGATTACGCAGGTTTGTTGACATATTAACCTTAGAGGAAGCGTTTACGTTACAACCTATCGGAATAAAATAAAAACATGCTTCTAATTTAAACATATGCCAAAGAAAAGAAAGGCTTTTCGTACAAAGTTTTTTTCATAATGACTAAGCCATTACTTAGTTAATTTAGACTTAAATTTTTAAGTAACTTTATATTTAGTAACCAGAGGTATAATTATTTTCGTTCATTTTTTAAAAACGTAAATCGTATTCGCACTTTCTTTAATCCTAATAGGTTTTAGGCAGATTAAATTAAAAATTCTATGATTATTGTTTACATTTTTTGATAATTCTATTAATTCTGTTTATTTTTTAGTTATTATATATTTTTAATTAAAATTTCTATTATTAAATATTTTTTGAATAATTTCTTTATTTGATAACTATAGAGTTAGAGCATAAATTATTACTTTAATAAGATTTTACAACAAAGGTCAAGACCAAGATTTGTTAGAGATCTATTTTATAAAATGTCATTCAATAAATATTAAAAGGACCTTTGAGCTTAACCTTGAGTAGTATTCGTGAACTCTTAGTAATCTTTGTTCGTTTTTTAATAAGTTCTTTACGGATGATATATATATTCTCGAAAATTTAAGTACGTTTTAACGTATATTTTCAATACATTACTAATGAATAATTATGGTTAGCTGATATGATAAAATCATACAATAAACTTTAAGGGTTCATTGTATTCTTCGTCATGAGGCGTGCAATTTTTCATGGCTGTATTCCCACGGCTTGTTACCTAATCGTGAATGATTCATGGAACTAAAATGTGTTTCCTTGTTAATAGAAAACTGTTAATGGAAGTAAAAGATTATACATAATAAATAACTATATATTTTTGTATGTATTATGAATAAAGATATTAATATTGAATACACTAGAAGCATAAAGTGCTCTATTGATAATGGGTGATTTGCGGCCACCCCATATTGGATGAATACTATGACATTGGCAACATTTTGGCGGCATTTTAGTTTGACAGTAAAATTTGTAACCATAAATTATTTATCTGTGGTATAGATGCACGAGTAATAATTTGCACTGGAATACCACATTCCGAGACAGCGTGGTGGTTTTAGAGAATAATGGTTATTAACATGTGAGCACTATTATAGATGCCGCTCACGCATACATCGGTTTCTGTTTTCCTTCATTGAATTGGTAATAAGTTAATTGTTCAGCGCACCTCCGGTGGGTCAGGAGCAGAACTACTAAAACTATTTGAATGACTATGTCCATATTTTATAGTCTAAAGGCATTCGTGTTACCAAATGTATTTTTATAATAAAAAATGCGTAGCTGTAAACGAATTACTTAAATTTAATTTAATTGGTATAATTCAAACGAAAGAAAAGTCAATTTACTACTGAGTCATTTTTTAAGTAAATGAATTGTAGAACCTTTGACACCCAATTCAATTATAAGGCTGTTATATTTTAACTACATGCAACAATTAACGGCAAAGATTGAAAACGTCGGGCATTAAGTAACAGTTAATTGTTGGTAACATTTTTATAAAAAATCGATACGGCTTTCTTATTAATTGATATCGGTTATTATTTTTAAAGTAAACATCGATCAGTTACGGCGGTCACTGGCACACATCTCGGTTGACTCTTGCGCAATAGCCAATCTATTAGGTAATGCCCTCAACAAATCTATTGCACGAGTACCGAAACCATTGAACCGGCCATTCACGACGTTCACGTTCCATTTTCGAACAGGTTTGTATCTTTTTTTTATCTGTGCTGCACTCCTTTCGATTTGTGAATTGCACTATAAAACATACCATAGACAATGAAAGTGACTTCTTATTGCGATTGCTTTATATTTTTTTTTAAATATAGAGTTAAAGAATATCAAAGATTCGATTTATGCCAATAAATATTTTGAGTTCAAATAATAAAAATTTCATTGTATAACAAAAGACAGCACTGGTGTTCGTTTTGTTTAAATAAATGAAGTGATAAATTTTCGCTAAAGGAAATTAAATTAAAAAAAAAACAGGCTAACCTAATTTAAAAACTTTGAAACTTTTTTAATTTGGCATATTGTAACTTTTCTCCTTTAAACAACCTGGTCAAAATGGTATTGCAATGAATGAATAATTTTGAAGATTCTACCGTTGTTTAATGTCTGTTAACAAAAAAGATACAATACAATTACATATTTGTAGCGATACGAAGCAAATAAGGTAAACATGACCAAATAACAAGCTATAATACAAGTTGTATTTTTTATAAAAAAATTTAAGATGCTTAATTTTTCGTTTCATTGCAACAATCGATAAGTTATTGTTTCTTGCATGCAAAATTGTAACTTATAAGTTCTGGCATGATTTGATTAATTATTTTAATTTAATTTTAAATTATTTAATTGCATTCTTTTATTTAATTTTCTTAAGAGAATGATGTAGAGCAAGATTTCGATGTATAATGTAAGAAGAAAATATAACTTACTCCTGCACATTCATAAATGTTCTAATATTTTACTATCCTTGCTCATTTATGTGCTTATTTGTACTATAAAATAAGTATTGACCTATGTATGACACTAGATTTTTCTGGATAAGCTAAATATTTCGCAAAATATATATAGAAAATAACATTGACACTACATCAGTTACATTTCATAAACACAATACGACCTTGCAACAAGTGTCTCGTGTTTTAATTTTATTCATTCATCATAACGGAACTAAATGCTTGTAATTTTAATGCATCTAGCATATTTGTCTTAGAAATATCATGTACGTAATCATTATTTGTAATCGCGTAACATAATTAGAATAGGTAAGTTAATAAGCCCAACACTGATCTATGACAATAAAGTTCTTTCAACATCAACCCCAGACCTAAGATCTCATTGACTCGTTTACTTTTAATGTAAAATAATTTCGTATTCTATCAATTCATAAATTCATGATAAATAAGTTAGTTTCACGAATCTTACGGTGACTGTGCTGGAGAGGGTCCGTAAAGTGAGGAACATTTTAAAAATGAACGTAAAGTACTTAAAAGCGATAAAATCCGTTAAACTATACTATTCATCATAGAATATTCGCATAAATAACAGATACTTTTAAAACTAATGTACTCACTCTGCAAATAGTCCACATTCTCCTGGACCTCAGGCAGCAGATGAAGGAACGTGGTAGACAGTAGCACACCACCGCCGAAGGACAACAACGACATGATGACGCGGTTCTTCGACTTCAGATTCTCCGCCTCATCAGTGGATATCCATTTGAACCGCTTCGCCAGCAGCAACGGGGTGATGCCGCATATCATGGACGCGCAAAACAGCACGGCCATAGAGACCCCCTTCGCGACGACCACGCCGTCCGTGTCATTTTGGCCGTGGTCGTGGTCGTGGCCGTGGCCGTGTTTGTACAGTATGTCCATGGTCGTGGTTTGTGGTCGAATGCTCTGTGATATGGCACCGGCCCTTTTATACGCGTACGATATCAGTGCGCGTGCGCTGTGATGGAGCGACGCGCCAGTACTATCCGCCATCGGTCGTCGTACACTACCGCCCGGTTCACTAATTCACAGCTCCCTAGCGAGAAGCCTTCGCGCGTTGCATATTTTACGCCTGGCACGCTACGGTTAAATTCGATGTAGTGTATGTGCACGCGTTGAATTGTGGTGCTATTAGATTTATTCACGATAGATATTTTAGGCGAATTGGGTTGGTGGTGGTTTTAATTTTTTTTAGAGTTTTGTACATAAGTGTTATATGGTGTAAGTCTCTTTGGAAGTTATTAAAACGCGCTGTCAATAGATAGAATCAGATCAATCACTTGCATTTAAAAAATTATATCCTTTACCTAAGTATCGTCTCATAATGCAGTCAGTATATTACAAACTAAAATGAAAGAAAATTTTCACGAAAAGGACGATAGCAGGAGTGTCACAGTATACAACAAATAAGTGTTAGAAATTGTATATATATATATATATATATATAGACTACGCAGGCAGTTATTTTACAGAATGGCATTAAATTAAGCAATGACATTAATAGTATGATATCCATTTTTCTACATAGTATGTAGTAGTCAAGGATTACAGGTATTACTTATTTTAAAAAATCATAATATACAATATATATCTCGGATTATTTTATAGAATTTATAGTGTTTAATTGCCTTACCGACGCTAAAGGCTGGCTGAATAATTTAAAAAATAGTTGAAGTATAGTAAATGATAAAATCATAGAAATTTTTATACCAAAACCAATTTTTGTAATTTTATTGCTCTATCCTTCATATCAACTTTCTAAACATATTAAAGCGTACAGTGAATTTCGAAAACAATGTTCGGACAAGTATAATATTTTCATTTGATAACGTTGTAATAATAACTAGTTTATATAATGAGTAAAAAATTTAATTTTCAATAAAAGGTCTTTATCATGGTTGGGACCATTACTGCTGTAAAATGCTAGAAACCTGCAATATAAAAGTCCTTTATTCAATTACGTGTAAAATTCTTGGATTTATTAGAACACATAAATAATAAAAATATTAATATAAATAATAACAATATTATTATAAGTAATGTCTTATGGAATTCCACTGAAGGGAAGTGCGGCGGATACTAATACGATCTTTGTCCTCCTATAAGGTGCAATTCGAGCGGTGTATAACCAGGGCCCCAGAGAATCAGTAAGAAAATTATTCATACAAATTAAAATATTAGACATCATCACCATCAGCTTGTGTCAGTCCAATGCTGGACGTAGGCCTCCCCTAATGCACGCCACCGCTTCTGATCTTCGGCTATTCTGTTTACTTCTATATTAATCGTTCCTTCTCAATATATATTTGAAAACCTAATGTATATACAGAAAGATAAAATCTATTTTCTTAGGCATTGTGACGCACGTAACATAATTACTAGAAACAAATATATTTTATTTCTTCCGGAAACTAGACTAAGAATAATAAATAAATCTTTTATGAGACAATGTATAAGCTTTTACAAGAAATCCCAGTAAACGTTCAGAATTTAACAATTAATAAATTCATAAAGGTTTTAACAGAACGTTTATGTGTTAAAGGTTATTTTAAAATTAATGAGTTTATATATTACAATACAACCTGACAACCGAAAGCTCTTTCCAGGCTTTTGGAAATTTAAAATACGTATCATAGAACTATATATTGCTAATATGAATGTATGTTTGATTATTTTAAAAAATGACAAAAAGATGCCCGCCGATTTTCATTCGCCGGTACTTCTCAGGTCAGAGGTTTGGGCGTGTGCTTTAGAAACCGGAGGTCGTGGGTTCGAATCCTGCGGGGACGCAACAAATTTTCATTGTTGTTTCCTAGTTGGTTAGGGCAATTTGGGCCGATCACCCAATTGTCTGAAAAGTAAGATGATCCATGCGACGGATGGGCATGTAAAGTCAGTCCACCACCAACCCGCATTGGACCAGCGTGGTGGATACGGTCCAAACCCCCTAATGGATAGGGGTGTATTAGGGGAGGCCTATGTCCAGCAGTGGACTAAAACAGGCTGATGATGTGATGTGTGGTAGCATCCTTGACGATCAATAAGCGAGTGTTACACTTTTATATTGAACTAACAACCCCCCAACCCCCCTCGTGGATGTAAATTCGTAAAATCCGTTCTTAGCTGACTTTATTCGGCGAAAGGAATATTCCTACCAAATTTCAAATCGCTACGCCTTATCGTTGTAGAGATATCGTGAGAGAATATATTGGTGGGAATCTCTTTTATATATATATAGATTAAGTTTTATGAATTAAAAAAAAATTAAAATGTGCTCCAATTTATCGCTGGAAATTACAATTATAATTGATTTTAACCAACGGTCACACACGTCAATTGTTTCAATCAATTCAATTTCCATTCAATTCAATCTGTTTTACAGATTTTATTGCTCCTAATTTTGTTTACCATATTGCAATTATTCGGGATACGGTCCAAACCCCCCAATGGAAAGGGGTGTATTAGGGGAGGCCTATGTCCAGCAGTGGACTATCAAAGACTGATGATGCATTGCAATTATTGCAATTAAACAGTCCATAGTCTTTTTTTTATCACTTTTTTATCATGATTAAATTACGTGTAGTGATTACTAGCATGCAAGAAAATATTATATTTTATAATCGGTTAAACATATTACGCCGGTAAATTGTTTTAATTGATTGATTGATTTATATTAATGATTTGTTTTACTTATAAGACAGTTACACGTATAAAAAATAGCCATTTTTTCCACATTATCTTGAGCTCGACTGCTAAACTATCCATATTTACCTGATTAATAGTTTTTACGCAGAGCGCCTGGTATTAGATCTCCGCGCCTCAAACGGTAAACTGCATTTCAAGGATAAATTATGAAAAATAAGCTTAATGAATCCATTATACTTAATATATGAAAGGCAGATAAAAATTGTGGCACTCGTTAGTGCAATGATTATATTCTCATATTAGTTTGATAGAGATAATGAATGTTACGTCTCGTCACTTGTGCTCTACAAACTTAAACACTATGATATATTTAACATTTCACTACTACAGTTTAGCTAAATAGGACTCGGGATGGATATAAACAAAATAAGTCGGAGCAACAATATAGGTGTTGTCGTTTTAATCTAAGTGACAATAACGTTGAAATAATAAGAATTTAGATGAACATAGGTGTATAACGCTATTTCGCTGCTTTAACTATAATTTTGATAAATCTACAGATTTTGAAGAAGCTTTACTGTAGCGTAGCTGAATAGACAGAATACATTTGAGTCGTAATGATTGACAATTATGACAATTATAACAATAGTCAATAGAAAAAAAGAAATGACCGCAGAGTTCTCTGGACAGGTAAAAATCAGATTAAATAAAAAGAATGTTTAAATTTTAATTAGAAATACATGAGTCCATAAATAAGCGCTGCGAAACCTTTTAGTAGAAGTGCCCTATGTCATTCACTCGTGTGTCACAATGTATCGTAAATACGCATCTTTACAAGGCTTCTATTGTTTACAAATTTTTTACGTCGTCATTAATTTAAATATTACTCATAATCGTCGATGTCTGACCTGTATTTTTTCATCCATTATAATTACAATGTCTAACAAGTAATTTTTAATCCTAACGCTCAGCACACAAACATTTCTTCTTTATTTTTGATACCTATATATAAACATGAAAATGCTCCATAAAAGGGAACAAATCTAAGATAGAATCCGTAATTCACTGCATTTACATTGACTTTTTTTCATTTCATTAGGTTTTAATGTAAATTCTGAATATTCCTTATTCTTTATGATTTTTTTTTATTAGAAAAGAAGAATAAAGATTTGTCAGTATTCCAAGTATAAATAGTTGCCTACTGTTTTCATTTGACGCGAGTAGAGCAACATTTTGTCAAAATTTGCTTGATACGTATGATAGATTTTATTGGCATTGTATATTCAATTTTATCATTACTTTAGTCGAAATTGCTCACTTTAACTGTATGTGAAATACTGTAATTCAGGTGAAAAAGTCAAATTAAATGAGCGCCAAAAAGTCATGCATTCTTATTGTTTAAACATCGCGTGGGGATAGAACATGGCTGCTGTCAATCAATAAGAATTATGGCGCTATTAATGTTTGACATTTATCATCATCATCGTTAGCCCTTGTTAGTCCACAGCTGGACATAGGCATTCTCTATTAGGGTTTTGGTCCAAAACCTCCATGTCCATGACACATGGAACATCTTACTTTTTAGACAATTAGGTTATGTGCCCAAATTGTCCTAACAAACCAGAAAACAACTATAACAAATTATTGTTTCCCCGCAGGATTCGAACCCACGACCGCCGGTTTATAAAGCAAGGGCCAATACCGCTAGACCACGGAGGCGGTTGACATTGGACCTCATTTATGTAAATTCCATGTATTAATAGTCTCAGGTTGATTATTATGTCAATATAAACATTTTACTTAATCGTAAACAGTAGTACATTTGCTCGCAAACTGCAAGTATGTCTGTATCCGCACACACACGACACTTGAGCAATGCATTCGGTTACGAAACTGGTGAAATACTTGACACACATACCTCCACTGAGCAAATATGCAACATAAAAATACTCACAATAATTGACGACTTTGTCAGTCGTTGGCACTGCATTGTCACATTTCTGACCAATCGCACAACGTGTTAAATATGTATCGAAAAATAATTACTTATCGTATTATGTTTGTTTGTTTTTAGTTATTTCTCTGTATCGATTTGTCCAGAAAAAAATAAAAAAAATAGTCGCTGAAATGACTATTATACTCAAACTCAAAAGCTGTTAAAGACCCAGAAAAACATGTTGTAATACCTTTTTTTTTAAAAGAGGAGAATCTTTTAAAGATATCCGATAACGTGGGGAGCAGCAACCGGATTATGTGGGATTTCTACCCACTAAAACCCCTCAGCGTTCCTTCTCCGCGCGTTTCTGGCGGCAAAGCGAGGTCGACTAAGTGATGTGATCGCTATGCCACATGTTGTAATACCTAAAACAACCTGTGTTTTTTTTTATTACTAGTAGGCGTCAATTTTGTCAAAATGACTCTTTCTGTATATAAACCTTTACCCTAAAATATTTGTTTATTAAAGAGAGATTACCTAATAGTATCATGCTGATTCGGAAATAGGCGGAACAGCTTATAAATAAAGAAAATATGATGTGTGCGCATTCGGTAGTGGAAGGGAAGTGTCATATCTTGTACATAAAAAGGTAAAATATTAAAGGCAAAAACCAGGAAATCACCCGTTCGTAGCTTGAAATCGTATTCAATTATTTAAATTCGATTCAATGCGGAATTTTCCGGTGCGAACCAAGCTATTTACGGTGAAAGTTTTCGTTATAAACTTGGTATTCCCCGAGCGCACGTTTCAAAGCGTTTGTAAAATCATGAGTTCCAAGAATAACTTCAAGAGAGTAGAGACTTACGCTTGTCATAACATAACTTTATAAAGTCAAACTTACTTAACACAAGTTTTTCTTAATATAGATGATTAATTCTACCTTTTCATTAAGTTAAATAATAATTGTACGTCAGAGCCAATCACTTAATATGTACATTAAGCAAAGAAATATATATAAAAAAAGGTATCACAATTTTGCAAAGTTTGCCATCTGAGAGCATATCAAAAAAATCGTGGATCATTTCTATACAAAAATTAACTAGGATAAGTATCATTAAATAATATTCGATTTAAATTATTTTGACTTCCTAGTAGCTTTTAATAAATTAATGTTAGAGCCAACAATGTACCTTTTAAAAATTAAGATACCAATACCAATACTACATAAACGCTGCACAACAACGCCAAGATAAAAACGGCATTACAATATGTGTCTATTAGTAAATTAATTTTTAAACGAGCATATACATATTGAGAAAATTATAAATAACTTAATAACGATATCCAAAATTATATTTTATGCAATGACCTTTAAAGTAAAACTGGAACAATGTGTTTACTAAAAATAAACAGGCGGAGACACAACCTCCATTTTCGAAGACGATGCGAAAATAACTCGAATGTGACGTCATACCATGCTGCGTGAAACATGGCGACTAATTACGCATTACTGCCACGTACGATGCAATTAAAGCGTACGTTACTTCTGATACAATGCATTTGTTATCCGCTATTTATTGTGAGACTTGGCCTGACGCAGTTTGACGAAGAAAGCATTGAACCCATAAAGAACCGGATAGAAATGGACGCCTGTCGATCGCCAACTTCGTAGCATCGAAACAAAAAAAATAAGGCTTCTTTATGATGACAATTATCAAGTTTTGTTTATACTGATAGAATATTGTTTCACTTTATTATGTGTAAAGCTAACTTAGACCCGAAATAGATGTTCCAACCAACTAAGTAACCAACGGAAAGGCATCGGCGTCGTGCGAAGGCGTTGTTAGCCGAGGGTTACTCGGTGATATCAATATCTCTAAGTATCACTCAGTGATTGAACTTTCCTGCTACCCTACAGCTACTACTGCGTTATGTTGGATTACTTTGTTCATATCTACTCCGAGACTAGTTAGGCTAAATTATAAATATATTATTGTAATAAAAAAATGACTTGCGACCATTGCAAACGTGTGTATATCCAGTATATTTAATTTTAGTTAAACTTAAGTTCAGTAGATGTTCCTCTTAACATGCCCATCTGATGCACGGACCATCCTATTACTGGGCCACATTCTCATCTCGGGGAAATGCGTGATGGGACCTACTATCTCATCACTCGAGAAGGGTAGTCTATCGGTTTCATCTCGGACTCTGCGATGGCCCAACGTATAGGAGACCAAACTACAACAACTGCAACTTTGAGTTGTGAAGAGAGGAGACAATGAATGCGCCACGTTCGTATCTTAAACCCGTGCCCTACATAACGCATCAAAAGTTGACTCTTCAGTCATTTTGGAGCAGCTTCCACAGCAGGCCTTAATTCTTAGGCCGGCCAGGTTCCTCTTAGATTCCCGCGCTAAACCAGGCCGCAGGTGCTGAGCCATTACGACAAAGTGGGACTCTGATTGGAATTTTTGACCCTTCCCACGTCCTTGCAGTTTTACATTTATTTTTTTCTAAATTCATACTACAGTTCCAAAATTAGGTTGGTTGGTTTTTTACCGCGTTGATTTATAAATGTGACGTCACGAATTTTAGGACCCCTCCACCCTTTTGTTACACAAGTCACATGATCGATCACCTCTCTCCCCCATAACGTATGACGGAATTGTGGATGGTCCTTTAGTATGACAACCATATTGTATTGTCTTAGACTTTATTTTGTACAGGCAAAGCTTACAACAAGGCAATGGTTCTGCTCGCTTTGTCACTTCATATATAAATATATGGACTGCTGTGTATGTGTGTGATTGGACTAATACGGATTTCTGGACTTTCCGCGTGTCAATACGGCGATATCATTAGCACACCATGCATTTATCACGGAAGGTCAGCGTGTGATATAAAAAAGATCGTGCCTATAGCATCATCGTTTTTATATGTTGCTGATACCGGTTTTGTTTAAAGCCGGGTAAGCGGACCTAGGTTAATATTAGCGCATCTTTCTACACATATAACATACCATATATTAGATATTTCGTCAAACGTTTATTAAAAGGCTTCCATTAAATATACACTTATGTTTAACTTAATAAATGTTATTTTATAATATATTTTAGTTTATCATATCCACTAATTTCGGATTTTTCGCTACTTAAATATATTTATTCCGACATTCGTTCTTTCAGCATCCATGATACGGCAGACTAAGTTGGTATATGTCCAACTTATATCAACTAGTTGCTCCTAAATTAGTGGATTGATATGTATAATAATCGCGTAAATAAAAAGAAACAGTTATATTTTAGTTTATAAGCTTTTTTATTATATGTTTTTTTACATTCACTAATGTTTAAATTAACAAATAACGTATGTTTTTTTTCAACAACGTAGTAGAAACGAGCCCAAAGTGGACACCTTAAGGATAAGTAAAAATATATATAGTTTCAATTTACTTTGAATCTATAACATTATACATTTATATAATATATTTTTTTACGTATTAGACCGCTTGTTTAAGTATTACTTATCTGTACTGTAATATAAGCATTATTTTATTTCATTACAAATTTATTTTTCGTCTACAGATTAGTTACTGTGATAGCTTAATACCGAGTGGGCGCCGTTATGCTCGTATTACGACATTATATTTGTTAATTTTTATGGCATAACGATAAAAAGTAATATAAAATAATCAAGTATAAAATGTAAGATTATAACTGTTAGCACATAACGCGTCTGATAATTTAATTTAAAAATAATATGTTGCGGGCAAGAAATCATTTCAACTGAAATATGTTACTTTAACTTTAACGAATTACATTTTCTTATTGACGACCCGCTTTGCGTAGTGGTCCATCATCATCATCCTCAACCTGAAATTGTCTACTGCTGCACATAGGCCTCCCCTAATACACCCCTAAGCATTAGGGGGTTTTGGAGCGTATCCCACCACGCTGTTCCAATGCGGGTTGGTGGGTGGACCGACTTTTTACATGCCCATCCGACGCATAGATCATCTTACTTTTCAGACATTTAGTCGATCGGCCCAAATTCCCCTAACCAACTAGGAAACAACTATGAAAATTTGTTGAGTCCCTGCAGTATTCGAACCCACGACCTCCGGTTTATAAGACACACACCCATTCCACTAGGCTACGGAGGCAGTTAGTAAGAAACTCAGAGTTACATTTTTTACATTTTTGTTACATTATTATTTTTTTAGTTTATAGCAAAGTTTTATTCAGCATTCTATCTGTTAAGCGTACTATATGTGACCGGTTGTTTAACTACGAAGTGATTAGCATACGCTATTCAACAGGATAAGGATAAACTTCGTTGCTTTTTGCGTTCAATTAAAAATTCGCGTGTCGTCCGCTCATTGTTGCGATACAATACGTAACATAGTGTACGTAAGCGAAGCAAAAAGGTATTCCCTGCATTTCAAAGTTGCGGATTTGTTTATGTTACCTTGACGGATCCACGTCAGTCGACGAATACCTAATTGCCGCATTGAAAATGTATCTTTTGTCGTTCGTCGGTTGTGTTTTATTGCGTGTTTTTAGCAATGCCCAACAATAATTATTGTCTTAGTTTTCGTATTTTGCGTATCATCATCTTCATCAGGCTGTCCACTGCTGGACATAGGTCTCCCCAATGCATCCCTTCTCCAGACCGATTTTTACTTTTAGACAATTGGGATGATTGCACTAGTCTAACTACACTACCTCCAGTTTTAAAGCACAAGCCCATGCCACTAGGCTACGGAGGCAATTATATCATTATATATTATATTAGCGACCCGCCCGGCTCCGCACGGTGCAACACTGATATCTGCAAAATCTGTGGTAAAATATATAAATTTATCAGCGTTTCTCTACAATAATATGTATGAATTATACATATAAACTTCCTCTTCAAACACTCTATTTATTCCGCATCTAAGTCCGTTGCGTAGTTTTAAAGATTTAAGCATACATTGGGATGTAGGGACAGATGAAGCGACTATGTTTTTATACCATGTAGTGATTTAGCGTATATTACACGTAATTTATTTTCTGATTCAGCTGATGTTGAGCTGGATTAAATTTTAGGTCACGGTGCAGACTAGGGACGACTGGGGTGTTCCCATTCTATACCGTGGTCGTGACGCCCATGGCGTTGCAATACTTATGTAATCTAGGACTTATTATTAAAATTCAACAGAAAGAAGTTCGAATAAGCTAGCGATGACGTATTTCATTGAATGATCGCACATGTATATCGAATAATGCCGAAATATTGAAGTTAGTGAGTTAACAGTTTTATTTAAATAGTTGTTAATAAATAGGAATGTAGAATGCATTGTTTTCCACAAACAGAATCGAAATGGATGTAATTTATTTTAAGTAATAAAGTAGGTGAATAAATCACTACAGCTGCAAATGAAGTTATCAGAGTCAATTTTATTATAAAAGTCTTCATTATTTCACAGATGTGGTTAATCTGTGCAGTCTTAATAATTTAATGAAAACATAAGCAGAGGCGAATGAGTTTATAGGTAATTTTAGTGCCGTATTGTTTTAACGTAGAGTTAAATATATTTTCGTAGATTAAAATACACTTATTGTGGTATGACAAAATAAAGGAAAAACCAGCATTTGTTTATCAACAGATATTTATCGTGGAGCAGTGGATGATTGTTCTTGTTTGTGATAATTTAGTTAATTACTTATCACTCGCTTAGCTTTCGTAAAGTTTCCCGTACTTTAAAACTTGTAACAATAAATTTACAATTGGAAGCTCTAATAGTATTTCAACTTCGACCAACTTTTCAATAACGGGAAACCCAATTTTGAACGATTTTTTTTTCTTTTTTAATTAATTTTTTAGGAATGTGGTGTAAAGTATGTATTGACAAGAAAACAAAATGATTAGTCCCGAAACATTAAGTTACAATGGGAATTTTTAAAAATACCAGTCGTTTTGTAAGGTATTGGGAGAATTAAGAGTTTTCCGACATCACTATGTCGGAAAACACTTAATTCTTGCGTTGCGTTTTATTAGGAATGTAATCCTTCTAGAGAGAGGTTAGAAATGCTTCTGTCTTTAAAAAAATATTTGTCTTCTAGAAACTAATAAACTTGTTAGCGTTATCCAAATGTGTGTAGTTTTATACGTATTATGAAATTATATTTGTTAATTTAATGGCATAACGATAAAACTAATATAAAATAATAAGCATAAAAAGCAAGACTATTGCCGTCAGGAATAACACTTCCGATAATTTTACTTACAACATCAATGAATATTTTGCGGATTGGAACAAAATCATACTAAAGTATGTTTATTCAATGTTAAAGCACTACAATTTTCGATTGATTGGCAAATAATCTACCACCGGTTGAAAAATAAAATATTCTGTCCAGAACAGTATCAGTGGATGAACGATATTTTTTGTGAACAAAATCAGCGTTTCTAGTAATTTAGTTCACAAAAAATATCATTATTCATCATTCAATCGGTTTAGCGTACCGTTTGTGGTCGGCACTTTGAAAAACGTTTAATGAAAACCGTTTAGGAATCAAAAAGAACAAAGAAACAAGAACTATCCATATATATAGCTGAAATGATAAAATTTTAATTGTCGTCGTCGTTGACTTTTCAGTCTTTCAGATCCCTCTGCTGAGCAAAGGCCTCCCCATAAGTCACCATCACCCTGTGCCACCAGCATCCACCGACCTTCTGCGCATTTGCACAGGTCGTCCGACACTGCGATTGTCAGAACGAGTAAATTTTTTAATTGATGTAGCTCAATTTTATGCGTAGCATCTGAATTTTTGATTAAAATTGTGTTGCGTAGACAAGTCAACATAACAATTTTTATATATAGATTATATATTATCATCCTTATTAGATATTTATTAGTTTAATTCGATCTAAGCCTTTTACGATACGGATCTTGCCCATTATCGTCAATGATCGATTGAATTAATATATTCGTTACATAGCGGAATTGTTGTAAATAAGTTAATACCTTCGCTAATGATATTAATGTAATGTAATAAATGTAAGTCACAGATGTTATATAGTTTTTAAAATGTCACACCTTACTTAATAAATAAGTGCCATGGATTAAAAAACATAACCTGCTTTGCATAGAATGTTTGCGCATACCATTAAATATATTTATTTAATTTACCTGAAGATGATGCACTAAAACAAAATTACACTTATCAACGTAATGACTAAATGCACATTCAAACCGTTGGTAAACATAATATTCTTGTATTAAATCATTTAACAAGTACAGATTTTTCAGTAATGGTGGACACAGGATGAAATATTTATAAATAGTTTTTGTTTCGAAAGAGGGCAAGTAATTAAAAAAATATCATACATTTTTGTATATAGTTTATTTAAAATTAATAAAATTAGATAATTTATAATTGGCCCAAATAAAAAGGCATTTCTAATGTATTAATTGTTTATGAAACAGCTACGTGTTAAAGACATTAAGTTGGCAATTTTAAAGAAGCTCTGTAGAACTTTAGTAACCAGATTAGAAAGTAAGAACAAAGTTGTAAATACTAACAACAAAGACGCATTGACCTGAACAAACGATGTACTTTATAGCTAAGTTTAACAAAAGACAACAAAAATTTATGGCGGTCTTATAAGTGTAAAATTAAGCCATGGGTAATAATGAATATTCCGAAAAAACAAAAAAACGGCGAGTATTTTAAAACATTTCTATTAACAAAATATATTGACGATTCCTTCATTCATAATTGGCTTCTAATACATACAGATTTACCTGAATAATAGAACCCAGAGCGACTAGCACCTGACCTCCACCATCCTAAGGGTAAACTGAATTCTACAGATGTTACTTGAAAGTTAGTAAGAATTAACCGTTCGGATCAATACATTTATTAGTTCTCTTTAACAATATTATAAAATCGGATTTTAATCTACTCAATAAGTATCTATTTACACACAGAACAACAAACCTCCGGAACCCAAAAGAATAAACTGCAATCTTTAAATTAATTCATCATCATCATCATAAGCCTGTGATAGTCCATTGCTGGACAGAGACCTCCCCCAATGCACTAATCACTCTTCATTAGGGGGTTTTTGGACCATATCCCACCACGCGGGTCGAATTCGGTTTGGTGGGTGATGGTTAATTAGTATCAGTATATTTTGAAGGGATGCGTTGTTACGTCACATGAAAATAACAACAGGGATAGACTTACATGCCTATATATTCAATGATAATCTTTAATAAAAATGTATATGCTTATCAAATCCACTAATTTACGGATTTTTCGCATTACTTAACTATATTTATTCCGACGTTTCGGAT